>CM046841.1:25226448-25321448 GCA_025618425.1 Heliocidaris tuberculata
AATCTATTAAGAACCTATCTCTCTCTCTCTCTCTCTCTCACCCTCTCTTCTCTCTATCTTTAGGTTACATGAATCTAGGAAGAACCGTTTGCCTATCTCTCTCTCTCTCTCTCTCTCTCTCTCTCCCTCCTTCTAACCCTCTCTTATCTCTATCTTTATGCAACATGAATCTAGGAAGAACCCCTCTCTCTCTTTCTCTCTCTCTCTCTCTCACCCCCTCTTCTCTCTATCTTTATGCGACATGAATCTAGGAAGAACCTATCTCTCTCTCTCTCTCTCTCTCTCTCTCTCACCCTTTCTCTCCCTTCTTTCTACCTTTATGCTATATGAATCTAGGAAGGACTGGTCACACATCACCAATAACTAGAAGGATAAGTACAGTTATAACTATATAACTATAAATTTGACTATAACTACAAATGTAACTATAACTACAACTACAGGCTAACTATAACTTAACTTTAACTATAAATGGTTCTGAAAACGGTGTGAAAAGATGTTTGATATCAGTATTGTAGGTCCCATCTCACCTTCGATGGCATATATGCAATACCTTTTCCACATATATCGTTATCGTTATCGGAGAAATTATTTACAGCGCGCTACAAAAAGCCTCACTCTGATTACACCCCCCCCCCCCCCGCCCTCTGTCGGCGTCGCCAGTGGTGCACACACAAGAGGATCGTTTAGATGTTCTTTCATTCATTCATTGGATGATCAAGTGCACATGGTTTTGGGTAGCGTTACTCTCACAATGACGACTTATGAAAGAACAGTGGTGGTAAGTCCATATTGTATTTTCATTTATCTGCTAACACCGGAGATTCCTTCATTATTGCTTTAATGTGATAGCTTATTGATAGTGGCGTAGCGTGGGTCCAGCCATTAAAGGGGCACTCGCATCATAGGAGGGGGGGGGGGGTAAGAGATATGCAAAATAATGCCACCAATTAGGGCAACAGTGCAGGGGCAGGGGGCGGACTGGGACGAAAATTCGAGCGAATTTCGAAGCGACTGGCCCTTTTTGTTGTTGACCTGCCCGTTGGGAAAACTCCCCAAACCCCTCATGGCCAGTCCGCCCCTAGGAGGGGTATCTATCATTTTTTGTTTCGTGTTCCCCTCTTCCCCTTTCTTTCTCCTTTTTTTTAATTGTTGATTTCTCTTTTAGCTTTTTCTGCACTTTGTGTGACGTGATTTTATTTTCGCCTTGTTTTTAGATAAAGCGTTTGCTAATTTCGAATTGTGTGAACTGATGATATACTAAGGGTTTGCTTACAGCTCCCCATTTTCAGACCAGAATCAGCGTTTTGATGCTCGTTAAAAACATGGATGTACCCGAAGCTTTTTTTGTTCTTTTTTTTTTTGGTGGGTGGGTGGGGGGGGGGGGGGGGGGGCAGGGGAAACGCGGTTTCAAAACACAGTTTCAAAATTCACTCCGTCCGGTGTGCGAATCCAGTGGCAGAACCCGTATTTGCCTTGAAGAAAGAGCTATTATCGGGGTACCGTTAAACAACGTTTCAAAACTGAGTTTCATAACGGAGTTTAAAATCGATGATTTTGGCTTCGCAATATTAGAGCTATTACGCATCTTTTAACAGAGAGGCCTGCTCTACGAGCCTGTTTATCCAGCATATTACAAAATTCTTTGTTGGGGCGTTACTTTTGATCTCGCATTGTATATCATATATTTTATGAGTATAATTAAGTGGTTAATGTACATTTATATTTTTCTGATTTTCCATCTAACCCAACTAAAATTTCCTTCCATTTTAAAGTATTTATTTAAGTGCATTAATTTCATTCGTTCCCCTATTTCTTGCCACAATTTTTATAACCAAATGACACTTCATAAATAAGTGATTGTATACCACAATTTCTTTTCCATAGAAAGAGCATAAAAAGCCATATTGATATAGTTTATCATTACAAAACAGGATACTATGTAATAATCTAAACTGAAATTCACTGAACTAAACACACACACACACACACGCGCGCGCGCGCGCACATGTGGCTTGTTTTGTTCAACTTTTCAGCTATCTGTTGTCTTATTCCGAATATGAGGGCATTTTTTTAAAAAGAGCAATCCTCTTCAGGGGACATTTCTTCTGTAATATGTTCTTCCACACTAACATAACAAGTATGAGAAAGCCTCACAAACTATTTCTCGTCTTTACGAGAACTTAAAGTTCTCTTTAAACATGTTAACCCGTTTCCTACTGGAACCATGGGGCCCCTGAATATTATTAAGCCTATAGGGCAATGATATAATTCAGTTGTCAGCGGGTTAAATGATTGTGTACATAGCGTAATTCTATCATCTTGATAAAGGAGAATCATCAAAAGAAAAGAACGAAAACGTTATCGATTGTTCTTTTCAAAAGATATGACCATAATATGTACCTTCATTTTCTATTCATGAGCCAGTGCTTCATATTGTCTTGCATGAAATCGATAGGGTTTATAAAGGAGGAGATTTGCGTTCCCAGAGTTGATGGTTTGGTGACCCAAACTACGGTTGGCCATCGATAAAACACAAACAAACAAAAATATTACTCCTTTGTATGTTCGAGGTTAAACAGTCAATGCAAGCTATATAAAAAGCAAAACCTACAATGACAAAAGCTCGATTGAATGATTCTGATGATAATGAAAAATGGATATTTATAGACCTCCTTTCTACACAAAATGACAAGGGAAAAAAATCAAAATCAAACAAGAGTGTCACTTTTTTGTATGTTCGAAGGCAACTCAAAGAATTTAGGTGAACAATCAATGGAAAGCTATAAAACAAAAAAAAAACAAAACAAAAAAAAAAACAAGCAAACAAACAAAAAACGAAAATAGAATAATAACTCTCAATGACAAAAATAGATTTAATTCAATTCAATTCAATTCAATTTTATTTCCACAGATGCCAAACATAGTCGTACATATAAATAAAACATATACAATAAAAAAAAACATGGGTCTATAAAAGTGGATCCATATGGGAAAAAATGTATGTTTGAAAAGAAAAACAGCAAATGCAGAAGGGGTTGTCAAAAATTAAAGATGATTTGTCGAGGACTACCCCCAGTAACAAACAAAATTATACAATTTAAAAATTAATTTACATTGTAAAGCTGAAGGATGCAAAATTGCCTTGCTTAATACATGATGTACCTCGAATTTTGTTGATTTTGCGTCCTAAATAATAGGGAGAAATTAATAGAATAGGAATTTTCAATGCTAAAAATTTTACAAATTACTTTACAGCTAGGTTGCTGTGCTTCCTTTTTGTTCAAAGGGTAAAATGAATTAGAAATTGCTTTTCTGAGGGGTAAATTGCGCAAAGAATTACCGCTTACTCGCTTTCCTTCCTTTGCTTGTAGTTATTTATGAAACTTTGGCTACCAATCCCTGTGTAGAAAAGAATTAAATTGTTTTCACGTAATGTCATATTTCCTGAATTAAACGGGGAAATTAATCTTATTTAATGTTTAAGCTGATAAGTTTGTGCATGCAGCGGGGGGGGGGGGGGGGGGGAATTTTGTTTTTTGCCCCGGGCGCCATAATTCCTAGACACGCCACTGGGATGCAGCAATGTATTGTACAGATTGCATAATATTGGTAAAGGAAATAATTTATGTACAGCATGAAGAAGACCGATTCCACTTGAAATCTTAGAGGGCGGAAATTAACATGACTTTTCCAGT
Source organism: Heliocidaris tuberculata (assembly GCA_025618425.1). Taxonomy (NCBI): domain Eukaryota; kingdom Metazoa; phylum Echinodermata; class Echinoidea; order Camarodonta; family Echinometridae; genus Heliocidaris; species Heliocidaris tuberculata. The sequence goes on from CM046841.1 coordinate 25,230,147, forward strand.
TAAAACCTTCATCTACATGTATGCATATTCAACAACAACAAAACAAAAAAACAAAAAATGTTGAACATAACTCTGGATAAATATTCATCATTAAATTGCACACGTAATTCATCAACATCAAAATGAATATATTTTTTTTTTGCCTTTAAACACCATATTATTAGTTTTATTCATGTTCATCTTTGATTATTAGCATAAATGATTTTCATGATAACGAAAATTTGTTATTTATAGACCTACCTTCTACACAAAATATCATTCAGAAAAATCAAACAAACAAAATCAAGGTTAAGATAGAAATGAAAAGATAAAAACGTAACAAATCATCAACCCGCATACAATCATGTAAATAATTAGAATCATGTTTTAAAGACATTGATTGCAAAAAGGACGAATTTGATTCCTACAATTATAAAGATTTAAAGATAAAATAACTCTCAATAACAAAGAGATCTGATGAAATTGAAAATGCTTACTTTAATAAAGACCTACGTTCTACACAAAATATTATTGAGACACAAGAGCAAACAAAATCAAGGTTAAGAAACGAAAAGATAAAAAAGGCAACCAAATTCCCAAATGGCAAATAATCATGTAACGAAAAAGCCAGTTCGTATTTAGTTTATGGTGAGGAAAATCGGTTAAGAGTGAGCATTTTGTCCGTCCGTAACACAAAATATATTTTATCATATAATTAATCGAAGGACTATCACTGCCATGAAATACATCGAAATTTACTAGAAATTTGGTTCTTCAAAGGGTTCCAAGGTGCCAGAGTTCTTGGACCACACTATTTTTAACATGTTTAAGCAGGGGTGTTGTCAAAAAATGACATTCTTAGCAAAATTTCCATCTACGATGCACATAATTTCACATCTCTTATGGAATCTGAAGCTTGTTTTGAAATTCCAAACATCCGACAGGGAAGCCAATTTATCTGACTATTATTTGCAAGTGAAAGTATTAGACAAGATCATGTTGTTCTGATACTAATGAAAAAGAGTAGTGAGAAGTCAACACAAAATTTCTATCTCCCACTCTAAGAAACTGAGCTTTTTGTTGATTCTCATTGAAATAAGTAGCCCTGTCAACCAAATTTAATCATTTTTCAGTACACCTAGTGATACCCTCCAAAATCATTAAGCAATCCATCACATCTAATCACTTATTTTTACAGGCCTCCCAACTTGGAAATTTTTGAAATGTCCGTCCGTGACGCGGACTGATCACACTCTGGTACAAATGACCCTGAAATGACCCCAATTCGTACGCGCACATGCATGATTTTGGTGGAAGCGCTACTTGTTTAACACGTAAAATACTGGTGCGCGCACACCATGAAAGCGTATATATAAAGGTCAATTGTACTAGGTACAAATGACCTTTATCTGCACATGCGCAAATCGTAATTACGAACTGATTTATTGACAAAAGGGATGCGTATTAATGAAATTGGCTTATCAAAAGATTTAAAAAATGAATGAAAAGGTTAAAACGAATAGGGGGGGGGGGGCTTTTTTTTCTCAGCCCATGCATAGTCTTAGTTGTAATTATCCTCGTGTTTCACAAATATCAGAATCCTAGTTTGAAAGAATCAACAATTGACACGTAGAAGACACAGAGAAGATTTGACCAAATAGTATTGGTGAAAATTGCCTTTTTCATATCTCGAATTTGTATGCAAAAAATAAGAAAAAATAATAATTAATGATAATAATAACAATAATGATAATAATAACAATACCAATACCAATCATACTACTACTACTACTACTACTACTACTACTACTACCAATACTACTACCACGACCACTATTAATGATGATAATGATAATAATATTCATGATAAAAGTTACGAAATGTCTCGCTGATCTGAAAGATACTATCGAAAAGCAGGAAGCCCGGATCCTTGATCTCGAAGCAGCAGCTGACAAAAAATCAAAAGAAAATGAAAAAAAAGTCAAAAGAAAATGAAAAATATCATCAGTTGGAATCGCAAAATGAACAAGTCAAGTCATAGCGATATTAGATCGCAACAATCTGATTATACCATTAACAATTTTAATAATGGTAATAATAATGATGATGATGATAATGATAAAAATAATGAGAATGATAATAACAATAACAGTGATAATAATTATAATACTAATGACAAATAAATAGAACAAAATAAGACCATACAACAACCCACAAGTTTATTATGTACACAAATGAATGTATGTAAATTTACCAAAGGTTTTCAAAAGAAATAATATCAGTTGTCTTTAAAAATATTTCAAAAGTAAACCAAATGATAAAGATATATTACAATGGATTTTGTACATGCCAATGAATAATATTAATCTAGAAAAACCTGTTTCATTAGTAGAGTTATTGTTTGGAAGCAAGAGATAATGTAATGACATGATATGGGTTAAAAAAACAAACAAACAAACAACAAACAACAACAACATAAGGGGGTATTATTCTCATATTAAGTTAAAGAAAAGCGGTCCGCTAATATTTACTTTATCATACATTCTACTTGATCAGGTTTGGCTCTGTCTCTCCCTTATTCTTCGCAGCTCATCAAATGGTTCAAATGAAGGTAAGTATTGTATACTGCAGTTGTTGGATATGATATCAAATCCAAATATGATAATATGATAATACAGATTTTTTTATTTTTTTTTATAGCCGCTCATATTCACCACGGAAGGTGAGCAAGGAGCTCCATTATTACCCTGGAACTAGATAGGCTACCGATTTTGGTGCTCACAGCATTCCAGGAATTCCTCCCTACTGGTACCCATTTAACACCTGGGTAGTAAGTGTCGAATATAGATTAATGTCTCGCCAAAGGACTCTAGTGTCGTTTTGGGGTTCGAACCCACGACCTTCGCATCTCCGACCAAGTGTTTAAACCACTCGGCCACGGAACCTCTACAGTATGAGATTATTGATCCATGTCCTTTTTTTATTTTTTAATTTGTTTAATCGGATTTGTTAATTAAAGTCACTTTCTCGTTTTATAAGAATACATAACAAAAGCTATTATAATTTTCTTATTAGGCCTAATTTATTGCGAAGCCCCTAAGCTATTTTTCTTTTTTTCTTAACAGATCAATTAATATGTAACATACGTTTTCTTTTAAAGAGAAACATTACATCACGATCTAATGAATTAATGGTTTGGCTCCTCCATATTTAGAGGAGTCATTTAGATTGTGTGATTATTCATACTGTCTAAGATCTCAGTGAAACATAATGTTACCAAAACCCAAGACTGAGTGCTGCCGTAGAATGTTTTCAAACAGAGGCTCACGTCAATATAATGATTTGCCTAAAGATGTTGAATTGATTAATAACTTTAATACATTTTTCAACTTATTAAATATACGAATTCCATTTTGCTATGATCTTTAAAGGAACATGTCTTTTTTGCCTATTAAGGGAGGGGGAGGGGGGGGGGGGGGTATTGCCATTTCTTCTCTCTTCTTTTTTTTTTAAAGGTATTTTAATTTTTGTATATCTTACTTCATGACTTTAAGTAATATTGTCATATTGTTTCTTTGTGTATGTTATATATATAGATATGTTTTATCTGTGCATTCATCTGGACTCCAGGGAAGAACAGCTTTGTGATATTCATATAGCTGGGTGGGCCATCCAGCCAATTCACAATATTCAGATGTTATTATTTATCATTCTATTTTGTCTGTAATGTTTCATTTTATATCATCGTGATTGGAAAATAAATACAATAAAATACAATTAACAAGCATTTATTGAAAAATACAAATCATTGACTGCATTACCTAAATGTACACTGGCCGAGGGTTAGGGCTCGACCGTTCAAAACCAGAGTGCCGTGTAATTGTCAAATTAATGCAGCCTTTACCCGTATTATGTTAAAGAAAAAGAAATGAGATGATTTCAAAAAAGTATAATTGGTAGTATCATAATGAACAGCGTTTTCTTGTATTAGCTCCAATGCTCCTAATGAAATAGTTGATATTTATCATGCATAGACAACCTGTGATTGATTAGAATACTAAAGCCCTTTAATGTCTAATATTATTCGATTTATGCTCAAATAAAGTAATCCCATCATAATAAAGTAATCCCATAACTGACGTCGTGACGTTCATGAATAAACGGCAACCTTGAACTGTTTTAGAATGGTATAACGAACCTTCGGAATAATGAACCTTCGGAGTAATGCATGGAACAAAAATATTCGGTATTGAGCCCTATTCATTTCCGGAATCATGAAACACCTGGTATAGGAATTTCGTTTTTCGGAATTAGTCCAAGGGTAGATCATGCATGAGGAAGGGGAAAATAATCATTTAAATACTTCATTTTCATCTTGGAAACAAACAATTTGTAGCAGAGTATAGTGAAGAGTCCCTGAATCAGGTAAGCTAGCAAATGTAACTAAATTAGATGTTGCTTACTCAATTTTTAGTGTTCCTTGAGCCTATGAGTCATATATATCTGTTTCTGTTTCCAGTGCATGTGCTTTTCATTGAACAGTTGAGACCGAGTTAATTTCTTATCATTTTGACGATTCAAAAACTTCATAATAGACATCAGGTTTTATGTATACTACATCTGAACCTTTCTCAATTGCGTTGAGACAGTTTCTTTCACAATGTAATTGCATGACCACAACTCAACTTTAACTTTAATGATTTCATATTACCCTTGTTTTCATTACGCATGTGCAGCAGTTCAAAAAATTTGCAAGTACCGTGCAAAGATGATATGCCCGTCCGTGACCTCAGGGGAAGGTCATGTGATACAGTACTTACCGAAAAGGGCCCCGATGGAACTTCAGAATCTGTTCAGCAGCTCTATAGATGGCAGACCCCTCTACCATCTTCTTTGCGGAGAACCAGGTAGGAAGTTATTACGTTAAAAGTGGCTCACTGTGGCTGTTTCACCTTTAGATACATGGTGTAGCTTCTCATGCTGATGATCACCATCGTTATCATTATCACTTACATCCACCTCCTCCAGCACCTCCTTCTCATCATAATAATCACCATAATTAGTATTATCATCATTATGATCAGCATCATCATTATCAAAATTATCATCATTATCATCGTCATTTTAATAACCTTCAAAAAGAATATTTTTAGTATCGCTGCCATTGTCATCAATATAACCATTGAAGTCGTCATCATCATCATCACCATCATCATGGTTATCATTCGCACCACCATCGTAATCATCGCCATTTCTTACTCACTGAAAGATGGGGGCTTGAGATCTCCTCGCCAACGAAGTCCATGGAAGAACTATACAATAAATCTGCACTATCCCTTCTGCACGATCCCTCCCACGTTGTCGGCACATAACGATGTAATTTCGCCGTCAACATATAAAACAATACAAAACGACCACCTCGCTGTCGGAATGGGGTATTATAATTATGCCCGAACATTGGAACATTCAAATTGTTCTAGGGCTGTAGCATCTTCGCCCCCCCCCCCCCCCCCCCTCCACCTCGTACGTTTATTGTGTTCTTTCACATTCACGCGCACACACACACTTTACTTCTCCCACAGTATGTTTCTACCATCCGTGTCTCAATGGAGCAACATGTACGGAAAACTTGGAGGGATTTACCTGCTCCTGTCCTGACGGGTTTAGCGGCACGAGGTGTGAAACTTGTAAGTTCTCTTTCTTATCATTCCGCCAATTTAGGGGTGGATCCAGGATATTGTAAAGAGGGCGCTATTCTAAAGATAATCAAAACCTCCCCCCCCCCCCACGGTCGAATTTTTTTCAGGTGCCTGTATGGTCGAAAATTTGAAAATTGAGCGCGCGCACACACACACACACACACACACACACACGCACATACATATAGTGCGTATAAAAAAACACACTTTGAAAATATCCTTCAAAATCATCATTTCACAAAATCGATATTGATTTTTTATACAATAATTATGGGTGGGGGTCTTTTCCATCGGATGATACTATGAGTCCTGACAATTGATCGAAGTGCCTATCAAGCAGTAAGCAGAACATTTAATTTGGTTCCTTCTTTGTCACATCTCTTCCAACCAGTTGAGAATGCGTTTCTGTCTGTCATGTCGAAAAGTTGCACTGTACTGCATGATGATATCTTTTACATGTACATGTTTGATTGAATAAATGTTAAGACATTATGTTAATCAATAAATTTGCTTCTCTTCTAAATTCTTATTCGTCATACAAGACGTTGTTTATGGGGTCTTGTAACTTTTAAGAGGGATAAGAATTTGAAGGAAAAAAATGTAAATGTTAATATTCTCCTCCCGTTATTGCATTCAATTTTTCCAACAGTCTTTAGGCGAAAATGGGTATTGATGCTGACGATTAATTTTGTGCTGGAAAGTCACCACCTACAATGGCGATGGCGGTTGTGGGGGGGGGGGGGGCAGTGGGGTATCCGGCCCCAGCCATTGGGTGAAGCTGGTGTAGCTTCTACTTCTTCTTCCTGAAGGCCCAGGAAAAAAAAAATCAGCTCAACTTATTATGCTCATGATGCTTGAACAAGGACGGAGCTGTCCTGATACACTTGGATACACCACTGTGGGTGTGAACTAATAGGTATAAAGTCAAGGATAGAATTACTGTTCAAATTATTCAATCATTAATACTTAACTTGCTGCTTTAAACTCACTTTGATCAAAGTTTAAGATTGAGGCATTTTTGCGCCAACCAATATTAGCGAGTTTTATCAAAGTAGCCAGCAATCACTCTTACTAGCGTAAAATGTTGTCAATACTCATAGTGTCATTCGATGAAACAGACCCTAAACCCATAATTTTGTAAGAAAAAAATATCATCAAATGTTTAAATTAAGATTTTGGACGATATTTCCAGTGTATTTGTTTTATACGCACTGTATATATAAATTATTCCTATTTTGTTAATTTACATATTTAAAAAAAATATTTTTTATTTTCATTTATTTTATTATTGATTATTATTATTAGTATTATTATTATTATTATTATTATTATTATTATTATTATTATTATATTATTATTATTATTATTATTATTATTATTATCATTATCATTACTATAGTTGTTATTTTTCTGGGGTTGTTTTTGTTAACTTAAGACATGCAAATTGGCTTTCTTCAAAGGGAATAGGGCCACGGACTAACTTTCATGAAGGGGCGTTTCTACCTCTTTGAATGGGGTGTGTCCTCAGCGGCATCGCTAGAAAGGGGTTTGTATGTGGGAGTGTCACCCCCACTCTCAAAATTTCACGCAAAGGCGTGCTCTCTGTTGGCAAAAAAAAAGGAGGGGGAAGGGAAAGGGAAAGGGAAGAGGAAAGAGAAAAAGAAAAGGAGAAAAGAGAAATCAAAAGAAAAAAGAAAAGAAAAAAGAAAAGGGTAACGAAAAGAAAATAATAACATAAACAAAAGAAGGAAATAGAAGGGGAAGAAAAGAAAAAGAAGGGGAAAAAATTTCCAATTTTTTAGCTCGCTCGCAAAAACTCTAGAAAGTTAATGTTCGGGATAAAGACGTCCCCCTTCGGCAATGGGCGTCAGCCCCCTTGGGAAAATGGGCCCGTATGATCAAGATCTCCATGTCTACGATTTAATTTTATTATTTGTGGGGGGGGGGGGGGGAGGTTAGGGTGTAGAATTTTTGTCGAGAAATTTGGGTATTACACCCTATAAATTTATAGGTAAATTTGGGTGTTACCCCCCCCCCCCCTCCCCCATTTCAAAATGTTATAGCGAAGTCCCTGTGTGTCCTACCAATTTGCAGACAAGTTAGCCGCAAATATGTAAATGGAAATGTGCGTACCTATTATCATACGCATGCATACGGGACATTGCAATGTAGCATAAAGCATAAACATGCTCCTTTTTTTTTTATTGATAAGCCAAGGTCATTTTTCTTTCAATTAATCATGGAACCACTAAAATTACTTTGAACAGAATAAAGAAACCTTTCTAGTAAGGCAAAAGTCAGGATGTACAATAAATTGATGAATTTTCATATTCTATATTTTGGTTTCTTTAAATTAGCTTTGTTCATCCTGTCTGTAAGCTTACAAGGATCAAATGGCATCACTAGTGAAGGGTTAGTTGGCTTTACCGCATATGACTCTCCATCACACGTCAAACTATTTATGAGTGAGTCTTGGTCGATGAGTGCATCCCATTTAGTGTGTCAGCACCTCAGCTACAGCGGGGGAGCCTCTGCTACCCTGAGTGGCAACGTTTACAGCCCAGGCGATCCCGATAATAGCACGGAGTATGGTGCTATACGATGTGATGAGACTGCGAAGAATTTTACAGACTGCTGGTATGAACCCAGGGGGAGTGATGATGTAAACCATGATATGATCATAGCTGTGGTTTGCTGTACAAGTGAGTATTGCCATTAGTAATATGCCAGAGGCATATCAGGGCCCCGTTTCATGAAACTTGTTATCAAAAACAACTGCCAAATTTCTATAACAAATTCGCTCACAGCCAATCAAGTGCAAGGATTTCAGTAGCTTATATCAATTACCGTAACTTGTTATTGATAACAAGCTTTATGAAACAGGGCCCAGGCATCATTTAGCTGACGAAAGCCAACGTCAGTGACTGGTGCGGTCTCCGATGCGCCGTGTGAGAGTGACTTTGTAGAAAAATGTGTGGAGGCAGAAATAAGCAGTGAACACACTGCGTTGATTTACAGGCGTATTGCATTCACACGGTTTCGCAAAGGAAGTTCAAAGGAAGCATACGAATCCATTGTGGCTGCGCAAGGCGTCGCCATGTTGCGTTACGCCAACCCATAACATGAATTTCAGGCTCAAAGGCCCGATTGTTGAACTTGAACTTGAACTTGAACCTGAACTTTATTTATCCAATAACAATACAAAAGCATGAAACAAAATGCATACAATTTAAATATAAGGATAAGGATAAGGATAAGGATAAAAAGGAACCAGAAAATAGCATGAATGCTAATCGAGTCGGGTACCTTTAAACATTGGAAAACATTGTTTAGTAATAGAATAAACAACAAAAAATGTAGAGGTAAATATGAAGAGGATTATAAACAAAACTATAATACAAATATAAATGGACGAAAGGTCAATAAACATTGTTTGGTAATGAAGTAAACAACAACAAATGTAATGGTAAATATGAAGAGGATTATAAACATAACTATAATACAAATATAAGTGGATGAAAGGTCGGCATCAAATATCTCACTGTTTAATCAGATACTTAATATTTAGAAGTTTTTATCAGTCATTCATTTAAAAGGTATTCAACTAGCGTTTTTCTGAAGCAAGATATGGATGGCTTTGTCCGCACAGCAAGTGGTAGATCATTCCACACCGAACTACCTACATTGAAACTGAAAATTTTCCTTTGGTCGTTCTGACCTTGGGTGTATACAAGTTATTTTTTCCCTTTTGCCTTGTCCGATAATTATGCTGAATAAAAGAGCAATATTGGATGATTGAATGATGCAACATTCCATTTACAAGTTCATACATAAAACTACTAATACAAAGTTTGTGCAGTTGGTATACATTTGTTGATCAGATTTAAACCCGACTCTGGGTCTAAAGTCGAGTTTTAACAAAGGAAGATAGACCGAGGTCTAAGTTTTCCTTTTGTAAAACATGACTTCGGATTAAAATGATTTAGTAGAATATCTACCAATGAGTGTTTCTTCCATCTCTAGCCTCACACGGTGCATCGTTTGATGTCCGAACGCCAATCAAACTAGCACCATGCTAGGAGACATGTAACCCTAGGGTATAGTTTTGATAAGACCTGTAACTTTCCAAACCGTCGATTTATTTTCTTCCCATAGTTTTTCAAAGGCAGCGTAACATGTGTTGCCATGGTTGCGGAGCCACCCTAATTCTTCTCTGTGTTTTTTTTTTCTTCTTCCTCTTCCTTCTTCTCAATCTCTTCTTTCTCCTTTTTTCTTTCTCCAGTCTTCTTGCTTTTTCAGATCCCGCTAGAGATCTAGATCTAGAGAAAGAATTCTCTTCCCTGTTTTCAAAACTGAAGGGTGTAAATCCTCCAATTTCCCTAGGATATATCTTACAACACCACTCCAGACCTGTATTATATATTTTTCAATTGTCCAGTTTGGAAATAGTATACGTTTACATCTTGATTACTTCCGGCCGATATGGTATTGTAGTGTATGAATTATGATTTGCATAAAACGATAAATGGTCCTATATGACCAATGCACATAGGAACCTTGACTAACTATATAAAAATTGCCTATCTATTGTTGTTAGACTGAAACGTATTTGATTACCGAAGTGTTTTGCTTGTTATAATTCTGAACACAATGGACAGATCATGTGTGCGGACCTGAAGGGGAGCCTCTGGGGATTTCTTCCGGTCTTATTCCCGATTCGGCCGTCACCAAGTCCAGCTGTCATGCCAACATAAGTTGTGACACAGCCGGACGCCTGAACTCCTCATCGAGCTGGGTACCGGGTGAAAATGACTTTGTCAGCCCATGGATCCAGATCTCTCTGGAGTCCTTGCACATTATTACCGGTGTGGTCATCCAGAGTCACCATGAGAAGGATCACTGGATTTCTTCTTATGCAATTTCATCCAGTTTGGACAACGAAACCTGGTTGCTCTACCAAGATGTATATACAACTTCCGGCTCTAAGGTAGACTAATATTTTCATCTGAAGGTAATCGCTGGGGGGGGGGGGGATCGTTTTATACCGCCTTACAAACAAAACGAAGGTGGTGTGTAATTGGCAGTGGCGTATCTGGACCTACGCATCGGGGGGGGGGGGGGGGGGGGCTAAACACCCCCGAACCATTGGTGATCCTTGGAGGTACCGTGGTCCAGTGGTTTAAGGCACTTGACTGGAAATGCGAGGATTGGGGGTTCGATCCCCAGCACGATACTTATGCCCTTGAGCAAGGCATTTTATCTACATTGCTCTTTTATCGTACATCAAATAAATGAAGTGTTATAGGCATATTGATACCAGCGTGTGCATGTGTGTTATTAAAAAAAAAATCCTTATATTTCAGCAAGATAATCACATTTACTTTTCTGAGCCCTAATTATTTTGTGTGGACGAAGGGGGTGGGGGGTAGGGTGACTGATAATGGTAACAATTAAATGAGTCTATAGTCTATAGTTATAATTTTGGACAATTTTTCCTGATATGAATTGCAGTTTTTGACAGATGCATTAGTTATACTTAATGTATGTTTGAAGATGTTTCAGATTGATTTCAATTCACAAAATACGAACAGCGTTATAGTGGCCTTTACCTACTGGAAATGGTTCCATGACATTTGCTCCTGCGACAATTGCTCCGGTCTAACTTTGCCATGTTAATCCTAAATCTAAACCTTACCCTAACCCTTACTCTAACCCTAATCCTGATCTTCACATTGTCCTTAACAAAAAAACAAATCATGACCTTGACCTTAACCTTTGACCTTCCGAGATAAAGACGGAGGAGCAAATGTCGCAGGAGCAAATGTCGTGTCACCACTGGAAATACTTGAACCCAGTTTCCTCTTCTCTACATTTTTAAAGTTCGTGACCTTTACTTAACATTAGATTTTTGCGAAGTGGCATTGCGACTGAGCAGAATTTTTTGTGTGGAAATGACCATGATTTATGAGATTTTAACATGAATTTGATGATTATCTATCTTGCTATATCTGAAATTTGCAGTTATTGATTGTTTTATTTGGCCAATCAAATGGCTACATTCTCTCTAATGTGTTGTAGGCCTATAAATGGAATTAAGCCGTATCGTTTTAATTTGTGCTAGCCCTGTAAGCTTCAGGATTTTACCTGTCTATTGCAGAGTAACTGTTATAGCGATGAACCTGGTCTTTTCATAATTATCTTCATGATTGCAAAATTCGCAGGTATTCACTGGAAATTATAGGCATACAACGCCTGTTGGGCATTCCCTCTATCCTCCGTTGATGGCGCGCTTCATCCGACTTCACCCACGCACGTACACCGGAACACCGAGTCTCCGCTTTGAGCTTCTGGGTTTTGGACCTCTCTCTGATTACATAGGTAAGGAAATTGTCTTCCACACTCGAGTTTTCTGTTGAACAATCTCTTGGGTCCGTATTCTGCAACAAACTTAAACTCCACAATGGATTTAAGCTCGTTATAAGGTCGATTTTCATAAAGGAATTTAGACCTAGGTCTAAGTTGTCTTTAGTCTTCGAGTTGAATAAAAGGGGGGCGGTGTGCAAGGGTGCGTGCTCTTCTTCCCCCTCCCACCTTTCCCCACCCCCCTCCCCCGCAGACGACTAGAGGTCCGCTTGACACACACACACACACACACACACACACACACACACAAAAGGACCGGTGCACTGACCCATCGCCCTGCCGGTCGAGGACTCACCGAAGTATAATAGAAATACCGGGGCGCCGACATTTTGCTCCTGCGACATTTGCTCCACAGTCCATATCTCGAAAGGTCAAAGGATAAGGTCAAGCTCATGATTTGTTTTTTCTTTTCTTTTTTTTTTGTTTGTTCAGGACAATATGAAGATTAGGATTAGGGTTAGGGTTAGGTTTAGGTTTAGGTTAAGGATTAACATGGCCAAGTTAAACCGGAGCAATTGTCGCAAGAGCAAATGTCATACATCCAGAAATACCCCATATGTATTTCCGGCCCGCACCTGTTATCTACTGCTGATGGGAAGTTGGGAACACAGTAACTTTTATTTTTATTTATGTTTTTATTGTAAAACAACACATCATAAACAAGTTAACAGTAACTTTGATCCTGGCTCTTATAAGTCGCACTTTATTGTGAATGTGACACCCAACAAGTTTCAGTTACTTGTTCCTGTTTAGTCTCCCAAACAACGCAATTACTGCCATTATTTCTCGAAATGTGAAATGACTACATCTCAGGATGAGAGTAGTTCTAAATAATGATCCTTTAAGCAGCGTTCCCACGTAGCCGACTTGTAGTCGCGACTAATGGCGAGTTGACCAGCACTCGCAATAACTCGTGCGGAGCTCTTCATGTAACTCGGGAGAACTCTTGCCAACTCGGCGGAACTTTGCACAACTCGGCTTATGGGGCGAGATTTTTCCAAACTTCTGAACACGTTCAAAATTTTGACCGAATCGTTGCAACTCGTCTTCAACTCATTTGAACTCGTCACATGCTCGCGTTGGTCGTAGTGCATGAGCTCGTGATGAACTCTTCCTAGTCGCAGTTACTCGACAATTTAGAGTCAAATCGAGTATTGTACTACGAGATCAGAATGAGCACTACGATTTTATAGCGAGTTTCGTGTGAGTGACCCTATATTCTGACTGCACAAGTGCAGGCTGATCACCATGATCACGTGATGATGCCAGCCCATTTTTTGCACAGTTGAAGTAGGAAAGCGCCAAAAGGTCAAGCGTGCTTGCATTCCCGTTTAATTTCTAATCTCAATCGAGACCCATACACAACTCGTACAACGCTCTAACTATTCTTAAAAACACGCAGGAAGATCGATACAAGTCATACATAGATCAAACTCAGAACGCATTCGATTGAACTCTTGCCACACTCGGGTAGCTCGCATATACAACTATCGTTGTAAACGCGATGTTGGTTCGTAGAACACTCATACAAAACTCGTACAAAACTCGTACAACAAGGAATTTCCCAAGTTCCAGGACTTGCAAACGAGTTAAACTCATGTGACACTCGCCATAAATCGCGACTACAACTCAGTTAAATGGGAACGCTGCTTTAAAAGGCTCGTTCACATAATTTATGACGAGAGAAACCGCGGCGGGCCTTTTTTCAAACGCATAAATGAATGGCAAGTGAAGATGAAGAAGATCGCGCGCAACAAAGGTCCTACACGTAATCAACCGCAGTATACCGTCGCGATTTACCGCGTTATATTTGAACGAGCCTTTATTGTTTTCTAAATAAAGGTGATATCTTCGAGCCGAATATCAGATGTGCACCGCCCCTTGGCGAGAAATTGGGAATTGAAAACGGTGTCATTCCCGATAGTTCATTCTCAGCTGTCACTTGGCTTAATAGTGATTATGAACCTTCCAATGCTCGCCTTCATGGAACCGGTGTCTGGGCCCCGGCAAGGAAAGAACAACCAGGCTGGTGGAAGGTATGGAATTTATTTTCATGATAATTATGATTCGATCGGATTTATATTTACACTCAGCCGATGGCACAGCTTCGGTTCGGTCGTGTGTGTGTGTGTGTGTGTGTGTGTGTGGGGGGGGGGGGTGATGGCAATTGGCAAATTTGGTACTCTGTATCTTACTTTGAAGAGTGAAATCATTACAGAATAAAAGGGGTGCTCTCTTTCTTTCTTTCTCTCTCTCTCTCTCTCTCTCTCTCTCTCTTCATTCTTTTTTTTTTTGGGGGGGGGGGGGGGAGCAAGTGGCTCCCTATCGCTGCCGGTCGGGACATCCAAGTAGACCGAAAGCTCACCTGACCGATGGCCCATGAGGCCAACAGCCAATGAGGCCGACCGCCCACGAGACCGACGGCCACCAAGACCCACTGAAGTGGGATGTCGGTGTCGGACACCGACATCCCGCGAGGCGAGGCTGACAAAATGCATATCTCAATGAATATGCAGAGAAGTAGCAGGTGTTAAACTGGTCGAGAAACAAGGGGGAGGGAGCGATGACAGAGAGAGAAAGAGAGAGAAAGAAAGAAAGAAAGAAAGAATTAGAGCTTTGCACGTGCAGTCTACATGTACTTGGTTGGCATTTGTGCATTGTGCATACCAATTAGCATCCATGTATTGCAAAACGTTATAAAGCAGATTTAATCATACAATTATTAACTTATTCAGCCCCCATTCTCTCTTATAGCATTCACAAGGGCGAATTCAATGGTTTTTTAAAGGGGGGGGGGGATTCGAATAAAATTCTGACGCAAATAAATGTTTTTAAATTTTTGTGACGTGTTTTTTAATCACATTTGTGCCTTTTGGGGGCAAAAAGTTGATCGGGGGTGGACAGTAAGGGGGTTTGTGTACTTAAAGGGATGCCGCTGTTCTAAGGGGGGGGGGGAGTATGGGCCAGTTGTGCCCCTTTCTCAGTCTACAAGTGACTTACAAGTTGGAAAATCATTTCAGTTTTAATGAAAAAAAATGTCTTCGCTCCGATCCTTGCGTTATTTTTTATTTTATTTTTTACCAATTTATTAATTAATTCATTCATTTATTATTCTTTATTCATTTTCAAAATTTATTTATTAAATGTTTTTAATTAATTTTTTTTTTTGGGGGGGTACATATTTTCTTTTGTTTCGTATTGTGATTAGTAATTAACAATTTCATAAAGAGGCAGACTATAATGCATACGTGTGTAATCACGATCACTATTCTCAGGTTGACCTCGGCCCTGTGTACCACGTGACAGGTGTGATCACCCAAGGAAGACCACCCTTATCTGTAGATCCAGCCCTCAAACAATGGATTACATCCTATACACTCGCACTCTCCCTCGATGATACCGCATGGAGCAACGTTTCAGAAGACGACTGTGGACTCTGGAAGGTTAGTTGTTATTGTTGCTGTTGCTGTTGTTTTTATCTTGTATTTGTTGATGTTGATTTTTGTGTGTGTGTTACCCACCAAAAGAAAAAGCAATATATATTTTTGTTTATTTCAATATAAAAAATAATCAGTTAAATGTAAGCCTAGGTGGCCCTGGTAAAAAGCAGCTTTTGTTACTGACAAATTATAAACAAACATAAATAAAATAAATTAAATAAGGAAATAAATAAACATGTAATAAATCAATAAGTGTAATGTAATATAATACAATAATTAAGTGAATAAATAAATAGATAAATGAAATTTAAAACAATGAATGCAAAATAGTAATGAAATATAATGAATGAATAAATAAACTATTACTTTGCTTCCTTCCATATCTCTAGGACTTTCCCGCCAATTTTGATAGCGAGACACCGGTGACAAATATATTTCCAAGTCCGCTGTCTGCACGGTTCATCAAACTCTACCCCGTAACTTTTCACGCCTTTCCAACTTTGAGATGTGAAATACTGGGGTTTGAAGAAGTATGAAAGAGAACTTTGAATGCTGGTTACATTTAAAGAAACTGTGAAGTAATTGTATTTTGAATGTTTAATTGTGCAATGAATAGGATTCATTGTCAGTCTGTAGGATGTTTTTGGATCTTTGAAACTGTAAAACAATTGACTAAATCCTGCTGAAAGTCACAAAAAAGGAAGAAAAAAAAAAACAACAAGAGACATCAGAATTTTATTTCAAGTTTGTAAACTATTTCTAGTCATATTTACGTCATGACAAATGTAACATTCTCGTATTATGTTGTTCATGTACTTTATAGTTTAAGATATTAATTCCTGACTTTGCGTTTGTACCTTAAGCTAAGAAAGTAGTTACATGTATTATTTTGATATGTATGCTGTGTTTGTAGAGCGCCATGAGCGTTATACCTGACGGTTACTGGCGCTATATAAGTATCTATATTATTGTTATATTTAAAGTATGAGAGAACTTAAAGAGCAAACCTCTTCATGGGACACTCAGCATTTTCACACGAGGGTAAAATTCATCGTGTGGAAAGCTGATTAGTTTAAAGCTGATCACCTAATCAGCTTTAAGGCAAATTTTCCCTGTGTGAACACGAACTATACGATGTTCGTACAGATACCGGTCAGAGCAGCGTTTGTACAGATACAAAGTTCGTATGGAGGAGGCAAGATATTTTGTGTATGAACGGATATACGTCTCTAACTGGGCGGAGCTAAGACCGGGCGCGCGCTTTGATTGACATGACCTACTATTATTATGATGCGCAATGGCCCTACTGCGCATTTAATCAGCAGTGAATTTCGAACGATCGCACCGAAATTCTTTTTTTGTGTGAATGACATCGTAACTATGTAAAGCTGATTTGTTTCAAGCTCTTTAAACTAATCAGCTTTACCGAATTTTATCCCTGTGTGAAAGCGGGGCATGTCCTATAGTAATGATATTCTCCAAAAATGGGAATCAGTGGCGGATCTACGGGGGGGGGGGGGTTTAGGGGGTTTAAACCCCCCCCCCCCCCCCCCTTGGGCTGCCAAGTAAACATTTAATGTGCATAGGAAAAAAAAAAAGGAGAAAAAATAGAGCATGCAATTATGCTTAAAATCGCAAGCTGGCAACCCTAAAAATGAAAAATCTCCCTACTGTGGGAGGGGGGTATCCCCCCTCCCACACCCTCCCCCCTTGGAAAAAAGCTAGATCCGCCCCTGGCGGTTGAAAGTTACGGATCTCGCGAGTTCTGAACAATGGAGTTGAAGAAGTTCTTGCAAAATGGCTCAAGCAAAAAGATGGTGCATGATATGTGGCGTTGTATACATACTTGCAAATCATACATACGGATGATCAATTCAACCAAGACAATCAGAACTGGGCTAGTAGAAACTCTGAGTGATTTGGTTGGAGAAAACGTGTCGCATAACCCATCCGACTTTTTATGCCAAAAATGTGAAACAAAAGCAAACAATGTGACCAAATTCTATCTAGCTTATCTTTGATTAGGGCTTTCAGTGGCATGACAACAATGAAAAAACTTTTCATTGCATCTTTGCCTTTGACGTTGTTTATGTAATTTCTACATAGTGCTGCTCCTTGAAAGACGACACCTTTTCCATAACCAGTTGGCAAACCCAAGATATATCGTGACCTCGTAAGAAAGATTCCAGTGCTTTCTTTTGCGGCGGCTTCAACTTCGTGATCCCCAAATTCTTTTACGTATTTAAGAGATGGAATCTCTAACAGAAGAATTTGCACTAGCTGTTGCCATCATTCGTACGAAGGAAAAATCCAAACCACACTAAAAAAGAAAAATCCCTAATCGGAAATCAGAACGAGATATAGATCGAGACGAAGGGGGGAAAAAAAGTGGGCCCATCGAGCGTATCGTATAGCGTATAGTCAGCGCATTCACGCAGCTTTTTCGTTGAGCAAAACAATAAACCCACGTGATGCGTTTTTGATAGTCTGAATCTACATACCGTATGGGTGAAATCGAGAAGTAGAATTATATTATTCTTATACTGTTGAGGACCAAAAATATTTGCGTTTTTTAAAGGACAGTGGTACTACACAATTATTGGTATTAATCATTGATAATATTCATTACACTGATACTACTTAAATAATTTGCACTTTCTAGGTTAGGAATTAAAGACTATTACAAAACTCGCAATCGATTCAATGATTCTGAAATCAGTTGATACGCTCGATCGCGCTCCGGTGACTGACGTAGTCTGCATCCAATGAGAAGCGTTGTTTTGTGAGTGTAGGCGGGGCTCTCTTAATTGCGTTCCCTGAGAATCTTCAGGGAAAGTCATTAGGACTACTGGAAAATCCTGGACGTTTTTTTCGGGGAAGGTGAATTTGTGGGGAGGATGGATCAGTGTTTAGGGGGTTTAAACCCCCCCCCCCCCCTTGGGCTGCCAAGTAAACATTTAATGTACATAGGGAAAAAAAAAGGAGAAAAAATAGAGCATGCAAGTATGCTTAAAATCGCAAGCTGGCAACCCTAAAAATGAAAAATCTCCCTACTGTGGGAGGGGGGTATCCCCCCTCCCACACCCTCCCCTTTGTCGAAATTGGAAAAAATTGCCAATTTTGATAAAAAACAGTGATTTTGAACTTCTTTATAAGTTGCCAATTTAAGAATTTTGGAGCTTATTCTCCTTTCTAAAATTCCTGGGATCAGACGCAATATGGTCATGCAACAAAAATGGACACAGTGTATGCAGAAATTTTTGCTTGTTCTACTCGTGCATCTGGTTTATTTTTTAGAGCTCTGAATCAGAAGATATTGAGGCAAACCACAAAATGTGGTCAATTGTCTCGAAAGGGTTAAGCCGGTTGGGGTCATCTCACTATACCCACAGCCCACGAGACCGACAAAACAAAGAAATACATAAGAAAATATAGAAAAGAAGAAAGTTCCAAAATGTTACCAAGTCATGTACCGACGCGTCGCGACGGCTCAAGAGACCGGCAAAACACAGCAATGCATATAAGAGAAGATAGATATAAATAAGATGCCGGTTTCGTTGCCTGTCGGTCTCGTGGGCAGTCGGTCAAGTGAAGCTTCTGAAAGGTGGCTATAAGGACCGCGAGACCGACATTGTTGGATTCGTTGGCTGTAGGTCTAGTGGGTTGTCGGTCTCGTGGGCTGTCGGTCTATCTAGTAAACCTTTAACAAAATTGTATGAAGGACCGCGAGACCGACATTGTCGGATTCGTAGGCCATCGGTCTAGTGAACCGTCCAGAAGGTTGTCAGGTGGCACATGAGACCGACATTTTCGAGCTAGTGGGCTGTCGGTCTATTGGGCTTTAGCCGAGCCGGGGTGACGTACACAGAGAAAAGCTGTTTAAATGTTTACTATATGAACTGAACAACCCGTTGTACAGTTCATATTGTAAACATTTTATAAAAATATTTAACAGGTTGTATCAGTTTTAAACAACCTTTTAAACTGTGTTTTTACTGTGTAAGTTACTTTGGCGGATTTGATATTGTAACAAAATCCGCCCTGCATGTATTGTGCTCTTGTTGAAATACAGCCAAGAGCCAGCACTTATAACGGCGCCAGACCCGAATTGTCTCTGTGGCTATTTTATCAATACTTTTAACACCTAGACTATTATGATTATTTGAGTGTTCAGTATCTAAGTTTTATGTCTCCCATGTAGTTATGTAGTATTCTGCAGTTTGATATACGCACATTTTGATATATGCACAGTTTGATATATGCACAGTTTGATATATTCACAGTGTTATAATATCAGTGATGTTTTCGTTGATTACATAGATCAGTTACCGATAATCAACGGCGCAAAAAATATAGAGAAGATTTTAAACATCCACAGGATTTTCTGCTCTTGGCCATTACTAATATTAGTTTTGTGTAATAATTTGATTATCTTCTCCGGTTTCGTCGTTAATACCTTGTAACGAATGTGTTAATAGCTGTCGAAAATATATTATACTTGCATGTTGTAAGCTGTTTTAGACTGTTAATGAAAAATAAATGTAAATCAAAATGCACCAAATCAAAATGTAATGTTAAAAGTGTACAAATTCTGATAATAAAAGATCATTCAGGGGGGACGTCACTATTAAAACGGGGGTGGGGGTGGACATTTAACAAACATTTTCATTCCGATTTCTAATATTTCAAGACTTATCGGTAAATTGGGGAAAAAATGATGACCCTTTTTGTGTTCTACTTTATGTAGTGGGGGGGGGGGGGGGTTGTTTCACTCTTTATATCCAATCAATCAATTAAAGTAAATATGGTAGAGAGGCGAATCCACAACACGATGCGCTTTGGTATAAACGCCCCCTTCTTACTATATATCCTTGCTTGTGATCGAAAAAAATCTGCACATATGAAAGTTCTTACATCATCGCAGTGCAATCGAAAATGTTTTTTTCATTTGATATTCAGACATCATACCATACTGAGAGCGAAGGGGAGTGGAATATAAAAACATTGAGAGAGAGAGAGAGAGAGAGAGAGAGAGAGTTGGGGGGGGGGGGGTAGGAGGGAAATATATGATAGAACAGAACCGAATTAAAATTCAATTAGATTCGAAGTAGTGAACAACAAATATATTCCCCAAAATGTGAATAATAGTTTTTTGTTTGTTTGTCTTTTTAGAAGGAAAAAAAAAATAATCAGAGAGAGATAGAGAGAGGGGGAGGGGGGAGGAGAGAGACAAAATTATAAAGATATAGCGAATATATAATCCAATCAATGGTTAAATGGGGGGGGGGGGTTGTATAGTGAGAGAGAGAGAGAGATAAAATATAGAGATGTTGAGAGCTAACTAGAAATAGGGAAAGAGGATAATATTTTATGACGGAGTGATAGACAAATTAAAAAAAAACACAAACGGGGGAGAGATAGAGAAAGTGAAAGAGAGACTGTGGATATAGAGAGGAGATGAAGTCAGAGAGAGGAGAGAGAAAGAGAGAGAGATTAAGAATTATTTCTTTTTAGCCTCTTTATAACTAGTCCCCCTATTTCTTTCCCCTTTCATGTCTTTTCTATTATTTTATCTGTTTATTGACATAGAGCAGAATAAATCCAAATCTCTAATGAAACAAAGCACATTTGGTGTAAAATAATCATATCACCATAACACTGGATATACTTTATTTATTCATTCATTTATGCACAAAACAAGAAGACTTAAGTCTACCTTAGAGGCATAAAAGCTTGTTTGACACAATTCCATCATATTGGTATGTAGAATAAAAACGAAATAAAAAGAAGGAAAACAAAAAAGTTTTCAAAAATTAGCCAGTTTCCCTCAGAAAATCTATAACTGTAGAACCACTAGATTATATATATATATATATATATATATATATATATATATATATATATATGTGTGTGTGTGTATATATATATATATATATATATATATATATATATATATACAGTGTGAGTCAGAAAAATGTTACACTTTTTAAATTGAGTATTGCTTTAAAAATTGTGGGATTAACAGAGTATTTTTAGCATGTAAGGATAGAGTGTATATTCCTTTGTTGTTTGGTAACATTTGCTTCAATGTTGCTGTTACGGTTGAGTGCACAACAGCCATTGTTTGAAAGATAGTCAAAACTCATTTGCGCCAAATCGTATGATTACCTGCTGAAACAGAGACAACAACATTCACACAAACAATGAGCGTAAAGTTTTTGCATATGTTTAATCAAGACAAATGAACATGATAAACAATAAATAAATAAATAAAGCCAGAAGTCATAACATTCAGTGATCTTCACTGAAAAGTCCTTTTTCATAATCATTTTGGGCACTTGGACATAGCTTTCAATCTTCCACATGGCGTCCGTTTCTCTCGATGCATTTCTGAGCTCGATGGAGCATCGCTGCCATTGGCCCTATGAAGTGTCTGCCTGTCTGCAAGTCATCCAGGGTCCTCTCGATAAAAAGTTGCGATTAAACATGTTAAACGCAACTCAAAAAATCAAACGCAACTTGATTTTCAACCTATCAGGATCGCGTATTTAGGACTTGCGTTAATTTTTTTGAGTTTCGTTTAATCGCAACTTTTTATGCAAGAAGGTCCAGGTCTGCAGGTGGGCTGCTGTACACCTTGGACTTCAGGGTCCCTCAGACGAAGAAGTCCATAGGTCTTAAGTCTGGAGGTCTTTGGGGGCCATCCCGCAGGAGCGTTTTAGCATTAGCTTCAACAGCCCCTTGCCTGATTTGGAATAACTCAATTATGATTACCAGCGGGGGGGGGGGGGGGGGGGGGGGAGGAAAAAGGGGGTATGCATCCCCCAACTTTTCGGGTGGGGGATGGTGTGTACAAACATCCCCCCCCCAGGTTTCACCCCAACAAAAAAAAAGTGGTGGAAAATATACATTTCTATATTATGTCTATTAATTGTATTTTTATATATTCTTTATTTCAATATAAACGTTATATATCTGTGTAAATTACTGTAGATTTATATGAATTTATTAATATTTATTTACTATGCTGTCGTGGCTTCTGATTTTTCCCGATATATTTTTACACCACTAGAAAGTGAAAACCATCTACTTCAAATTATACAACATTGGTGTTGATCTGGGAGTGATATGGAGGTATATTTTTTTTTAATGAAGTGGGGGGGGGGGGGGGGGTGTTGGTATGCTTGTGTTACCATCCCGAAATATATTTAGAGGTGATTTTTTTTTTTTCAAAGCCACAATGCAGACAAATTATTTAGATTAAAAGTACATGTAATTATTCTGGATTTAGAGGGTTCAGTCGTTAACTTTCCTTTATAATGCAATTCTGCAAAACTGAAATGAAAATATAGTCCTAGGAATCGAATGTGGTGGAGAAAGAGGAATACATCACACCCAGTGTCCATCGAGGATGATGATGAATGATGACCTGTGCCATCATCACCCAACTATACATAGAAGAATTATGAAATGACAATCATAACATGTAGGCCGGCCCGGTCAGAAGCACCGCTCCGGGCGTTGCATGTGGGCACAGTGCCCCTTCTTTTCCCTTTAGCTTCAGATAAATATCCCCATTTTACTTTCGAGTAAGTCCCAGTTCCATAATTCTTTTCAGTGCTTATTTTGATAATTACACCTCATCCCTCACCTTACCTTTGATAAATGCTCCTATTTCAACGAGAGCATTTTCCCCCTTTTAATCCCTTTTATTCCTTTGAATGTAACAAGTCATTTTTTTTCTTTGTAATATATAGACACTAATTTATTTTTTCTACTTTATATAAGAACATTTCCCCGTTCTTATAAATGCCCTTTTCAGGTGTTATAAGTGCCCCTATTCACCTGTGATGAACTGCCTTTCCTACCTTTTCTACACATTCATTTATTTTTCTAATAATTGAAGTGTCCTTTTCCCCCATGATAAGTACCACGTTTCCCTTTTCCATAACATGTGCCCCTAATCCAAAGTGACTTAGAGCCAGTATTCCCAAAAGCTCGCTCGCTACGCTCGCTCATATTAAATGTAAAGCTTGTTAAATACATTTTCATTGTGAAATTTTGCAATAACAATGTAATTGCTATTGTTTGCTCGCTCACTTCGCTCGCTCGCTCAATATTCAAATCATACTACAAAATTGCAAAGTATGATGCTAAAGTTGTATCTTGGATATGTAAAGAGAAAAATATACATGTTTACACACCCTCACCCACACTATAATATATATATATATATATATATATATATATATATATATAAATTCATGATGTTCCACGTATTGGCATATGATGAGAAATAATAAAGGATGACTCGAATGCATTGAATGCCAATTCCAAGTATATTTATTCTCCAAATTTTCGGGGGTCCTCCCCCTTCGTCAGGGAAAACGTAAACGTAAACGTTTTCCCTGACGAAGGGGGAGGACCTCAGAAAATTTGGAGAATAAATATACTTGGAATTGGCATTCAATGCATTCGAGTCATCCTTTATTATTATATATATATATATATATATGTATGTAATACTATGTATATATATGGCCCTTGGGGGAAATCATACCCCCCAGGTATGAGGACCTGTCTACGCCAATGATCATTACAAAAGCCTTTTTTTGCTCATTATGCAGTCTCATCCAAATCAGACAAGGCATTGTTGATTTTGGCGCAAATGGGTTTTTACCCAGACACATTAATCAATTCCTATCCAGTAAATTCATTTACCACAAATGTGGTATCAAATAAAACTGGAAGAGTTATGCTATCTAACTGTGGTGCAAGAATTATGATATTTCTGTCATATTTGTCATATGAGCATTTTAAAAAGTGTAACATTTTTTCTGACCCGCACTGTATATATATATATATATATATATATACCTTTTTCCACAAGACAATAGATTAATTGTCTTGCGCAAATCATGGGATGAAATTGATATACAATTCATGGTTTTCTTAAGTGACGTTTTCCAATTTGACACTGCCTATGAAGGTCCATTTCAAAGGCAAACCTGATTTATGCTTCTTGGACCCCATGGAAGATCAGGGCCCCTTTGCATAAAACTTACCATTAATGGTAACTCTGCTGTCAATCGTAACTACCATGGTGACATAACTCAACAGCCAAGCAAAATCAAGGTTTTAATGGGAGTTACCACTGATGGCAAAGTTACCGTTAATGGTAAGTTTTAAGCAACGGGGCCCAGTAGTGTCGTGCCTGGGTCATCCATTATTCATTCAAATGTAGGCCTAAATACTTATCTTGTAAATGTACAGGTATGTTTTTTAACTGAACGAAAAATAAATACTACTATACTACTACTACTACTACTACTACTACTACTACTACTACTACTACTACTACTACTACTACTACTACTACTACTAGCGACCACCTGGCAAGAAAGACCACCTGTCTATAAAGATATAAAGACCACATGTTTGTTTTCCTTGAGCAGTGTTTCTCATTGAACCTTGTATTAAGGAACTGGTTCATAATGGTCGAGAGTCTCTAGACCTTCTGCCTATAGATACCGCTTTTCCCGGCTCCCTTGAGAGATCTTTATATACAAGTTTCACTGTATACTTTCTACACAGTTTTCATCTTCATGATTGTATAACTGAGAGTTTACGCGTACCATTCACCTAAATAATAATTTGTGTACAACTAGAATAATATATAAAATTAATCTGAAAACATTTTATCTGACCTTCTATGGGTCAACGGTTAAGGAGTATGAAGAAAATGAATTTAAAAAGAAGAAGGAAAAAAAAAAAAAAAAAACCCTCACGTGGAACCCATCTTCCATGCTTCCACTTGCCATGCTTGCATTCCGCGCGGGCCTCTATTATTGTGTGCGAGCGCATAGGGTGAATCGGCTAGTCTACTCACAAGTGGCTGTAATGATTATTTAGAGGGTAATTAAACTTGCAATTTCTCTTCATGAAATTAATATTTTAAGCTCATACTATGAATATAGTTTAGCGACTTGGAACCCCTTACATACAGAGGACAATATTTTTTTCGTGATCGGTACACTTTAATATTATAATAACAGTCCTCTTTTGTCAAAACACCGATTACATAACCTCTTTATACTTGTATAATTACCTATTGTTTTAAGAGTGAGTTGTAAATATGAACTTTTGTGATATGTACTTGTAGAGTATTTACCCATGCTTCTTTTGATACCATATTCATGAAATGATATTTCATGGTTGGTTGCACACAGGCCAATTTAGGTAACTTGACCAAAACCAACTAAGAAGGTGTTTGGCGATGGAACAACAAGTAAGAAAGAGTTTTTCCTATCAGAATTGTTTATCAAATCATGTTTAGGTTAAATTTTATGGATTCTTTTCAATTACGTATGACCATGTTGAGCATATTATTAGCTCACTGTTAAAGCAATAGGCAAAATACAAAAGTGTAAGTTTTTTTTCTAACTCGCACTTTTTATCTATTATCCAGGGCTTAAGCTCCATTCATGGAGTCACAAGATTACATCTTTGAAATCCATCAGAATGACCTGAAAACTTCTAACATGTACACCTGGGTCGAGCGAGACAACTTTAGATGAAAAGTAAGCGCAGACTCAATTAAGTCCACAATCTCGCAATCAAATCTAAAGATACCATCAAGTCTACAAACATTTATTTCGAAAGAAAAAATTTCATACAAAATCCTTGTGTATCTTCACATTGATTAAATCCATAATACATTGTTCTATAACACAATAAATCCTTGAATTTCAAGAAGACAAACTTTCTTTGTCAAAAATGGCAAATGGTAATAAAAGAGAAAAGTCAAAAGGAGGATTATTCCCCCTATGATTTCCCTAGCGAGCTCTCCGAAAATTGACCATCTTTTTTCTTCTTTGCTTCAAAGATTTTGGTCACAATATTAATACGTAGTGGCTCAGTGGTAGTGCCAGTGGTCTCGTATAACCTGGAAGTTTCGGGTTTGAATCCGAGTCAATACGCTAGTGGCATTTGGTAAGGCATTCCCATTACCAAGTCACTCGGATAAGACCTAAAGCCACAGGATCCTCTGATTAGTTACCTAAAGGGTTGCTTTTTTAGCAGTGAGGTAAATAAATCATCATCAAAGCTTCTGAAGATATATTAAGAACATATTTTCATTTTCTTTTTCGCTTGTCGGAGATTTCTGTTTGTTTGTTTGTTTGTTTTATTTCCGTATTCAATGACATAAATGATATACATAGTATAATTCAAGATTCAAGTATGGCGGATAGCCTGTTTCAGCCGTTCTTCCGTGGAGTCAATCTGACTCCTCTCCTCCCCTTAAAATAGTCTGGTGCTGCCCCTGTGTCCATCAGAGTGATTGAGTAAAGTGCATTGAATTACCAGAGGAGGTCATGGCTAGCATATGCCTAATTCAGCTTACTTCAGTAATTGATATCTTGTGCATTGTGTTCAAGAAAATGAACACGAGGAGAGCTCAATGTCGGGTTCAAAATTTTAAAGCTCACTTCATTAATGATTAAAAAACACGTTCATTTCGTTATCTATTGAAAAAGAAAGGCGACACTTTAATTGAAATGACAGACAGCTAGCTGTAAAGGAGGCCCTTTGAGGCGAAAGCAAAATCATATTAGCGTTGATTTTGGTTATTTAATTTACAAATGTTTTGTTTTTAACTAGCGGAGAACATGGAGAAAGCTTTCATGTGTAACCAACCTCGAATTTTAATTGATTGCAACTGCAAAATATGATAATACATGTGATGGGGCCTTCCCAAACGATGACCAGATGAATGGTATACAAATATATACTGTCATGAGAGGGTCTGGTTGGAAATATGGTCCCCGAGGTTACGTGAACCAACAGGGGTGTCGATCCGTGTTTATGATTGCGGGGATGACGGCGAGGAAGCAAAGCGGGGGGGGAGGGGGGGAGGTGTGGGAGGGGGATCCCCCCTCCCACACCAGGGGCTTTTTCAAAAATCTGTCTATAAAACTTGCATTTTAGAGCGTCTCAAAAGGATTTTTAATGAAAAGAATGAATGCACGGATCTACGCTATAATGGACGGAACCCCTTAATTGAGAATAACAATGCGAGCGAACGAATTTTCTTCGATATTTTTGAAATTAGGGCATTTCTTATTTCCTTACTTCTAATCATATTGGAATAATGAATAAACTCAAATATTTCTTTCCAAGGACTACACTTTTCATACTATATTTTTCACTGATATTACCTTAATATCTTTATTATGGAATAATGGCTTTGGGTAACACTAATAAAATATCTTACTGATAGAATTTCTATCTTACAAAAGAAAATCATAAGGATAATGCATAATGCTCCTGTTCGTTCACAAAGCGATCCTTCATTTTACGAATCAAAAATTCTAAAGTTTTCAGATTTATTTATTTTTCAAACAGGACAATTCATGTTGAAATTGAATAAAAACGAACTGCCACACGCTTTTTGCACACAAAACCGTCTCTTTCTACGGCCCGAAATACTGGAACTCACTTAGCAGCGATATAATCAACTCCCAAAGTCTAAACTGTTTCAAAAGCAAGTTGAAAAAACATCTCCTTCAACTATATGCAATGAATTCAAACTGAGCGAGCAGGACCCACCTCTATAACTCTCTCTCTCTCTCTCCATCTCCTTCTGTATTCTATGTTTTACTCATTTTTCACCCCTTCTTTTTCCTGCCTTCTCTCTTCCTTCTTCTCACACAAGACACACTCATTATCTTTCATTTTCCTCCTTCTTCCACCCTCCTTCTCTTCATTCTCTTTTGTTTCCACACCGTCTTGCACTTCCACTTTACTTTCACATTTAGTTTTTCTTATGGGTTGAGGCAATAGTCCTTCTACCTCAACTCAATTATCAATTCTTTCTTATCAATAATTCGCTTGTCGTAATGATGCTTTATGAATTTAATTTAACATTATTGAACGACCCATTTGTGATTAAGTTATATAAGTTTCTGGACATATAATATACAAGCTTTGCTTTTAAATATGTCCAACTGTTTTCAATATCACTTAATAGGTCAATATCTGTGCATCATATTTTGTATTTATTGATAATTGATTATGTGCCCCTATCTATGGAAAAACATCATTGTGATATATTATTGTTATTGTATTCATTTTATGTTATGCACTGCAGTATTATGTTAATATGAATGATTGAAAACAGTCAATAAATCAAATAAAATCAAATCAAAGAATATGGTGGTATTTCAAGATCAAACATAATGAGTTTGGACAATTATTAGTTTTAAGTTGATGTATCATAATTCTTATTTATTTTATTCAAAAATATTGGAGGATGATAATACAGGTCACCCCCCCCCCCCCACCTCATTTTACCCCCCATCCTCCCGTGATTAACACCCATTTTCATGAGGGGCGCAGCCCCGAAGGGAAATGGTCGTCTTCACGTCAGCGAGGGTACCATAGTTTAACCAGAGACCCGAATGTAGGCAGTATATATTATTTGGTTTATATCCGTCATCTTGAACAAAAGACTAATTCTACTCATATACTTGATCATATTCTGTAGGGTATGATAGACCGCACACGTATAAACTCACAGTTTGAAGAAGGGATGA
Organism: Heliocidaris tuberculata; assembly: GCA_025618425.1. NCBI lineage: Eukaryota > Metazoa > Echinodermata > Echinoidea > Camarodonta > Echinometridae > Heliocidaris > Heliocidaris tuberculata. The sequence goes on from CM046841.1 coordinate 25,259,283, forward strand.
ATTTGCGCGGATATCAAACGTGTAATGATGACATAATCACGCACCGTTGACAATGACATTGACAATGACAATTTTTTTTTTCTCTCTCATGTTACCCTTGAAAGGGTATTGAAGAAAATCAGATCAAACAATCAAATAAATCATCAGAATTATGTACAACACTTTGATTAATAAAGATATTTACAAGATTTCAAGAGCAATTGGTGCAATCAGTAGAATAAGTGCAATTGTACCAACTCATATTCTTCTAAATCTATATTTCACTATGATATTGCCTCACCTTACGTATTGCAATATTGTATGGGGAAATTGTGCAAAATATCTTTTAAATCGTATTCATATTCTTCAAAAACGTGCAATCAGGATAATTACAAACTCTAAGCCTTACACTCATTCAGATCCTTTATTTAAAAAAATGAATTTATTAACTATATATGATATTCATAAATATGTAACCTGCACATTTATGTATCAGTATATCAATAACACCTTGCCGAAATTTCTGGATAATTGTTTTATTAAGAAAAATTATATGTATAACATTAGACAGAACAATAATTTCTATGTTCCTAATTATAAATATAATTTTTCTAGATGTACAATCAAATACTCAGGGCCGATCATGTGGAACAATCTCTCGAATACCTTGAAATGTTGCCAAAGTCTTTCAATTTTTAAACGAACATATAAAAATCACCTTTTAAATTTACGTTAATTTACCTTCTCTCTTCCTCTCCTATTCCCGTTTCCCACCCGTATGTTTTTTTTTTATATTGTAGTTCTATTTAGTTGCTGTTTTAGGGATTGACCTTAGAAAGGCCTGTAGGCCTATGTCAATCCCACCACTTTCTGTTATATTATACGTATGTTGTATTCTTGTTTTTCTCTTGATTGTTATGTTTTTTTTTTATCGGATTGTGGAAAATAAATAAACTTAAACTTAAACTTAAACAATATTTACAATATCTACATTCTAATAATATTTGATTCAGACAACAATTTAAGCGAAATTAGCGTGTAGGCCTAAATAACAATGTAATATTTAAAAAGTGCCTAAACAAAAGGAATCGAATAAAAAACAACATAACACATAACAAAATAACACAATTATGACAAAGGTATTTACATTATCCGTATATACAAAACTCTACATTATTTATTTTAGAATGCCACTTAGTGGAGCTTTAATATTTCTATTGTGAATTTTGCTAAATTTGTTAACTGTTTCATACTTCTTGAATTAAATAACTGGTTCATCTTAAGTGTATGTATGTATTTATTTGTATGTATTTATTCACTGAACTTAATTGACATATCCATCAATATTTTGTTCGAATATTACAGCAATAATCAGAACAATAATAATTATAATAATTTTAAGAGTAACACAGTTATGACAAAAACAAAACAATATATTGTGAGTATAAGATTGCAAGCATAAACAAAAACAAAACAAAATACTCATACTATATAAGTGTATCTGGTCGTATTATAAAATGTAGCTTGATATATTTTTGCCTCAACTTTGCATGCCTAAAACAATAGATACGCGCAAATGAATGTCGTCACAATGTAGTACGCGTTCAGGCTGAGCAGCTGCCCCCCCCCCCCCCCTTCGCGTCGCGAGTCGATTGGGGGGGCGGGGGGGGGGGGACGAATAGTTCATTTTTTCCCTCTGATGATGTGGGGAAAAAAATGAACTATTCGATGACGTCAGTAGGAAAAAAGAACTAGACGGCAGGAAACGGCTTTTCTAGTAAACTATTCATTTTCTTGTTGCGTACACTCCTAATGCAACAATCTTACAATGAGGGCTATAATACGAATTATAACACTTTCTTTAACCATCATTCCTGCCCTCTTGGCAACATTTATTACCTGGGTGTTGGAGACCTCACCTTGACTTTCCACCACTCCCCTCAGAAGGACAGTCCCACCGAGAATAATACAACCCTCTTGTGTACTTCAATGCCTGCCTGTCTCTCTCCCTTCTCTTTCTCTCTCTCTCTCTCTCTCTCTCTCTCTCTCTCTCTCTCTCTCTCTCTTCAGGCTACATATACATCTTATTATTGCACGTTACAAAAGAAAGCCTCAACCCCCCCCCCCCCCCCGTAACACCAAACAAGACCGACACCGCACAGACGCCAAATTTCAAAGCGAACAAAAGAATTACGTTACCCTGATCGGTCAAGTTATCGTTCGGTTCGGAGTCGATTTGGCGGTGTGACCGATGCTTCACTCAGATTGTACCACACATGACGGTTTTATCAACGGTGATGCTTCAGGAGGGTCGATTAACACATTCATTCATTGGACGAAGAGCACACGGTGGTAGGTAGCGTTACTTTCAAGATGACAACTTATGAAAGATCAGTGATGGTGAGTCTATTTCTACATCAAATCTCAGTATGTGCTTAGTTCCAATGATTCCTTTATATAGTAAGCACTTTATATACTTGTACTTGTATTTATTTTTATTTTTTTAATGTACTTGATAGTTACTCCACTTCTTCCTAGCTTGTGTTCTCTTCTCCTCCCTTTCTTTCTCTCTCTCTCTTTCTCTCCTTTTTTCCCTCCTTCTTCTGCTATTTTTCTCTTCTCCAAAACAATTTACTACTTGGGAGTAACTTAATGTATTGTCACATATTATAGCTATTTTATTTACTGTAATTTATTACTTTTACTATATTCATCATGTGATCTTCATTTGTACATGTATACAATTTTGGACCGTTTGTCATTGTTTTGATAGTTTTTAGCTAAATAAAATTCGATATATTTATATATATATATATTAATATATATATTATCATTTAGTTATTAACGCCGCAATTTCATTCATTATTGCTTAATATGATACCTATTTGACAAAGGCGTAGCGTCGGGGGGGGGGGGCATCCGCCAATGCGGTGGAACTTGAATGCGAAATACTGGAAATGATGCAACCGATGATGAACGATGTGAGAGGAGTTTCTATCATCTTCTTCTCTCTCCCTCTCTGCCTTTTTCCTTTTAGATTTACTTCTTGTGACATGTTTTGATTTGTGTGTGTGTGTTGCTTTTACACAAAGGTTTGTTCATTGTGAGTTAAATGTTGAAGTAACAAAAAGATAAAGACCTAACAAAGATATGTTTGAATGACTTTTGAACATGCTAATGAATAATATTCAGTAAAGTTGATCTAGATATTGTTTCCTTAATGCTTGCTATAATTATTCTTCTGTATATGGGCAACATTTCGCAATGTCATCACATGATATTATGCGCAAACAAAGGGGGAATGTTAAAGAAGAAGGAAATCGTTCAGTTGGTTCAGGGAGGTGGAAGAGCCCTGAGTGGTTTAATTTCGTTTTTTTTTCCTTAATAGGTTCATAATTCAGAAGGTTCGTTACTTCAAATGTTTATTTCAGAAAGTTCGTTTACTCCTGATGGTTCGTTACTCGTTACTCCGAAGGTTCGACGTATATCCGAAAATGAAATACTGTTCATAATTCCGAAGGTTCATAATTCAACAAATGTAATAGAACCCTTCATCATTTTTACGAAATTACGAACATTCGGAATCATGAACCCTATTTCAGAAAAGATGTTTGGTACTACAGAATCGGAAAATGGAGTTGAAGAATAAAGCTTTTCGTCTTGCACTTATCAGAGTATACGGCAAGAATGAACAGAAAGTCGAAATCGAACAATATAACAGGAATCTAAAGGAACAAAGCGCGCGAAATATTAAACGGTTTTTGATTGGCTGCCTGAAAATAACGGAAAATTAGGCTCATTGCAACCGCGTAGCCAGGATTTATTTATTTCTTCATTTTTTAAAAATTTTATATATATATATATATATATATATATATATATATATATATTGGGGGGGGGGGCAGTTGTGAGCATGTAAAGCGTGCTCCCCAGGGGGGTGGGTGCAGAGAGGGTGCAGGCTGGCAATGAGCCTAATTTCCCGTTATTTTTAGGCAGCCAATCACTAATCCGTTCAATATTTCGCGCGCTTTGTTCCTCTAGTTTCCGGTTATATTGTTCGATTTCGGCTTTCTGTTCCTTCTTGCGGTATACTCTGATGAGTGCAAGACGAAAAGCTTCAGTATGTCTCTCTTCAACGCCATTTTCCAACCCTATTTCATTTTCGAAATTATGAAGCCCTTGTATGGGAATTTTGTGTTTTGGAATTATGAAACTTCGGAATTAAGAACCTTCAGAAAAACGATTACCCCCCCCCCCCTCCCCCGTCCCCGTTTAGTTGATAACTCCTTTAATATTGTATTTCTATATACTTGACCAGATTTGGCTGGGCCTCTCGCTTGTTCTGTACAGCTCAGCACAGGGTTCCAATGGAGGTAAGTTGTGTATTAAAGTAAGAGGGGCGGATCCAGGATTCTGTAAATACAGGGGGTTTACGATTCCAAGATACATGTATTTCCGAACTTGCAAAAAGAAGAAAAGAAAAAAAAAAAAAGAAAGAAAGAAAAGGCAATCAGATTCTATGAGGAGCCATTAGAGTAGCAGATTTGAAAGGGAATCAAGGCAAGAAGACAATTAGGAAAGGGGATTTTTTCTCTTGTATCTAAGTTTTGCAACTTTGGTTTAGAAGGGGCAAGGGTAGGTTGTGCCCACCCTTCATCTGCCACTGGGTGTGTGTTGTAGTCTTTTATTAACGTATTGTCCAATTGTAAGATTATCGATTTATTCATTTTGTTCATTTGATTCGACTGGATTTGATTTGATTTTGTCTTATTTCCACACGGCAACACTTGCTTCAGCCAATGGCTTTTTTTTTGTTGTTGTTGTTGTTGTTGTTGTTGTTGTTGCAAATCCGTGCATAGAAATACAATGTGTAACACATAAGGAACTTAGAAAATCACAAAAGAAATACATGCAAATCATGATGTACATATAAACAGACATTAAGAGTATAAGCAAAGCTACATGAACTTATAAAAAATTACACGAGAAACTCCTCCTCTTCAACAAAATTCGGATGAGAAACAATGAGATTCAATTTTACTTGGCCTTATCATAATCAGACAACCAGTGATTAATTAAAATACCAAATCCCTGAAAGCTATTACCATGATTAATTTGACGCCCAAATCAGGGGCAAAATAGTTATTGACGTTATAGCGTATTTAATCACGTCAATATGGATAAAGGTAACCTTGTTGTAGTTATAGGTAAAAGAACCGTATTGCGAGATGAAATGCTAAAAGTCATTCACTTGATCATGCAGTTTTCTTTATCTGGAACAAATTTTGCTGAAAATCCTATAAACCGAGAAGCACCAACAAGCATGTCAACGACTCCAATTATGAGATTACGTGCACTGTTCTTTGGGACTATGACGCATTCTTTCATCGGAAGTCCACTCTGATATCAAGTTGTTTTTAAAAGAAGCAGAAAAAAAATAAAGATAAGATCAATATAAGTTATAGCAAAATCCGATAAGAATTAAGAAAGTTATGAATTTTTGAAGTTGTAACCAATCACACACGAATTGCATGGCAACTCCGTGGCGCATCTTGTGAGGTTCTCTCCCATTTGCCCTGTACTCTTAAAAAAATTATCATACATGCACCTGAGATGTAATCATTGCAAATATGTTTTTACACATAACCTGTATGAGACAAATCTATTCCTTTATCAATAACTGAGAAAATGAAAATCAATGAAATTTTCTCTACAGAGCAAATGGGAGAGAAAATAACACCGAAGATGAATTTCACCTTTAACACCTAACAATAATCATTTTTTTCTTTCCACAGTATTTATCCAATTATATCATTTTAAGGTAGATTTATGTACAATTCAAAATTGCTCATGTGGATATTCGGAATAATACATTTAATCTCACGAGTGTCATGGTACTGTTGAGGAACTATTCAAAAACTTGAAGTTCTGTTTAGTCTGCTTGACACGACAAAAGTATAATCAAATTGCTTTTATGATACACACTTATGAGAAAAAAAATTCCCTTCTGTGAACGGCGTTTTAATCACATATTGCTTCCATATAACACAATAATAAAAGCATGAATAGTTTGGATATTATACGCTACTTGATCTAATCTCTGTATTATTGATTGGCATACTATACTTGGTGCTGCATTCATATGTCTCTCCCAGAAAAGTTTTATTAATCATGTTAATTGGGTTGGTCAAGAGCACTTCACGTGATCAAACATATATTCTACTCCAAGAGTGACCCTTTTGCTATTTTTCATTGCTGTCACGTCAGAGCAATATATATATACATATATTTGTTTTTTCCCCCTCTTGCTTGCTGAGATCAGTTTTTATAAGCCACCCAAGTGAATGGCTTGCATAAATCAGTCGTCTTGGCGGACCAACCCTTTACCATGATTACGCGCTCCGCGATACAACGGCAGAGGTGCGTTCGTGTTTCCGCTTGCTGGCTGAAAATGACGTCACAGTTTTTTTTTTCTAATATACAGATGACATTATGTCTGACGGTTCCATGACATTTGCCCTTGCGACAATTGCTCCGGTCTAACTTTGCCATGTTAATCCTAAACCTAAACCTAACCCCAACCCTAACCCTAACCCTAATCCTAATCTTCACGTTGTCCTTAACAGAAACCAAATTATGACCTTTACCTTAACCTTTGACCTTTCGAGATATGGGCCCCGTTGCATAAAAGTTACTATTATAGTAACTTTGCCATCAATGGTAACTTCCATGGAAACCTTGCTTTTGATTGGCTGTTGAGCATTGTTACCATGGTAGTTACCATTGATGGCAAAGTTACCATAATAGTAACTTTTATGCAACGGGGCCATGGACAGAGGAGCAAATGTCGCATCAGGAGCAAATGTCGTGTCACCATGTCTGACTTATTGCTTTTCTTTAAAATTTTCACAATATGCAATAAAGCAACTTTTAAAAGGAGATTGACAGAAAAGAATTTATACCTTTATTAGAGGCGATAGCTAAATCAGAAATATAGTCTTTGCCACTGCAATAGTAGTACCATTTCATTCAGGGGTGCTCCTCCAACAGTCACCTCGAACACGTAGAACATTTTCATAAGGGGGAGGGGGGGCAGCTGAAGATGCCTTTTTACCCGAATATCGACACTTCAGTTTCTAAATTCACGAGCCCGCAAAATTGTTGACCCTTTTCTTAGTGAAAATGTATAGAAATTATACATATTCGCTCACCTCGCTGCCCAAATAAGAGGTGGTCATTGCCAGAATATCGGAAAACTTTACACCCCCCCCCCCCCCAGTTCCGATATTCTGGCGGAGGCTGCTACCTCCAGCCCCCACCTCTTACGCCTATGCTCTCAAATGTATATTTGTGTAATATATTTCCCGAGACACAAAATAATCATTTCAACCCATTTCAATAAAAACTTTCATCGGTATTGTGCTGATGAATATTTTGGTCATAACTTTTCCTGGATGATGGAACTATATAAGTTTCATTCGGTTACATGGTTATTTGTTTATACCTTGTCTCAATTTTTAGGCTAATACAACGAAATATGCAATATTGTCATAATTTCTTTTCATGATATGTGGTGCAGCCGATCATCAAAGTTGCACAAAGATAACATGCCCGTCCGTAGTCTCAAGAGACGGCGATGTGATACAGTACGTACCAAAAAGGGCCCCGATTGAACTTGAGACTCTGTTCAGCTCTTTAGATGACAAGCTTTCCAACCATCTTTTTTGCAGAGAACCAGGTAGGGAGTTATGCACATTAAAAGAGGGCAGCAATGACTGTTGTACCTTTAAGATACTCTATGTCGCCTCTTATCATTATCATAATTATTCATATCAGCGGTATCATTATCATTATTATCGTCATCATCAGCATTAGCATCACCACCACCACCAACACCACCATCATCATCTTCTTCTTGAACGTCATTATTATACATTACTATCATCAATATCATCATCTTCATCAACAACAACAACATCATCAACATCATAATCATCTTCATAAGCAATATCTCTATCATTACCACCAACGTCATCATCATAATCGCCATCACTAACATCAAAATGACTGTCAACACTCGTCGACCATCGTTATCACTATCACTGTTGTCATTTTCTATCCACCGTCGTCATATTCATTGTCATTATTACTTATTAAGTCGATGAACTTGAAAGAAAGCTCAGCCTTTAAACAAAGCCTCGCGTCTTTATACTAGAAACAACTATCTGGAAATAGCAGGCAAGTGGCGTCCTGTACATTATGTAACAATAATATTTAGAACTTATCTATAGGGGCGGATCCTTATTTGTCCAAAAGGAAGGGGGTTGAACCATTTCTCTACAATCATTTATTCTGTTTCCCCAGGCAAATGATAATTTTTTTTTGGAATGCCACGAGCCCTTTCCAGATCCTTTCCGGTTCCCACATTCCCGAGACAAATCTCTGACAAGGAAACGAGCCCCCCCCCCCCCCCCCCCTTGACTATCCTAGATCTGCCCTTGTCATGCGATTATACGAATTCTAATTATTCCTGTATAGAGTGCCTTATGATTACATGTTGTTTCACAACCACGTCCTTTCTCCCACAGGATGTCTCTACCATCCTTGTCTGAATGGAGGGACATGTAACGAAACCTTGGAGGGATTTGACTGCTCCTGTCAAGACGGTTATGGAGGCACAAGGTGTGAAACCTGTAAGTCAAATATGGATTGGTGTAGCACACATTACGGCTATACGATGTTTCTATAAGCCCTCTAAGCCCTGGGGGTGATTCACTAACAGCTAAAATCAATTTTTGAAAGCTGTAGACCAATCAAATCATCAGAAAATTGATTTTATCTCATTTAAAATTGATTTTAGCTGTTAGTGAATCACCCCCACGAGGCCTCATTTGCTGACGTTAGGACCGCGTCAGTGACCGATGGCCTTTTGGGAGTCACGGAAAAAGTGATATCGTTTTAAAAAGTGATAGCAAAATTAACAATGCAAACAGTACTTTTGATAACTGGAGTACAGGTTAATTTCCTTCTCAAGCTCGATTAGCGCAGGTAATGACGTTATCGAAATGACGCCTCATGACTGTGAGCCGGGTCTTACAGATATGATAGTACCTGGTTATCGGATTCTGTCGTGCCCGCATACATTGTATGCACATTCTCCACACCAATGTAGGGGAGCATTCCACCAAGGCGCTATTTTACAGACGTTCATAATGCTGTACAAACCACAATGACTGTCTTTTCGCATTCGAACGGTTTCCCATGAAATACCTTTGGGTAAAAAGTAAGATAAAGTAAATTGCTTATTGAATATACATGTATAGGTGCAGTGCCGGAGATCGAATTCCTGATATTTACATATCCATTCAAGAGTTTAAACAGTTCACTTGATTGTCACCCCCCCCCCCCCCTTCAAATCACCATATTTAATGCAGGGGTGTTTCTACCACTTCGAATTGGGGTGCCTAACGAAATCTGCAGACAAGTTTCAGGGGCGGATCTAGCTTTTTTCCAGGGGGGGGTTTGAGGGGCTGAGCTAGGTATTGCGAGGGAGCGTAGCGACCGAGCCCGAGCGAGCGAAGCGAGCGAGGGGGAAGGGTGTGCGAGGGGGGATACCCCCCTCCCACAGTAGGGAGATTTTTCATTTTTAAGGTTGCCAGCTTGCGATTTTAAGCATACTTGCATACTTTATTTTTTCTCTTTTTTGCCCAAATAATTGGGGGGGGGGGGGGGACTACAGCCCCATCCCCGCCCCCCCCCCCCCGGCCCTGAGCAGGTGGAGGTTTAGTCACTTTGAAAGATAATCTGTGACCTTATCTATTCATTTTTCTATTCCCAGGGGCGGATCTAGCTTTTGTCCAAGGGGGGGGGGGTTTGAGGGGCTGAGCTAGGTATTGCGAGGGAGCGTAGCGACCGAGCCCGAGCGAGCGAAGCGAGCGAGGGGGAGGGTGTGGGAGGGGGGATACCCCCCTCCCACAGTAGGGAGATTTTTCATTTTTAGGGTTGCCAGCTTGCGATTTTAAGCATACTTGCATGCTTTATTTTTTCTCTTTTTGACCAAATAATTGGGGGGGGGGGACTAGAGCCCCATCACCGCCCCCCCCCCCCCGGCCCTGGCTCCGCGGTCCCTGGGTTTGTCCCAACGGCGATGCAGAGCATCGTCCACAAGGCGCGAAACGGCGATGTCTGTGAGCCGGGTAGCGTCGCGCCGATTTTAATTTTTGTTTGTTTGTTTGCTTTTTTTTTGCTATTTGAACCCCTGTAAGTGATGTTTTCCTGGCATCTACTAACGCAATGGAGACCATAAAAAGCAGTCCATAATAACGTCTTTTTAGATCAAGGAACAGTTTAATACACAGTTATATCCAGAGTTATCGTGTGTTTGGTTATCAACTTAATAAGTTACCAGATGAGTTGAATAATATTATATCTTCTCACAATATTTGCACTTGAAATTTTCCTCTCCAGTGTGTGTTATTTCATTTTGGTCTACTTCTAACCACATGTTTTAAAGTCAAGATACTAAAGAAAAGTAACTGGGAATATAAGAAAGATTCGTGATAAAAGGTAGATTTATGACAGTGTAACATTATGTTGACTTGTATAGCACCACAAATCTTAAATATAGGTAACCTCTATGATGTAAATGATTATACTGGCCATGCCAGTGAAGTAGAAATTAAAATTAAGTTCAGCTAAATGTTGCTTATTCAGCCAACTGAAGGTCGCGATGTAACTTTCGTGATGTAACCGTAAACGTATCGTACGTAAAAATGTGTGTAGGATATACGTAACAACTATCCAAATTGGTAGCAAACTTAAATTTACACCATATATATGAGGTTCTGGGTGAGCTTAGCAATCATTTTTAAGGCCAAAATTGTATTCAAACAACGTTAATGTAACATACGTTACCAATTTGAAACATACATTATGGCCAAATCACATATCGTTAAAAATCGTTAACAGACGCCTGACTAGATGAGATGTTCACAAATGTTTTAATGGTTTTAATTCTTTCTTGTTTATTTATTATAACCTTCCGTTACCAACTTTGAAACTAACTAGTCATCATGTGAAATATTGATGGTATTACGTAATAGTGTTATTCCTATGCACATTAAATGTTTACTTGGCAGCCCAAGGGGGGGGGGGGGGTTAAACCCCCTAACCCCCCCCCCCCCCCGTAGATCCGCCACAGAGTTTATAGCCTCAGAATTTTCAAGGGGAAAAATGAATTTGTTAGATTTGCAGGCACGTCTCAGAAATTCCAAATTCGCCGATAGCATATTTTGAAGGAAGCTCTTTCATATACATTAATTTATTGCCATGGAAGAGAGACTAAGTTAATTTTTGTAATTTGCCAAAGAACTATCAAAATTATTTTGCACAGAATGAAAATTGATTATCTTTTATTATCCTAGTTCGTTTTCTTCCATATAGCTCGGTTCATCCTGTCTGTAAGTTTACATGGATCTAATCCGCTCAGCACCAGTGAAGGGATAGTCGGCTTTAGCACGCATGGCTCGCCAGCGCAAATCAAGATATTTACAAGTGACTCTTGGACTATGAATACATCTCATATGGTGTGTCATCACCTCGGCTACAGGCTTGGAGCTTCTGCTACCGTCAGTGGCAACGTTTATAGCCCAGGAGATCTCAAGGATAGCCCGGAATATGGTGCTATACGGTGTGATGAGACTGCGGGGAATTTGACAGACTGCTGGCATGAACCCAGGCAAAGTGATGATGTAAACCGTGATATGGTCATAGCTGTGGTTTGCTGTACACGTGAGTAAAGTCCGGCTCACACGAGACGTCATTTCGACTGCGTCAGTACCTGCGCTAATGGAGCCTGTGAAGGCAATTAATCCATACACTGATTATTAAGAGTATGGTTTGCACTGATTATTTTTCAATCACTTAACGATATCAATGTTTTATGACGCGCAAAAGACAGTATGAGTCACTGACGCAGTCCTCACTCAGCAAAATGACGCCTCATGTGAGTGACAATTTTAATTATATTTTTGTGTAGGACAAACGGGAGAGTTGTCCACAGGGGTGTCGCAATCGACTCACCAAACTGCCAATTTGAGATTCGCATATATGTAGTGATCTCATTTACAAACATCAATAACTTTCTTATTCCTTGTCCCATTTCCTTCAAACTTACACCATCCTGTTTTTCTTATTTTTCTACTTTCACAAAAATCATCCTATTACCAAGGTTGGATTGCCCTTTAATACTAGAAACAACTACGTGGAAATAACACGCAAATGGCGCCTCCTGTATATCATGGAACAAGTTTGAAAGATTTGAAACATATCTAGGGGCGGATGTTTATTTGTCTGAAAAGGAGGGGTCGAACAATTTCCCTACAACCATTCATTCTGTTTCCCCATTAGAAAAAAAATATATAGTTTATGATTTTGAAAGATAAAGTTTTGATCTTCTCTGATTAAATAATATATGTTTATTTATCAATGATTCAATGAAGGTTAATTCTTTCTTTTAAAGTTTCCTCGAAATATTACAATTTTCTTAGTAACGAAAGAACTGTTTTTCTGGAATTGGGGTCCTTCTTCCATTTATGTATTCAATTGCAGTTTATAGCAATTGGACTTCGTGCAATTGCGCATAGTCTTTCTAGTGAAATATTTTGCTCGCTATCATTCTAAACACAATGGACAGCTCCTGTGTGCGGACCTGAAGGGAAGCCTCTAGGGATTTCTACTGGTGTTATTCCTGATTCGGCCATCACCAAGTCCACTTGCAATGCCATCATAAGCTGTGACACGGCGGGCGCCTAAACTCCACATCGAGCTGGATACCTAATGAAAATGACTTTGAGAGTCCATGGATTCAGATATCTCTGAATTTATCGTACGTCATTTCCGGTGTGGTTACTCAGAGTCATCATGCGATGGACCATTGGGTTTCTTCGTATAACATTTCGTCAAGTTTGGATAACAACACCTGGTTACCCTACCGAGATATATACACAACTTCTGGTTTCAAGTAGACATATATTTTATCTGAGGCTGATCGTTGAAAAAAAACAAAACAAAGCAAACGCCAAACATCTCGATATGCGAATCAGAATGTGATTTTTGGTCTGGCAGCTTTATTATACGAAGCAATAATGATGTTACATACATTTTATCCCTAGAAAATGAGACAATGCTGTTTGTGCATGCTGTTTATACTTTTTTTTCTGTATTAAGTGGCTTTCAATGAAGTCTATTGACATTTTGACCTTTGACCTATTTTTCAATCTTGACCTGTGCCTTGAAGAGATGAAGCTGTGATTTGAATTTGGTGATCCTATGTACATAAAGTTAATACATGTGAGGTGATTTTCACAGAAAGTTCATTGACCTCTTTGTCCTTGGTCAGATTCAACTCATTTTCAAACTTGACCTGTGGCTCCTAAAAGAGGTACCTGTGGTATGAATTTGGTGATTCTACCTGAAATCCATAGAAAGTTATTGTAATTACCTGGCAGTGATTTTTGTAGAAAGTTTATTGACATTTTGACCTTTGACCTTGGTTGAATTTGACTTTTTTTCGAACTTGACCTGCGCCTTTAAAAGAGATGTACCTGTAGTATGACTTTTGTGATTCTATTTCAAATCCATAGAAATTTATTGTGATTACAGTGCTTTTTGCAGAAAGTCCATTGACCTTTTGACCTTTGACCTTTGTCACATTTGACAATTAACTCATTTTCGACCTTGACCTGCACCTTTGAAAAATGTACCTGTGATATGAATGTGGTGATTCTACCTCAAGTCCATAAAAAGTCATTGTGATTACAGTGCTTTTTGCCGAAAGTTCATTGACCTTGGTCTGATTCGACACATTTCGAACTTGACCTACGCCTTTAAGAGACGTGCCTGTGGTATGAACTTGGTGATTCTACCTTATTTCCATAGAAATTTATTGTGATTACAGCATGATTGATGACGACGCCGACGGAAAGGCAAAACAAGTTTTAGACCACATTACAAAATCCAGAGAGATCTTCATTTCGCCAATCGATCAAGTGTCAGTTGTGTTTATTTTCTCTGTGTCTTTTTGTAATTGATAATTTCTTTGTGTAATCATTTATATTTTCTCAGTGTTTTATAAAATATTTTCGTAAGTCCTTTACTAGTAGTAGTTGCCAAGTTGTGCATGCTTCCAATTTGTAACTGGACTGGTCTATTGCAGAATAGCCACTATGACGACTGACTTTTTGTTTCATCTCCCTCAAAATATTTTCTTGGTCGCATAATTCGCAGGTATTTCCTGGAAACTATAGGCCTACGACCCCTGTTGAGCATTCCCTCTACCCGCCGCTGATGGCGCGATTCATCCGACTTCATCCCCGTACATACATCGGATCACCGAGTCTCCGCTTTGAGCTTCTGGGTTTTGGCCCTCTCGCTGATTACCTCGGTAAATATCGACCTTTTAATACACCCGAGTTTTGTATAGAATAATATCTTGGGTTCTATTAAAAATTTAAGCCAGACAATGGGTTTGAAAATGAAGTTGAGTTTTGGTCATGCGTTGTCAGTGCGGAAACAACAGAACAATGAAAAAGGTAGATCACTGTGTAGTTTTGAAAATGATAAGAAATTGAATAAATCTTGATGAAAATCACTTTCATTGAACTGTCTGCATACAAAAGTGGGTACAGTGAGACTGCACACGCACATGTGGCATGAAAGTTTTTTTCCCAAACATTTGAGCTATTTCTCGTCATATTTCGAATATCGGGTCATTTTGAAGGCCACTCCTTTTCAGGGGACATTTCTACTATGCTCCTCTTTAACACTGATGTAAATGGAATGAGAAAGCTTACAATTTTTTTTTCAACTTGACCAGAAATCAACAACATCTTTAAGCTCGGTATGAAGTCAAGTTTAGGAAAGGAACGTAGACCGAGGTCAAAATTCCCCCTTTGTCTAACTTGAATTTAGTCTTAGTGTCGGTTTTGATTTCATTAGTTGCCAAGGGTGGATAATTATACTTGCGCCCGAACATTATGGTTTTTGTTTGCTGCAGACTGAATTATATATACTGAAGTTTTTATGTTTTCTATAATGCTGTTGTTTAGACCTTTTATCTTTGAGTAACTTTCAGGGTCTCCCATGTACCTATCTGACAAATTTGCTATTTTATGTTATTGATAGATATGGGGACCACTTTACATTCATTTATAATGATAAGAAATAAAGTATTGTGTGTCCTAAGTTCAGTGATCTTATTGGAATACTATTTTATCATTTTACCTGTGGAATTTACACGTATTATATGTTTATCGCTGGTCATTGGTAGAGCATAGACATGATAGCATTATATGTCATTACCATCCTGATTTGCCTTAAACGATACAGTACTCTGCATTCAAGAAAATTGAATAGATCTACGGCACTTCGACAGTGTTAATACTGATTCAGAATTACAATTGCTTGTTTATCTATGCTCTTTATCAGGTATCGATTAGTCTATTATTACTGAATACATGATTATACATCTTGCAAAAAAAAATTTCTCTCTCTCTCCCTCTCTCTGATCTAAGATGTAATGTTCTCCGTCTATACAATTTTTCATTATTTTCGAAAGGATATAGGTAGCATTAAGTAGTATTCCAATGCTAAAATACTGTCTCTATTGTATGTTTTTGTTGTTGATTAATGTCCTCATTCTCTTCTCCCCCCCCCCCCAATCGAACTCCGAGCTCTCGATGTGATGATATGATACTGTAACATTAGATTATGTTTCACTTGAAACAAAGTACCATATAATTTTATCGACAATTGCACTTGAAATGTTTGTTATATTTTGTCATTCTCTGTCAATTGTTCTTTATAAATGTATATGTGTATTATTTTCCGCCTTGTACTGTTCTGAGTATTCAGATAGTATAGGCGTCATTGTTATTTTGACATGCTTTTAATATCATTGTTGTTTGATTCAAGAAAAAAAAAAAAGTACGGGTCATTTCAGTTATTCAGTCGCATCTGGGCCCCGTTTCATAAAACTAGTTATCAGTAACAACTGCCACAGTTCTATGGCAAATTTGCTCTCAGCCAATCAAATGTAAGGATTTCAGTAGCTTATAACAGTTATTGCAACTGGTTATTGATCACAAGTTTTATGAAACAGGGCCCTGGTCCCTTAATTTATCCTTCTGCAGTCGCCAAGTCCCTTATGATTGTCGACAAGACTTTACTATCTATTACCTTTTATCATGATTATTACCTATGTATGCAAATTAAGACATTTTAAGAACCTTTTTTTTCTGGTTGAAAAAAGTTCCCAGTTATCCTAAGGAAAGTTGGGTTTGATTTCCCTCCTATTGAAAGTAGTGTAGCAATTCCGTTTCTTTTTTGATCAACGTAATAATGATTACCACAATAACTAGTTGTCAACTTGTAAAACTGTATTTTATTATAAGCAGGCTAAATTTTCTTTATAAACTTTTACTCATCCTTTCACAGAGTATTTGGGGACATAATAAATGTTTTGTCAAATATGTTTTCGTTGGGCCTAAGCAAAATGAAGGGGAAAACTCATTAACTGTGATATTAAAAAGGAAATTATACGGTCAACGACCGTATAATTTGTGTTGGATTTTGCATGGTGATGGCTACAAATAAATCGCCCCCCCCAAAAAAAAAAAAAAAAAAAAAAAAAAATGAAACAAAAACTCAGATGAATTTTCAAATCTGATACAAATACATGATATTTTCTACACGATTATTGTATACTGAAAATGTTCAATAGATGAGTGACGAGCAAAGAAAGATACAACTCTCTTTATGAAAGAAAGTTGGAAGATATTGTACATATATTTCCATAAATGTGATATCAGGAAAACATTTGGAATGCAGCAGCATAATACATATATGAAGGCACTCGTGTACAAATTGAGTTTAATTTATCAAATTTTACTTTAGGTTTTCCGGAGAAGAGTAAGCAACAAAATTGTAGAAAAGCCTGATAAAAAAATTGTTTGATATTACGAGCATGAAGTAGAGAAATCATTTCATCTCATCGTGCTCATAGAGATAGATGGAAAGAAAATAAATTAAAAAAAAACAAACAAAAAACAAACAAAAAAACACTGGTATAAGTATAGCATCTTTGTTTATTCCACGGAAGTCGCTTTAACTTTTTTTTGGAGAGAATTGTAAGTGTAGTGTACTTCGTTGTATTTTAGCTAAAGATAAATTTTATTGATTTTGTAAAATGGTACTTTGATCTTCCTCAAAAAAAAAAGAAAAAAAAAAAGGCCTATGGACATGATAGAGGGCTAAAGATTTTTTTGGGGGAAAAAGACACACAAATTCGGCTAGTAGTCTGGGCTAGTAGTGCCGACCATAACACATGGTGTCACATGTGTTGTGCTTATCAGTGACTGTGATATTCGACAGGTAAACCTATACATTAATCTGTTTATATTTCGCTCCACCACTCTGTAAGTGTACAAGAGTGGAAATCCACTCTTTAAGGAGTGATATTAGGATAACTTCATTTTGGAGTGGAAATTCACTCTTTAAGGAGTCATATTAGGATAACTTCATTTTGGAGTGGAAATCTACTCTTTAAGGAGTAATATTAGGATAACTTCATTTTGGAGTGGAAATTCACCCTCAAAATAGTGGAATCGATTCTCAAAAGAGTCATTCCAGTCACTACTTTGTAGGGAGTTCCACTAAGATTGGAGGGGACCCGGCGGATTCATTAATAAATCTTAAGGTTACACTTGATTTATAAGTATTGTAATGATCATAACATTCTCTGCAGGTGATATCTACGAGCCGAATATCAGATGCTCACTACCACTGGGAAAGCCATTGGGTGTTCAAAACAGCAGCGTTATCCCCTATAGTTCATTTTCAGCTTCCTCCAGACAAAGTGGTAGTTTTAGACCTAACTTTGCACGTCTTTTTGGAACGCGTGTCTGGGCCCCCTCCAGGAAATCACCATCAGAATGGTGGAAGGTATGACATTAATTTTCATATAGCGTAATTCAACTTAATATAATGTTTGGAAAATTAACCGATGGTCGCATGGGGGGGGGGGGGGTAGGGGTGGCAGGGGGCAAATTTGGTACTTTGAATTTTATTTGAATAGTACAATTGACGAATGCTGAATATTAAAAAAGAGGCTCTCGCTCTCTCTGGTCCGGTGTAAAAATACCAGAGTTAAAAATGTCAGTGCTAAAGATATCAGGGATAAAAATGTCAGAGATGAATAAATGCCAGAGGCAAAACAAAAAGTCACAGGTAAGAATGTCAGAGAGAAAAAATGCCAAAGGTAGAAATTCCAGAGGTAAAAATGCCAGAGGTAAAAATTCCAGAGGTTAAAACACTAGAGGTAAAAATATCACAGATAAAAATGTCAGAAATAATTTTTTTTAAAATTGCCAGCAGTAAAAATTCCAGAGATGAAAATGTTACTGGTGAAAATATCATAGATCAATAAATGCCAGAGGTAAGACTATATATGTCACTGGTGAGAATGTAAGAGATACAAAAATATCTGAGGTAAAATTTCAAGAGGTAAAGGAATAAGCAGTTGAGTGTAAGATTCAAGACAAAATCTTCCCAAACGACCCCCCCCCCCTCTCTATCTTTGTTTTTTACTGTGATCGTGGCAATGCTATGTGTGTGGAAAGAGCGTATCAACAGCTGTAACAACAATAACAACAATAGAAAAATTCCAACGTGAAAATGTCACAGTATCTGGATTGAATCATGGACGACATTGTGAGTAGTGATAATATTGGTCGCTAGAGTAAGTACTGGTTACTGTTGGAAATTGTGTGAAATGTGCATGCTTGCTTGATTATTTCTCATACCAAGCTTTCTAATATTTACAAAATCACACCCCCTCACCAGTCTTTCATCTCCGACAAGATGAATACGTTGTAAGATTCAAGACAAAATCTTCCCAAACCACCCCCCCCCCCCCCCCCCCCCTCTCTATCTTTGTTTTTTTACTGTGATGGTGGCTCCGACAAGAATAATACGTTGTTCTTTTTAAAGCTCACAGACAGTCTCGGTAGCAAAAATCATACTGGCAAGAAACTTATCAAACCTAGTCACATACTACTCTCCTTTTATCATAAGGCACATGTACGAGATTATTTAACATTCCATTCACGATTTCGAACAAATTTTAGTGTAAATATCTGTATAAGAAACGCTTGGTAATAACGGCTTTTGATCACTGCCTCATGCTAAGACCATATCCACCCGAAGGTTCCCCGCACAATAAACCCAGCGCTTCGCATTCTAGTATTATATACACACAGCAATCCTAATGTGAGTAGTGTGTGTGGCCGTTGTTTGAATTTACATCCCCTCTTTTTTGGGCCAGGGATTTTTATTACTTTTCACCTCTCAATCAGTAAATATTTCACTTGAGGAGGAAAAAACTTCACAGCATCTTAGTTATGATAGTACCCTGCTATTCATTAAGTAAAATCAAAGAAATCTCACGAAAAGTTTTTGAGGGCTTCCCAAAACTACATTAGGAATGTCTACTCCTAGTTTTGTTTTATTCTTGTGTTATTCTGTATTTTTGGTGTACACAAGCTTTTTTATTTATTTAAATAATAATAAAAAAAAAACAACAACAAAACAACAACAACAACAACAGACTAGACTGACTCACACAAGTAGAAAAAATGCCTAACACTATTTATTTAATGTAACATAAAAGAGCAATGTACATAAAATGCCTTGCACAATGGCATAAGTGCCGCACCGCGTGGGATCGAAACCACGCACTTCGCATTTCCAGTCAAATCCAGTGACTACGACACATTTACTACACATGCACATAAAATGTCAATGTAAGTTGTTTGTTGGCAAAAGTGATTGGTATTGAATGATAGCGAGACATATTTTTATAATCACTATCACCATTATTATGCTCAGGTTGACCTCGGCACTGTGTACCACGTGACTGGCGTTATTACCCAGGGAAGGCCATCCAACACACAATGGATAACATCCTATACACTCTCACTCTCACTCGATGACGTCACGTGGACCAACGTTTTAGAAGACGACTGTGGATTCTCGAAGGTTAGTTGATGTTTGGGGAGTATTTTTGTGGGTGAGGGTATGTGTGTTTGTGTTTCTGAAAAACCCATCAATGAAGAAGTAATAATAGCAACAAGAATAATAATGGTGATGATGATGATGATGATGATGATGATGATGATAATGACATTGATAATGATAATTAAAGAACAATGTCCTATTTATCCAAGATATGGCCTCATCAGTATTAATTGTGCTCTCCGTTATAGGCTCCTGCAGTTATTATTACCACCCAATAACCCAAGCATTGCCCAAGCAGGTACCTATTTAATACACCTGGGTCAAGAGATAGAAATGTCGGTAAAACACCTTGTCGAAGGATGTAAATATCGAGCCAAGATAGAACCCTGGACCCGTTCATAAATTATGTGAGTCAAGAGCCTTCACCAACACACTAAATTACTCCCACATTTATGTTTGTGTTTAATGCTGAAATTAATCGGGTGAATGTAAGCTGATGCCACCCCTGTATACTGCAAATAAATGAATAAATAAAATTATCAATAAAATAGATTAAGAAGGAAAGAATTCAAAGAAATAAAGAAACAAAGAAAAAGAAAGAAATGAAATAAATAAATTAGAAAATGAGAATTGAAGAAAAATAACTCTAGCTTTTGCTTCCTTCCATATCTTTAGGAATTTCCCGCCAATTTTGACATGGACACGCTGGTGACAAATCTCTTTCCAATTTCGCTTTCGGCACGATTCGTCAAGCTCTACCCCATAACCTATCACTTCTATCCCTCTTTGAGATGTGAAATATTGGGGTTTTAACCCTTTCAGGACAGGAATTATTTCAGGGCTAAATTGATCACATTTTGTTCTTCAAATTGGCAACAATAATATTTTTCTTTTAGTACTACAAGATTGTAATAAGGGGTAATGTCTTTGAAAACAATATACATGGTTAAAAGAATTGGCAAAAAGTTGAAAAAGTTGCCAATTTTGATAAAAAACAATGATTTTGAACCTCTCAATGTGTTGCCAATTTAAGATTTTAAATCTTATTCTCCTTTTTAAAATTCCTGGGATCAAACGCAATATTGTCATGTAACAAAAATGGACACAGTGTGTGCAGAAATTTTTGCTCTTTCTACTCATGTATCTAGTATATTTTTCAGGGCTCTGAATCAAAAGTTATTGAGCCCAACCACAAAATGTGGTCAGTTGTCTTGAAAGGGTTAAGGTGGCCGCAGAACGGTGCTCCGACATTTGCTCCGGCGACATTTGCTCCGGCGACAATCGCTCCGGGCTTTATTTAGTCAAAGATACAGGGTTAGGATTAGGACTGTGATTAGGTTTAGGTTAGCTGTGGGTTTAGGGTTAGTGTTAGTCTTAGGTATACAGGGCAGAATTAAGACATTGGGTGATTTCAAGTTCGGTGTTGGTGTTGGTGTTGAAAGTGTGAATTGGGCTGCTGGTTCTAGCCCCAACACCGAATTCGGGTTTATAAAAATAATACCAATCACATTAATGATAGCTCAACACCTAGTGAAGTCAATCCCAGCACCAGCTTCATTTCAGGTTCGGTGTTGTGGCGGGTGCTAGTTTTGCCCCAACACCAACACCAGCTTTCAACACCGAACGTGAATTCACCCATTGGGTTTCATGACTTACCGCGGAGCAATTGTCGCCGGAGCAGTGCTTGTGTCATGTTCACTACGGTTCATGCAAAGTCATTGTGAAAAAAATGTCCAAGAAGTTCATTCTGAATCTATGATTCGGAAATAAAGAGGAACAGTTTTCACTGACCTTTTAATCTTTATATTTTTTTTTATTTGTTATTGATGTAAAGCGCTGTGAAACAACTTATAGTTTGTAAGAGCGCTATAGAAATGTAATTATTGTATTGTATTGTAAGTCATATATGTAGAGGTTTTGGAATCATCCATATTATAAAAGAATAACTACATCTTGCTAAAAATGAAAAAAAAAAAACATGGAAAAATAAGGAAACCGATAGGTTACTGAAATGATCTTTTTGTAGAGATGGGTATTACGTCGATGATGAAAAAAACAAAAACAAACTGTTACCATCACTAAAAACGGCGCCAGACTAGAAATGTTTATGCGACTGTTTTTGAATACATTCAACACCTTGAATATCATGTGATTATGTAAATATATACCATGTAATTGTTATGTCTGTATTTTAAATTATATGCTAATGTATTACTGTTCATTTTGATATATTCACAGTTTAATACATTTAGTAATAGTTTGATATATTCTCAGTTAATATATTATTCGGTGTTATACTATAACTGATGTTATCGTTCATAAATCAGATCAATCATTAATGTAATCAACAACCAAAACCAAACAAACAAGCAAACAAACAACTATTTACAAAAACAACAACAACAGCAAAATCGCCCCTGGTTTTCTGCTCTTGAAGAAATCACCGTCACCAATGTAATCCTTTTGTAATGAGTTTGAATGCAATTTTTCCTTCGCGTTTGTCATTATTTACATATACTGTAAAGAAAGGGTCAATATTACTGTTAATTTGTGTGTTATTCAACGGCAATATTATATACCTTTATGCTGTGAGCTGTGTATACTTAGCGAGTGTATATTGTTAATGGAAATAAATGTATATATCAAATTGTACAATATCAAAATGTTAAAAGTGACTGTACATATTCTCATAATACAATATCACTCAACAGGGACGTCGCTATAAAAAGAAGGAGGGGGGGGGGGGACATCTAACATTTTCTTTCAAATTTCTTATTTTTTAAGCCTTGTCGACAAATCGGAAAAAGTAACCCTTTTCTTGTTCAAGAAATATTTGTAAACTTCTGTCGGCAAATTTGAAATTGCCCAACGGGTTTTTACCCCCGTCGTTGAATTTGAAAATCTGAGGCCCCCCTTTTGTGTGTGTGTGTGTGTGGGGGGGGGGGCTCATCTTTCGATCCGATTTGATCCGACAACCCCCCCCCCCCCTCATTAATATAACGAAGCAACGCCTCTATTTGTTACATTTCTTGAAATCTGTCGTTGTGGTGGTATTGGGGTGCGTATACTCATATCAAATCAAGGAGGTACTAGGCAACCTCCTTGATCAAATCAATCGGTTGTACAATGGCGTATCCACAATAAAATAGGTACAACATCCCATTTTCAACTTTTGTTTATGTTTATGTTAAGAAAAAACGAATCTATGCATGAAAGTTGAATCCCAACAATTCAATCGAACGTGATTATTCATTTCATACTTCAGACAATATAGGAGGGGAGAGAATAAGAGAGTCAGAGACAAAGAGAGTGAAAGAGAAAGAGATATATATTTACAAAATAAAGAGAAAGAGAGAGAAAGAAAGAGAGGAAGGAGAGAGAGGGGGGGGGGGGAGAGAAAGAAAGACAAAGGTAGGGAGAGAAAAACGATGAGAGTGAGACAATTTCATTTTTTCATCCTATCACTTTTCTCCATTTCTCTCTATTTTAATTTCATTCTCTTCTCTCTTATTTTTATCTCCATGGGTTTTAATCCATTCAACTCTAAATGAAATAAAGCACATTTGGCGTGAATTATCTAAACATCACTATAACCACTATTTATTCATTTACTAATATACACAAAACAATAGGTTATTAGTTTCCACTCGAGTTTAGCTTTGAGGTACAAAAAACTTGTTTGAAACAATTCCATCATTACTGGAATGTAGAGTGATGACAGAAGTCAAAATAGAAACAAAACAAAACAAAGGACAACAAAATCTTTTTATTATATTGGCCCGTTTCCATAAGATTATACTATATTGTAGGCACACTAAATTCTAGATATACATTTATTCATTTATACACAATACAGGAGCATAATTGGTTTCCATCGATTGTTATTGCACTTCACAGAAAAAAGAGCAGTTTCTTTGCTGTTTATCAACTACATGTATAATAAAAGAGGTGGTCACTTCAACTAAATCTTGATCAAACAACAATATAAAACACTACACAATTTCTGCTTTTACTTCAGTGACGTTTTTTAAATTTGATACCGCCTTTGAAGATACATTTCAAAAGTAAACCTTCTTTAGCGACCACCTGATTAGAAATACCACATTTATTTATTTATTTATTTTTTTTTTAGTATCCCTTGAGCAGTATCTGTCTATAAAGACCACTTTTCTTGTCTCCCATGGGCGGTCTTATAAAGGTTTCACTGTATACTTTATACAGGTTTCATTGTAAAGTTGAGAGTTAATATAATGCTAGCAGTCCTCTTTTGTTTAAAAAAAATATCACCTCTATACCCATTATCAGGGCCTAAGCTGAATAAAAAGACCACCTGTCTATAAAGAACACATTTTTGTTTCCCTTGAGCAGTGTATCTCATTGAAATGTGTATTAAAGAAACCTGTTCACAAAGACCATCTGTCTACATGTATAAAGACCACATTTGTTGTCTCCCTTGTGCGAGTTTCATATACAGGTTTCACTCTATACTAAAGTTTATACAAAGGTGTCACCGTAAAATTGAGAGTTAATATAATGATAATATTCCTCTATTGTCTATTATCACAACTTTTACAGTATGTCTATTATTAGAGATCTAAGCTGCAATTCACAGCCTCACATCTTTTTTCATTGTGTACCTCAAATTGATAAAACAATAATACATTTTTCTATAACACAACAAACTTGAATTTGAAGAAAGCAACATTTCTTTGTCAAAAAAAAGCAGTAAAAGTGTTAACAAGTCAAAAGGCAGGGACCTTTTCCCCACATCCATAATGCATGTTCATTTGATGAAAGTAAATTTATAATGTAGCTGAAATGTGATCTTATGGAAGCACAAGTAAATCATTAAAATGCATTTGGCTGGCTTTCTAAAACTTTCTACTATGGTTAGTAGAAGAACTAAAATCACTGCTTGAAAGAAACTCAAAATACATTTGGAATGTTCATTAATGATTAAAAAAAAATGTGAGACTAAACTTTCATTTGGTCTAACATTGTTAAAGCTATTTGATACAATGAAGAAGAAGAAGAAGAAGAAGAAGAAGAAGAAGAAGAAGAAGAAGAAGAAGAAGAAGAAGAAGAAGAAGAAGAAGAAGAAGAAGAAGAAGAAGAAGAAGAAGAAGAAGAAGAAGAAGAAGAAGAAGAAGAAGGAAGAAGAAGAAGAAGAAGAAGAAGAAGAGAAGGAGAAGAAGAAGAAGAAGAAGAAGGAAGAAAGGAGGAGGAGGAGGAGGAGGAGAAGGAGAAGGAGAAGAAGAAGAAGAAGAAGAAGAAGAAGAAGGAGAAGAAGAAGAAGACGAAGAAGAGATACACATACTTAGTGTACATGTAGTCAACTGTCTCGAAAGGGTTAAGGAGGTAGATGTTCAAGGTCCACTTGATAATTGTTTCGGATATAATTGACTGGGGGGGGGGGGATAATCACACAAAATAAATACCTGCAAGAGGTTAACTCTGAATATAATGCACAACAAAAAACTACTCATACATGTACATGTACTGGTAGTATTTTCATCATCCACTTAAAATCAGTACCTTGTCACCAGGCACTGACAAAATTTGCAACCTATGAAGTGATTCTTTGGATGGATAGCACATAAAACTTTTACAAATCTAAAAGTGCAAAAAACAGACATGCTAAGGGCAATTGTCAGTGACGTATAACCAGCACAAGGTGTAGCCAACTACCCACTCTCCCTCATCATTTGAAGGCAAAATAAAAATATGCCATGGATCCGTAGCACAATGGGATTTCCAAGTTGAACAATGAACACTCAGATGTACATTAAACACTCCCCCTGTTTAGTAACTTCTGGATACGCCATTGGATACGCCACTGATTTGCCTCTTAAACTCTGTAAGAAGTATTCATAAAATCAATTTCTGCCAATGTTGTGCGATGCAATTATGCAAATAATCCCTGGAACATGATGGACAAAATATGATTTGGCTTGAAAGTACAATCTGAAGATAATTTGGCCCTGTTGTTACAGATTGACATGGAATGACAAGTTGGAGCTCGTGTTTGTTTTACTCATGCTGAACTAAGAGTTTCTCCATGTTTCAATATCTTTTTCCTCTCTGAAGATGAAAAAGAGTTTGTGTCCATTCCAGTACTAGACATTATAACTTAGAACATTTAACCAGTAAAACTGTTGTGAACATAAACTGATTCATTTTCTAAAGTTCTTCATTCTATTGTTAGTGCAGTTTCTATTGTAGTAAATTTATATAGAATATATCTTGCAAAATTCCTCATCCCCCCCCCCCCCAATTTTTTTAAAAATGCTGCTGAGTCTCCTTGAATTTTGTACCGAGAATGCTGGATTATTGCTCATTAAATACCTATTTGAAAGCACAATGGAGCACCAAACGTCTGCTGAGAGCAAGAAGGGGGTTAACTTATACTTTTACACAGAGTGAACATCCTTCTGGCTCTTGGGCCAATTTCTTATTTTGATGATTCCGAAACCTCACAGTATACACCGAATCTTATGTAGACAAGATCAACATTGCCCAATTGGTTTGGGTCAGATTCTTTCACAATGTAATCGCTTGATTAGAACTCAAACTTATCTTTAACCCTTTAGGACCTACTCATTTCACACACTGTAGTCCTTTACTCATTGAACTTAATGCTCAGTAAACCATCTTGTGGCATAGACTCTCTACTGTACGCAAAATCTTTCCACTATAGTGCAATGTTTTCAATGCAGATTATATTTGGCCTATGTCTAAAGATACCACACACAAAATTTCATCACCCAAGATCCACTACATTTGCTGTTACAGCATGTCAATGCCCTGGTAATCCCGAGCGGTTCAGTGAGTAATAAGGAGGGCGGTCCCGGGCTGTTCAGTGACTAGAAGGTTAATTATCATTTGTATGAAGGGTTTTCAGGCGACCAGAAAAATTGGCGTATCTTATGGTTTGCGCATGAGTACCCGGATGACCGTGCAATTCTAAAACAATATCTCATGGTTTGTGTAAAAGTACCCGGATGACCGTGCAATATATCTCCATATCTCATGGTTTGGGGTGCACGTGACGCGTAAAAAAGTGAATACGCGCTTAAATACGCAAAGGTTAAGACAATGGATTAATGCGCGCAGCTCTTGCAAGATGCTTGGGTAAGGACAAAAATGATTTTCTCCCTGTGTTTTATGTCGAAGTCCATACAAAAACATAAGGACATGTAATGGTGAAAATTGAGGAACTAGGTATCATACAATTAATAATAATAATATTGAATGGTTTTTCTTTCGTGGGACACAAGGATATATCGTACTCGCTTTGAAAATATTTCACTCGTCGTGCCGACTCGTGAAATATGCTCATAGCTCGTGCGATATATCCTTGTATCCCACTCAAGGCCATTCAATATTATATAAATAGCTCTCAACTTGAATTTTTTAAAGATTAACCAACTATCATAAAACCCCGGTACTTATCAGCATCTTTGTCGAACGTATTCATGCAACGAAAGAGATCCTCGGTCTTGGCCCAGCAGTCTACGGTATCAAACCACGTATCCAATAAAAGGAACCGATCCGTCGCCTCGTGATATGCAGCCAAGACACTGAAGTGACCACGGACATGGTCATCCTGACCTAAGTTGTACTCATCGTAGTTGACAATCACACCCTTCTCCGAACCCACCTTGGACAGCGCCGCAGAAACAAGCGTCCGGAATTCCTCAACGTTGCTCTCATTAACATGCACCTTCTTGACTGGAAAGCCATGCGCACATAGTAGGCCATATATCTCATCCATCGTAGCACCGACAGAATTGCATGACGCAAAGTCGAGAGCACCTTTCGTTTCCTCAAAGGAGAACATGTTCCCTTCTGTGTACGGGACATCGTCGAGGGCACACTTTGCTTGCTCCGAGGGGTCAGGAAACTTCTGTCCAAGGTGACTGGCGCTCATGACGAGAGCAGAGGAATGGATGCCGCAGAAAGTGTTGTTTTCCTGTTCTTTGAAAAGACGTAAAAGTAAGGTCTGTTTGAAGGTTGTCTCTCCTAACATCTTCTGGCCCTCGGGTGAGATGAGGGGAATCTTGTCTCGAACACGATCGACAGCCATCTTTCAGTATCTGTTATAGAACAAGAAAGAGAAGAACAAAAGCTTGAACCTGATATCAAATAGAATGAATGAACTACACAAGTATTGTAAATACATCAACACAGTGAATCTTAAAACATTAGATTATACACTAGAGAAGCACAAAAAGAGGAAAAAGAATATAAAAAAAAAAGAAAAGAAACTGATGGAAGAAAAGAAAAACAGAGAATAAAAAGAGAAGAAGAAGAAAAGGAGAATGAGAAAAATTAAATGAAGACAAAGTAGAAAAAGAAGAGGAAAACAAAGTAAAAACAGAAAAAAAAAGATAAAGAAGAAAAAGAAGGAGGAAGGAAAGAAGAAAGAGAATATTAAAGGGACCGAAAAGTCGCCAATCGTGGTGTTTTGGAGCTTGGCCCAGCTCGGGTAATATTGAGGAATCTCCGTACATCTTCGGTAATCGAGCACGCAATTGCAGTGATACGCATTCTATCGAAGAAAGACAAACTGAACAACCCAACTAACAAACTACCCCACCCTCGATGGCAATTTTGTTCGCTGCTCCAAGCAAGCAAATGAAATTGAACGTACATAGATATCAAGCGGTGGCTCCTTTTAAGAAAAAGAAAAAGAATAAACACAAAGAATAAAAAAGAAGAAGAAGAAGAAAAAGAAGGAAAAAAAAAAGAAAAAATAAAGAAGGGGGGGGGGAAGAAGTATCTCCATATTTCAATTTCAAAATTTACCAATTGAGTTTTCTGAGAAAATACTTTGTCTTAGTATACAAAGAAACAATTATCATATTAATAAAAAATAAGTGTCAATGCTATACTGAAATGACCTCACCCAACTAGATCTACTGTTCTGTTTGAACGAATGAGCACTTGATTTATGTACAAGCATATCTGAAGATAACAAATGAGCCATCACTGCCTTCGACTAGCCTGGAAAAAGCTCTATTGTATTGTATGCGATAGTATGTTTTTTACACTCCAGAAAGTCTTCCAGGCTACCTACAGGCTACAGCCGGAGATAATTTGACCCCGCTCTGGCTTGTGATTTTCGACTTCACCGACAGCCTATCAATGTCCAAACAACACACAAAATTCAGCATGTGGGACTGCACATTGATAAGCGGAAACAAATTTAGCCTAATAAATAGAGTAAAGTGAAAGGTTTATTACCTGGAATGTACTATTATGATTACTCTAGATAATAGTCTGCATGAGCTGCGTGCTAGACAGTAAATGGCTGTTTTTAAACCCTCAAATACAGGATGATACAGTGTTGATGTGGTGTTTAATGTTTCGATGTAGCTCCGCACCACTATACTAGTAGTAGCACTTTGACATAATAGCCGCGCCCCCTTTTACCAATCCTCTTTTACTTAGTTTTAGGGCCACAGAACTCCTAAAGACGTCTTTAGGAGTTCTGTGTTTAGGGCACACATAAGTAATTCATCCGCTCGTAATGCATGCCGGTGAGGCGGAGCAAAGATGATTTGAAATTAATTGATAAGAAATATTCATATAAAATCGATTCATTGTTCTCAGTAGATTTAAAAAGCGTAAATGGTGTTTAATAAACATACTCTTTCCAATTTGACACCTTAGCTGAAGTTGGCTAGCCCCATAGAGATTACTATATTGACACCTTAGCTGTAGTTGGCTAGCCCTTTACTGGTGCACTTCCATGCACTGTTTCAATGTGCGAATAGGCGGAAATTTCGGCTAGCCTTGTTTCAGCCTAAATATCTTTTTTAATCGCTGGGAAAGTCCCTAATGAGGTACTTCATTTGGGAGCTTTTTATATTTTGTTTCTGTTCTGTGAATTTAAACGATTTCTACCCAGGGGTTTTCAAAATATGATTTTTAGACAACCTTCGTTATAACACGTGAGTGAATGGGGCCGTGAATTACTTATGTGAGCCCTATACAGAGATCATTATGTACAAATATGTGCACAGCTGGTTGTGTGGGTGAGTATCATCTAATTGCAGCATTTAGTGTTTCAATTCGATGGTATTATTTCTATTAACTTTTACTGGGAATATATTTTAAGAAATATTGAAAATATAATGTTTTATAGAAAACCAGCTGCGTATCCAAGTTAGAATGAATGCAGACATTAGCAATCCCGTTTGAAAATTATTCAAAAAAATTATACTTCAGTGGAAATACTTATACTTCAGTGGAAATTCCCATGTATAATCCTCAAGTTTAGATTATTTCAATGTGAATGGAGTGTTATTTGCAAGATGTAAGCTTCAAAATTGGGTATTTCGAGGAACAATGGTTACAGATGCCCTCACCCGTACCCAAAAACAGACACACACACACACACACACACGCGCACACACACACACACACACCAAAACAAACAACAACAAAACAAAACAAAACAAAACAAAACAAAACAACAACAACAACAAAACAAAAAATCAAAACAAAACAAAACAAAACAAAACAAATAAAAACATACTAATAGTATATGCAATTTATCGCCAAAGTAAAGCAGATATTTAAGGGTGGTTCGTGCTTATAACTTCATAGGTATGATAGAATATTAGGAACGCAATTTTTTGTTTTACCCTATGAATATTAACAAAAAGCCACTGTAGGCATATGACCTTTTAGTCATGTTAGTAGATATAAATTCTAAAAGAAATGAAAAAGCATGAACCGTTCCCAAAGACCGTCACAGCGCCGCTTCCCATCACCACATAAAATGCAATATTAGGGCCCTGTTGCATAAAAAGTTGCGATTAGACCAACTCAAAAAAATTAAACGCAACTAGATTTCCAACCAATCAGGATTTGGGACTTGGGTTTAATTTTTTGAGTTGCGTTTAATCGCAACTTTTTATCCTTGGTGGGATATACATTACTCTATTTCTAGTATTTTTGGCATCCCTCCCTCCCTCATTCCCCTCAGTGCTCTCTCTCTCTCTCTCTCTCCGATTCCCCCTCTCTCATTCTCTCTCTCTCTCTCCGCTTCCCTTTCTCATTCTCTCTCTCTCTCTCTCTCTCCGCTTCCCCCTCTCTCTCTCCGCTTCCCCTCTCTCTCATTCTCTCTCTCTCTCTCTCTCTCTCCGCTTCCCCTCTCTCATTCTCTCTCTCTCTCTCTCCGCTTCCCCCTCTCTCATTCTCTCTCTCTCTCCCCGCTTCCCCCCCCCTCTCTCTCTCTCCGCTTCCCCTCCCTCTCATTCTCTCTCTCTCTCTCTCCGCTTCCCCCTCTCTCATTCTCTCTCTCTCTCTCCCCGCTTCCCCCCCCCCTCTCTCTCTCTCCGCTTCCCCCCCCTCTCTCTCTCTCCGCTTCCCCTCTCTCCCTCTCTCTCTCTCCGCTTCCCCTCTCTCATTCTCTCTCTCTCTCTCCGCTCCCCCTCTCTCATTCTCTCTCTCTCTCTCCGCTTCCCCCTCTCTCATTCTCTCTCTCTCTCTCTCCGCTTCCCCTCTCTCATTCTCTCTCTCTCTCTCCGCTTCCCCTCTCTCATTCTCTCTCTCTCTCTCTCCGCTTCCCCCTCTCTCATTCTCTCTCTCTCTCGCTTCCCCCTCTCTCATTCTCTCTCTCTCTCTCTCGCTTCCCCTCTCTCTCTCTCCGCTTCCCCTCTCTCTCTCTCTCCGCTTCCCTCTCTCATTCTCTCTCTCTCTCTCCGCTTCCCCCTCTCATTCTCTCTCTCTCTCTCCTTCCCCTCTCTCATTCTCTCTCTCTCTCTCCGCTTCCCCTCTCTCATTCTCTCTCTCTCACTCTCTCTCTCCGCTTCCCCCTCTCTCATTCTCTCTCTCTCTCACTCTCTCTCTCTCTCTCCGACACTGGGTCTCGCTCCATCTACACATTCAACACTCTCTGATTTGTCTTCTCATTCATTTCCAATTTCTTTTTTTTTTTCTTTTAGTTTTTATTGATAAAAAATCAAGAAAAATCATAGAATCACATACATTTCCAATTTCTTGGTGCTTGTGCGAAAATTATATTGGTAAATTCGGCTTTATAGACATAAACCATCAAGATTCGATTTCAAACTGCGGCAAATTCTCATCAACATTTCGCTTTAACCCCACCCCCTCCCCCGTAACCTCGTGACATTTATTACCATCACCTGACCATCACCCACACCCACATGTAGGCCTACCAAGATTACATCTGAGGCACTTTTTTTTTTTAGAAGTGAAAGTATAATTGCGAGGCATCCATACTAGCAAAGGCGTTAATCCGATTTGGTTTTGACAAAAATGACAACAAAAAAAAAAAAGGGGGGGGGGGGGAGTGCTACAGCATTCGAAGCTCCCACTTCCAAAGCCATGTATCTTAAACACAGCTAATGTTCGAGAGTGGTGCTGGTAGTGCCCTCGACTACCCCCCCCCCCCCTTTTATGAATTATCATAAGGTTCTAAAATATAAAAAAAAGGCGAGCAAATTTTTATCGTTAGAATTATTCATGTTACTTTAAATAACGCCAAGACATAGTCTGCATTTTCTCGAAGTAGAGCGCATCTCCGATCCTAACAATTCAAATTATAGGAGATCGATACTCTACGCCTTTCATGTCAATAACACGTCCCTAACTCCCGCCCCAACAAGTATACAACGTCAACGAATCGAAGCTTTGTCTGCGAATAGAACCAATCGATTGCTCCGATTGTCAAAACTCTCAAAACTAATCAATTATTCATACCCATCTGCATACCTAGGTGTTTTTCTTCAGATCACCTTGTGTTCATTATAGAGCAGAAAATAAGAAGTTGTTTGTTAAAAACGAAACTTTCTGCATTTATAGTTTGTGTAGTTATAGTTTTAGTGACATGCAACGTTTCTTTTTTTTTCAGACCTCACCGTTAGGCCTATACTCGCCTTAGCTGATGAGAATAAACCCCATCTGTCAAGTATGACAGCTCATTTTGGACGAAAATTAGGAGCAAACTAAGAAGGAGCGTTGCTGTACATCATTTTAGCAAAACAACTTTCGGCTGTCTATCTTTTAACGGAGTACGCATATTCTGTCTGAGCTGAGCGGTGCCGCAACTGTGTTTCAAATAATCACAATCTGACCATGTCGGAATAGTGAAATCGTTTGCCTTTGAATATATGTTAGGACAGAATCAAAAGGATGATGCTTGAACTGAGAGGTTTTTTTTAACGGATTAATAATGGTATAAAGGTTCAGGATTAATTTTCGGTTCAGGAGCATCAGAGTCTTCTTTTTTGGAATGGGTAAACACGACGAAATCCACGAGGTAAGACATCAAAATTTGATATTTCGATTTGTTGGTAGGCTTTCTCATCTTTTTCCGTTTCCACACTTAGATTAGTTTGTAAAAACTTTGTATAGTATTTGATTTGATTTATTTGCAGTTTTATTTATACAGGGTAACAATGTCAGTTTCAGAACTGCTTTCCACAATGGCCCTGTCAGCATTTATTATGTACTTGACAATATTTTTAAAGATTGGTATACAGAAAAAAGAATATAATCCCTTTAAAAATAGAAACAAAGAAATTAATTAATTTACGAATATACAAAATACATATTTGAAGGCAAACTAAGAATAATTAGATTGAAGAAAAATGTTTTAGTTTGGAAAAATACACAAGAAAACCAAGATAAAACCAAGAACAAACACCAATAATAATAATTAAAAAAAATACCAAAAAAAAAAAAAAAAAACCCTCCCCCAAAACACGATTTAACAGTTAACTTAAACTTACTGTTAATCACTCATTAAAAATGAGTGATTTGAAAACACTTTAGAAAATAACAACATATTCCGGGATTGATCATTAAAATTTTGATGATGACATGTATACATCAACTATTAAATTGGATTATTCAGTGACAACTTAAAAGCATTCAACAACCGACCATTTCTTTGATTCACTCTAAGGCTGTTCTATGCTGTACATCCCATGTATTCAGAAGTACGACTAGCAGCATTGTTAAATAATCTTAATGTATGATAGTATGATATTTGCAAAGAGAGGCGAAATGACATTACCGAGCAATCAAAGTAGCTTTTTATTATTTTCTGTAGAATTTAGAAAAAAATTGATGACTAATAACAGGCGATGATGATGAAGATGATGGTGAAGATGATGATGATGATGATGATGATGATGATGGTGAAGATGATGATGATGATGATGATGATGGTGAAGGTGATGATGGTGATGATGATGAAGATGATGATGATGATGATAATGATGATGATGATGATGATGATGATTATGATGATAATAATAGGTGATGGTAATAATGATGATAGTAGTGTTGATGGTGATGATGATGATGACGATGAGTTATCCGTTTGATCATTCTTTTTTTTTCTGTACTTTTATCTCTTCCTACATATATATTCCTTTCTTTCTTTTTCTTTTTCTTTATTTGTCTTTGTCCACTCACCCTCCCTTTTTCTATCTCTCACCAGGTGGACGAGACACGGTCTCCTCTCCTCTCGCGGGATTCCTCGCCCACGGAGACGGCCTACCTCATGTCCATCCGCATCGCCGAAACCTTCTCGCCGCCGACCTCCCCTACTGAGACACCATCGACCACCGCCAAAGACCCTTTCCGTTCTCACACCACACCCTCGTCGCCTAGGAAGTCGTCATTGATTTCGCGATTTAAGCAGATTGAGAATCTTCGGGGCTGGATGGTGTGTTTTGCCGGGTACGTCATCAATGTCCCTTTTTTCGGGATCATCATGAGCTTCGGCGAGCTCCTGCCGTCGTTCCTCGAGCTCTATAAAACGGACGAAACGACGGCCTTAAGTAAGTACCCTTTTCGCCTTTTCTCGGTACTGATAAAGGCTCGTATATTTTGAGCCGGACTATTGACCTTTGGTTTATCTTGAGTCAATTCATTTTTTTTTCTCACTCGACAGCATAAAAGCAAAAGAAATTTTCAAGTAACAAATGTACCAAGAACAAGTAGTAAAAATGATCAACAGATAGGTATCGTATCGTGTTGGTCTAATAGGTGGCTGCAAAAACGGAAGAGGCTCTTTACGGGAGGCTGACTCAGAAAATCATCATATACAATGTAAATGCAGTATTATTTCAAATATAGTTTTAATCAAGTTACAAAAATATACTCATTAAAACGACTAAAAAGGAAAAAAAATCAAGACAATACAAATCAAAACAAAACACAACAACAAAACGATAGGTTAATCAATAAAATATGTGCATAAACATGTAATCTCATTGCTCAAGATACTATTCGATTAGATATTTTCTGAACTTAAAAGACCTTAAACTTGGGGATGTTTTAATAAAAATTTGAATCGAGTTCCATTGCACACGGCAGGCCATTGACAAAAATATGTCCTTCGAAACAACTGAGTACGAATGATAGAAGGAAAGCGAAGTGTCAGTGTCATATACATTACTGTAATTTTGTAGCGAAAAATATAATTTGGTCATGGAATGAAAAGTAGAAAGTAATTCCATGGTGGAAAATTTAGTATCTCCATTGTATACAAAATAATGGTTGACATTTTTGCTCTTTATAAATCGGTGAGGTAAATCTTCGCACTTTACCTTAAAGTCGATTAGTGAGAATACGGGCCGTAATGTTTGTATCTTGTTTTAATATCATATATATTATGATAATGTGTTTGTATATGATTCCTTTCATCCTGAATAAATATATTTCAATAAAAGAAATATATAATAAAGAGGAAGAAAATCTATTGTAATAGCAATGAAGGAATAACAGCGTATACAAAACGAATTCAGTTGATATAAATCTCACTAAAAGATACCGGTCATTTTTTTATTTTGAGAGTACTCGAATGAATAGCCATCAAGACACGTAGGTCTCTTTGAAAATGAAGAAGTGCGCAAAATAAGGAGACGCACTGTTTGATGTATTTTCTAAACTCGAACATTGATGACAATGATGACAGCGTAATGAGAAGGCTCAATCAAAGCTAATTGCGCAGATACAACAGCACCTGTTATCGTCACCTGGGAGAATAGAACCGTAATTACTACATTATATCTCTCTCCTACATATCCCCTCCCCCTATTTCTCTCTTTCCCTCTCTCTATCTCTCTCTCTTTTCCCCCTCTCTCTCCCCCCTCTCTCTCTCTCTGTCTCTCTCTCTGTCTCTGTCTCTCTGTTTGTATTTTTTTCTTTCTCTTGTTTTCTCGGTGTTTTCTGTCTATATGTGTCTTTCTATTTATCTGCCCCTTTCCCTCTAGTAATCTCTCCATCTGTTCGTCTCATTGTCTATTTTTTTTCTCTCTCTCCTACTCTTCCCTCTCTGTCTGTGATCTATCGCTCTTTTCCTGTATCTGGATTTCTCTCTCTCTCTATCTCTCCAGCTCTGATATAGTATTTTACAGATAATTTTGTATTTGTTCTTCACGAAGAGAGAGAGAGAGAGAGAGAGAGAGAGAGAGAGAGAGAGAGAGAGAGAGAGAGAGAGAGAGATGAGCTCCATATTTCCACTTGCCTTTTCATATACAAGGAAATATACTGATCTTCATTTATTTATCAACTTTTCTCTTTTCTCGTATCTTGATTTGGTAAATTGAAACAATTAGATAGCAAACCACTCCTCCAAAGTCATTTGATAATGCGACAGTTAACATAACTAATAATTTGTAAGATGTTTTTTCTTCTATCAATTCAGTCAGTAATCTTTCATACCTGGTATTCTTTAACGTCTCGTTCTGTATCCCCCACCCCTCCAGGTTGGGTCGGCTCACTCGCCTTTGGCCTTGCCTACGTCTGCAGCCCGATCTCTTCGCGACTCTACATGCTCTTCGGGTGCCGCCCCTGCGCCCTGGCAGGCGTCGCCCTCGGGTCGTTTGCCCTGTTCGTTTCGTCGTTCGTTAAAGACATGTGGTGGATGATGATTACGTATAGTATCATGTTTGGCTTCGCCACCAACCTGACCTACAACACCCCTCTGGTCCTGACGGGGGCGTGGTTCCCTACCCGGCATCATGTCTTGGCGACCTGTTTTGTGACCGCTGGTATTCCCTTTGGTAAGAAGTCACAATAAAGCTTTAAAAAAAAAAAAATTAAAGTAGGCTTTATCATAAATTCTTGTAAAATTCATGAAGGATATTCTATTCCCATTTTATACAACCCCCCCCCCAACAATAAAAGCTTTCATAGATAAGATTACTGTTTGCAACGTATAGGTAGGCCTGGATGGACCGGATGGTGGATCATAGGGGTGGGGCATCCTTACAAGGGGTACCTCTTGAAATGAACAGTTGATTGAAAAGGTTGATATATCATCGCGATTCACCAATTTATATTTTTATAACCCCCTTTTTCTTGATAAAAAGTATTTAAATGATTTTTTGTCTTCCTAGACACAAGTGCTTGGTAGCAGATGGACAACTTTTCGTGCCTTTAGATTTAAAAAAAAAAAAAAAAAAAACATATAGTGAAAATAGTGTGAAAAGTCACTCTTTTCTTTTAACAGTTTAATGTGGGAAAGCGATATTCACTTCTAAAAAAGGTGATCACTGACGTGACAAATTAGAATGAAAATAAACCCTTTTTTTTTAAAGAGAGAGAGAGAGTAATTACATCAAAGCAAGTTTTTATGAACTCCTGGCACTCTCACAGGTTCACTAACGATGAATCCCGTGGTGGAATCGCTGGTCGATACCATCGGTCTCCGTAACGCCTTCCGCGTCATGGCTGCCCTCACCATCGTCATCGGACTTCCGTGCTGCGCGGTCTTCAAGCAACCCGACTTCGACGCGTCCGCCAACGACGACGACGATGATGACGACTTAATAATGGAAGACTGCGACGACGAGACAGTCGTCGAACGTCGAAATGAGGACGATGTCGAGCCCTTGCATGAGATCGACGATACGGGATCGGAGAGCAGTTGGTTAGCAGATATGATTCGGAGAGAGAAGAATCCACCACGAAGGATTTGTTCATGTTTCGATGTCGATCTGTGGTTGGATCCTATATTTATTATCTTCATGGTCGGTCAACTCGTCAAAGGAATCGGATACGTCTTTCCTTTCATTCATTTGGTAAGCTATGCGAATTTTTAATAGCCTACTCTCCACAAAAAAAAATTTAAAAAAATCGTAGTACTACTTCGTTGATGGAGAAAAGTGCAACACGAACTCAAATTTACAATGAAGATGGTTGAGTTTGGAACAAATGTATAAATAAAATGCATTCTTAAAACAGGAAATATTAATGTAGAAATAAATAAACTTAGATTTGTTTATTTACTGTATTTCTTGAAGTCCGATAATTTTACAGGATGACTCTATTCTCCATTAGAAGTGGTCTTGCATGAGGTCTTATTAAACAAATAGGAGATAGATTAATGACATAGGTAGACAAAAATAAGGACATAATTATATACAGTTAGAATTAAAATTATTTCGTGTAAAATCAAGTAGAAAGGCATTTTATTTAGATTGATCATCAAAGTAAACAATTTTAACAATTAAGTTCTGTAGAGAAATGTATTAAAAAAACATGTTCTTATTCTATTTGTAGGTAAATTATATGACATCGCTCGGCATCGAGCCAGCGAAGGCGTCATTCGTGATGACGGCGAAAGGTGCGTCCGACATGGCAGGGCGGATGGCGGCCGGGGTGTTTGGGGAGCATCTCCCTTTCCCCCTCGTTCATGTCTACGTCCTCGCGTGTGGTCTTATGGGCGTGGTCACCTATGTGGCGGTGTTTGCTCACGACACCTCTATCATGTTCTTTTATGCTATTTGTAAGTATGGTATATATAGTTGATGTACCAAATACAGGGGTGATCCAGGATTGTCAGAGAGAGGGGGGGGGGGGATCCCTACTTGATCTAAAACTATCCAAGGGTACTGTGTTCCTCTATTATTCTCTTTGTTACAGGAGTATGAGCCCCTTCCACTTGTAGCTACGCTAGTGGTTCTCATTATAATGTTCTTTAGCATGTTTAGTTGGATGCGGTTTCCTTTTCAGTTTACACATTCCATGTTTTTGTGTATCATTTTAACAATTATAGAAATTTTATCTTCATGAATCAGTCCATCTCTGTTGTTTTTCAGTTATTGGTTTCTGTAACGGCATGTATAACGCCCTACTGTTCCCGTTGAACACCAGCCTCTTTAGGAAGGATCTCTGCCAGCAGGCCTGGGCTTTTTGTCAGGTGCCGCCCGGTGTAGCCATCATCGTAGGACCTATGATAGCAGGTAAGAGGTTCGAGCCCACTTTACCTATCAACATGAATCGGGGAGGTAACCATGGGCACCCCCGTGAAAGAGTCGGCGATGCTAGGGAACTCCTGGGTTTGCTGACCATTTTTCGTTTTGTTTATATTTTGCTCGTAATATTTTTTAAAAAGATTTTGTGGGCATAATAAAGATTTCTGTCATCTTCTGATTTTATATTGCCTGAAAGTACTTTGATGCATTTGTTAAATGAGAAGTTTAAAAAAAATGAATCAGCTGAGCCCTGTCTTTTTATAAAGAGTGTGTTTGATCCGGGTTGATCACAAGTCCTCCAATTAATCGTGACCTTACAAATTCATATCTCAAAATTACAGAGATGCAATTGATTCCAAGTGGCTATTAATTTTAATTAATTGCAGCTTTTTTTTTTTATAAGACGTCTTCTTTATATTACGGGGTGCAACATTTTTCCCTATACAGAGCATTCAATTCTTATAAACTTATACTGTGTAGTTTTTTTTTGGTTTTTTTCCCCTTCAATATCATGCTCAATAATCACGCAATTTCCTTGTTTCGTCAACAAAAAGTGCGGAAATAATATGACACAATCTTCCATTTCTCTCGTTCATGACAGGCGCCATCTACGACGCAACGCAGTCGTACTACAATGACTTTTACGTCAATACTTTAGTCTTCCTTCTTGCGATGTTAATCTTCACTTTAATCCCCCTTATACATCTTAAGAGGAGGATAGAGAGAGTGAGACGGGAGGCTGGGGAGCCAAAGGGTATAGGAGGAGCATCAAATATCATTGAGATGACGAAATTATTTATTGGAGGAGGAGGAGGAGGAGGAGAAGTAGGCGACGGAAACGACAGAACGGGGAATAATAATTATGGAGCAGCGACTGAAGCAAGAACAGGATTACATAATCATTGATGCATTGACAGTCCTGGAACAAGATACATTGAAGTTGATTAGTATTTATTATATGTTATGTTTTCAACGACTTTTAAAGCAAACGACAATTATGAAGCGGCAATGTAATCGAATGATATGCGAGTCAGTGTTTATCTGTTTTACGAACTCATCGAATAGCAAGGAGGCACATTTCGGCTTATTTTTTCATGCCATATTATAATTATGTAAAGTGAAAATCTGTAAAACCCGGCTCAAGCGAGGCTTAATTTCGATTGCGTCATTACACATTCGCCAGTTATGAAAAGTATTGTTTTGCACTATTCATTTTGCAATATCTTTTTAACGATATCACTCATTCATGACGCCTAAAAGTCTGTACCAGTCACTGACGCGGTCCTGACGTCAGTAAATGACGGCTCGACGTGTGAGCCGGGTCTTAATCACGATGCTCATGCTATAATGTAAAGTGCTGATGTGTAACAGTCGCAATCAAATTCAGGCGTCAGTTTCTGTTGACGACTCGAGTTGCAACTGGCAAAATGTCAAACTTATGCATGTCCAGTTGCACGCGAGGCACCGTTTGATGACGTAGGACTGGCGCTGTATTTGACGCGTCATGTGACAGTGACGTCGTACAAAATTTGAATGAGAAATTGACAGTGCAAACACTGCGTTCAATTATTGCAGCTTGCACTAATTTTCTTCATATAAGTTTTATTAGAGTAAGTATATGATAACGCAGTCGAAATGACGTCTTTTATGTGACTGGTATTTCCGTAATTCAATTTGATAGATGCTATAAAGAGTCTGGTAATACTTCATCTTTACCTTATCACATATAATGAATTGTCTACTGCTCAACTAGTTCTGTGTGAATGGGGGGGGGGGGGGGGGTAAGGTGAAAAGGAAGGGATATGCCCCCCTTGCACATTCTCCCCCTTTATAACCCTGTTCTCCTGCATTTCATCCACCTAATATTTCTGTTGACCCCCGCCCCCCCCCCCCTCTCTCTCCCGTGACACCAGTGCCCTCTCAATGTATGGACCCACGCATACAAGTCTTTCGATTACTACAAACAAACAAACAAACAAAAAAAAACTCAAAACACTGGATATAGAGGTTTAATTATAATGTCAAATTTATTAATTTCAGTTAAAATCAACGAGAGCCTACAATTTTTATAATAAATATCTAAAGTGGCTCATAAGTCATTTAACCGCTAAATAACTTACAGACTGACATGACATCAAACAGGTTTAACCAAACGACTGAACGCAATTGTACAAAATATTATATTCTTTAAATCTACATAAATTCAATACGAAATAATAACTATTTAGAGATACTATCAAATACTTCAACAAAATTCAATCTTGAGTTCCTTTATCTCTCACGTATACGGTTGCACTCTGACATATCATACCTGTACTTTTTATTCAATCATACAGATTGAGTGTTATTCTAAAAAAAAAAAGAATGGCCTAATTTCACATTTTATGATATTGCTAATTTCATTTCGGAAATATCGTACATACAAAACGTTTCATTTCAATGTATAAATAATCATGATAATGTATAGATATTTAAACTGACATAGTCTAAATGCCAAACATTATGCTACTTGGATTCCTATAATGGTAATAAAAGAGCAAATCATCTGAATTTCTTGTTCGAGTACCGTTAAATGTCGCATATTTCTCATCTGTTTTCAAATTTATTGGTAATCTTGAGTTCTAGCAATATGGACCAAAAGAGTTATCATAGAGTCTCAACAAAACTGACACTGAAGATGCTGAATATTGAAACTACAAAGAAATGGTATTGGCAAAACTATTTTGGTATGCATAATAGCTGAGTGATGAGCAGAAAAATAAGGGTGTTGTTGTTGTTGTTTTACTCTAATTTTCATTATCATATTGCCAGTCACAAAAAATAGAAAGAAAAAAGTACTGCAAGAAGCCGATTTCACCCCGTCTCCCCCATGCACCAAACTTTGTCAGTAGGGAGTGGTATGACTGGACATAAACAAATATTGTCAGGATTATGTAAACACACCCATCACTGCCCATTGTCCATCTTCACCTGTTTGACAAGGCATAATAGAAGAGCAAAGCGTTCTCAAAGGGCACTTTGGGGTTTTCATTTCAGGGGGTCTGACACCCCCTTCCCGATGGACAATTTGTCAGTTTTTATGTTTTGGAATGTACATCTATAGCTCTTCCTTCTGACAAAATTTGGTCCCTGGGCTTCAAGGGGGAAAAATTACCTCTATTTTTAGGGGCCGGTTGACACCCCATCCCGAAGGACATTTTAGTCAGTTTTTAGTATTTTGTAATGTCCAGTCATACTACTTTCTACTGACAAAGTTTGGTCCATGGGGGAGATTGGGTGAAATCGACCCGACTTTGGGGCCTTTTTTTAGGGGGGGGGGGAGGATTATGGGGGCTAAACCTGGGGGTTGGACTGAAAACCTTTTTGTCAATGACGTAGATGGTCTAAGTAACTTTAATGGGTAAAATATAATGGGTAAAACTGATAATGAGTGGAGGATGCTGGTGAAGAATGGATGATGACGATTACTAGGAGTAGGTGAAAGAGGATGGGGGAAGACAAAGAAGGACTTGGAAAAGTATAGGAAATGATGAGGAGAGAAGGAGGATGACGGCAACGACCATGAATAAGAGCAGGAGGAGGAGAAGGGTGAAGAAGAAGAAGTGTACATTGTGTACATCAAATTGATAAAACCATAATTCATTTTCTATAACACAACAAACTTGAATTCGAAGAAAGCAACATTTCTTTGCCAAAAGAAGGCAATGAAAGTGTTAACAAGTCGAAAGGTAGGAACTTTTTCCCCACATCCATAATGCATGTTCATTTGATGAAAGTAAATTAATAATGTAGCTGAAAAGTAATCTTATGGAAGCAAAAGTAAATTATTAAAATACATTTGGTTGGCTTTCTAAAACTTTCTACTATGGTTAGAAGAAGAACTAAAAATCACTGCTTGAAAGAAGCTCAAAATACATTTGGAATGTTCATTAATGATAAAAAATGGGAGACTAAACTTTCATTTGGTCTGATGTTGTTAAAGCTATTTGATACAGAAGAAGAAGAAGAAGAAGAAGAAGAAGAAGAAGAAGAAGAAGAAGAAGAAGAAGAAGAAGAAGAAGAAGAAGAAGAAGAAAAGAAGAAAAGAAGAAGAAGAAGATGATGATGATGAAGAAGAAAAAGAAGAAGAAGAAGAAGAAGAAGAAGAAGAAGAAAAATGATGATGAAGAAGAAGAAGAAGAAGATGAAGAAGAAGAAAAAGAAGAAGAAGAAGAAGAAGAAGAAGAAGAAGAAGAAGAAGAAGAAGAAGAAGAAGAAGAAGAAGAAGAAGAAGAAGAAGAAGAAGAAAGAAATACAAAGCGAAATGAGGATGGACAGGAGGATAAGATGACTAAGAAAAGGATGAAATATTTAAAGTGAAATAGTCATCAGTGTTATGAGATATAGACATTTCTTCGTCAATTTCGTCCCTTTTGCCATTAATCAAAATACATGTATATTAAATCTTTGGTTC
Source organism: Heliocidaris tuberculata (assembly GCA_025618425.1). NCBI lineage: Eukaryota > Metazoa > Echinodermata > Echinoidea > Camarodonta > Echinometridae > Heliocidaris > Heliocidaris tuberculata. Next base: position 25,303,041 of record CM046841.1, read on the forward strand.
AATTACAGTCTATATAACAAGTCTAAAGTCATGCGAGCCCCTGCAAGCTGATTCGAGTAAGGTTTCAGTTTAAACTTTACTTACTGTATTTTTTTTTCTTTTACCCCAATACTGAAGGTTCATAACTCCAATAATGTATTAGGGTTTAAGTGTTGCGAAGGTTGATGATTCAGAAAATAAAATAATTATGGTTCCCTGTTTCATTTTTGGAATTATGATCCTTTTAAATTTTCGGAATTACCCAATCCTGTCAATTTTTGGGAATTATACGTACCCTATTCCATGTATTCTATATTCGCAATTAGGGCCTACCAGCCGTAGGAAAACCAAGGTGTAACCCCAAAAGATATTCTTTCAAGGAGACGGAAATGAATTTCCCCCTTCTCATGACTATCAGTTATGCAAAGCAGCCTGCGACTTAAGATGTGATACTTAGGCGATTGTTTCTATGGTTACGAGTCAGTTGAGGTGTAAAGTTCATTCTCTACCATGCAAGTCTCATCGAAACTGTCTTCTTTCACAACTTTACGGTGTTCCTTCTTTAAAGGCTTTGCATACATCTCATCGAGGTCCAGGCTCGAATCAATATCTCCGCCATTTTGTATTGTGGAATATCCAGTATCATGAGTATGGTTGCCCAACTGCGCGTCATGGCCATTGGCTATGTGCCGAGGGCCACCGAGGTAACTCTTAGGGTCAATTCGTAAATCTTCGTCATCAATCGTTTCATAGCTCGTATCGTTTCTCGGAACGCGCGGTGATTCCTTCTGCGGCTTCGCGTACAGATCGCGAATTGCCGGAGGTGTCTCGGGCTTGCTTCGGCCGTTCGGTACAGCTGACGAGTTGTTGTCAGGCACGTCTGGGACAGTGCAGTACATTTCGGAAGCTCTCCTCTCTCCCGGTGAAAACAGCTCGGCGTGTTCGTAAGTGTGGTCCGGCGGTGTGACCACCAGCGGTGTGTTGAGAGGGACGTCCCCGGTTTCACAGTACGCGTTTGGTGCTGTTCCACGGCTCTCCTCTTCTTGGACTTCAAGTGTTATCTCTTCATAAGGCCTATTACTCGGTTTTCGTTTGGAATCCGGGTGAGATGATCTGTATTAAAATATGATCACATCCATTATTCAATTACACGGCGAAATAATTCTAATCAGATCAAGCATCGGATTAGACAGGCGTTTACCTGGACCTTTATTTGCAATTTAGGATGAAAATTTTATTTTCAGCCCTGGTTTTAGGTGCGTGGCCCAGGGTGGGGATCGAGGGCCAACCCAAAAGGCATTTCTTTAAATAGCAAGAAGGCACAAAATATTAAGTTCATAAAACGACTGAATTATAAAGCAATAAACTTTCCATCCTTATTCGGACTTGATAACAAGTCAAAAAGTATGAGACATGCAGGAGACGAGTTACGTACGCCCCATGTGTACTCCCAGATCCAGTACTGTATTATTGGTGGATTTAGGTGCACAACAGGCATGTTCCCCATTTTAAAACCTATGTAGCACACGCTACCTTCACAAAAGAGGAATGTGCCGCTTCAGATTGCCAAATGGAAAAAAAAACTGTTCATCTTCTTCTTTTCCTTTTATGATCACCTGAAAATGTTTTAAGCTTTATTTTCTGCTTGTGTGTAATTTTTGGAAATTGCGCTCCCTTATTTATCCGCCCCCTGTGTGGATTACCTTCTTCGGACGAGGAATACGACTATCAAAATCAAGATGATCATTGCGACAGATAATGATATCACAACAGCTATGCCTGAGGGTTGATTGATGAAATCTGTGAGGATCAAAGAAATGAGAGACAAAAAAGGGAAAGAGAAGTGTGAATAAAGCCAGTTCGTAATTAGTTCACGGTACAAAATGATCCTGAAGTGACCCCAATTGTACGCGCACGCGCATTTGTTCGGTGGATGCGCTACTTGTTTAAGATGTAAAAATCATACTGGTGCGCGCATCGTAGTGTGTACAAAATTATAATGCATAAAGGTCAATTGTACTCGGGTACAAATGACCTTTATCTGCACATGCGCAAATTGTAATTTGAGAAAGAAAGAAAGAAAGAGAAGCAAACAAAAACAAGGATATGGAAACTCGAAATTGGCCAATGATTTTTTTTTTCCGGGAAAAGTGGGGGGGGGGGGGGTATGGGGTTGTCACACCCTATGATCAAACCCAACAACCACTAGAGATTCCAATAAAAACATAATTAAAAAAAAAAAAACCTTAGAGACACCCCTGATGATACTTTTCTGTTATATAGGTAGGTTCTACTGCATGTAATACTATGCTGTTTTATTTGGTTCAAGGTGACTGAGCCTATCTAAGTGTGGAATCGTTGTTGAAACATTTAAACCTTCTGAATGGAATACACAAGATATTAGTATATTAATATTTCTGACAATCTATTACAAAAGAAATGCATTTTGGGAGGGAGGACCCGGGTTCGAAACCAAGTGGATGTGCTAGGGCCCTTTGGTAAGGTATTAATCCTCATTACAGCATCCCTCGGAGAGGACTTCAAGCCGTCGGTCCCCTGATTGCTTACTTATAAGCATAAACATTCTTTCTTAGCAGTCAGGTAAAATAAACTATCAAACCTTTTCAAACATACATTAGAAACTGTTCGTGTACTGAACTTATTTCAGAGTGGAATCGTTATCAAAATATAAAACCTGGACGGAATACATAAAGTATTGTTTATATTACTGACACATTTATTAGAAACTGTTCGTGTGCTGAACTTATTTCAGAGTGGAATCTTTATCCAAATATCATGAATATAAAAATCTCCTGAATGGGATACATAAAATAATCTGTTTATATTACTGACACATTTATTAGAAACGGTTGTACGTACTTCCTTCTTTAGCAACCATTCGGACGGTCACAGGAGGGGTGCTTGGGTAGCTCTGAGAAACTTCCGGTTGGGTGTTGTTATATCCATTGCCTGCGTGGTTAGTAGTCGGGATTTACGGTCAACGGGCAAAATGAACGGAGAAGAGACAGATTAAACAAGCAAGCATAATTTACATATCATAGTATACCGTCCCGACACAGCCACATCACTTATGTTAATGATTTCCCACATTGTACCTTGTCATAATTAATCAGTTAATCTCTCTAGAAGTCAACGAATCAATCAAAAAATCATTCATTTTGATCAATCAATCAATCATTCAATTCATCAATGAAGCAATCAATCAGTAAAACAATAACACAACCAATTCATCTATTAATCACTTGCAATCAGGCAGTCAATCCATCGGCCAATCAATCCGTAAATCAGTCAATCAAGCATTTCATTGGTTAATTAATCAACCAATCAATGAATCAATCCATGATTAGTTACTCTATCAGACCACATGTCAATCAGTCAATCATTCAAATAATCAAGTAAGCAATCATTCTCTCTCAGATTGAGTGACTGTCTTTCAATTAGCTATATCTAAACATAATTACACACGTCCCCCCCCCCCCCCCCCCACAGCGGAAACATTCCTGGCTTAATAAAACAAGTACACATTAAGTACAAAAACATCACCTGAAAAATCTTATAACAGATTATTGGTCATGTCTGTTATATGAAATATACCCTCTATCCGTACTAGAACGTACCTAGTGTGGTAGTCCGTCTCGAGTGGAAATATGACGTAATGGTTGTCATCGGTCGCGTGGTAACCGACGGAGGAACCACATTATTTACAACTGCATGGAAAAGTAGAAAGATATGTTACAAAATTATCAAAGATGAGAAATATTTCAAAACATTATTGACTGATATAATAATTTATGGACCTCTGAGCAGGGGGTGCTGAGGTGCTGTACTTGTAAATGTGCTGGGGCGCTATCAGCGAATTTTGGAGTGAAAAGTCGCCCCTAAAAGTCAAAAATTTCAGGGGAGCGTTTCATCAAGTGTTTTGTCAGTGATTTTTACCGACAACTGTTATAAGCTACTGAAATCCTTGCACCTGATTGGCTGAGAGCAAATTTGTCGGTAAAAATCACTGACAAAACACTTGATGAAACGCTCCCCTGTGGTAGCTGCATTCAGATGTAAGGTCTATTATGCACTTTCAATGGGTAAAACGTTGTAGATACCATTACTCCAGTATCATGCTGAAAGATCTCAAAATCTCCATACTCTAAAGGACATGAACATGATGAAGAAGGAGTGGGAGGGAATATTTTTTAAACCAATTATCTAGAATGTTTGGAATCATTCCTTCCTACTAAATCTGCTGTAAAACGAAAAGTTACGAAATTTTTATCCATGGAACATGTATATTTCTTAAATGCTTCCCAATAACTAACTCAAATTAAAGTCTGTGACGTCGGTACTAGGCGATCTGTTGGACTTGATACTTTAAAATAATCCCAAAGTTCTGGGCAGAATCAGCCATGAAAGGGGGGGGGGGGGATGAGGGATTCCGCCCCGTCCATTTAAGTTGTTGCAACGACAGACTTACCTCGAAAGACTGAAATTGTCTGATATCCCCCGCAGCTCTCGTACTGAGATCCCCCACACCGATAATGACATTCAGCATCGCTTCTAAGCCCATACTGATTGTAGACTGCGTCTTGAGTCCCGCAAAGGCATTTTATCCTGTTCTTCAGACCCGCGTAGGCAAATCCATTAGTTCGACAGAAATCCACACACCGAGAAATTGTAATGTCAGTTGCGGTGACGAGTGCCCCTGCCAATACCGAATCGATGAAAGGGTCGTAAAAACAACCCAAATATCCGCTATCTGGTTGTATACAAATAAATACATTATATGATAATGAATATTCTGCTTGTAAAATAGCATTCACTTCAATATTTCTACTTAGAAATAGCGTTTGATTTTAGGAATTGCATTTAATATAAACATGCCATGTATTGGAAATATTTGATAAAAAATAGCAGGTTTCTGTCGTCAGTTTTGCTTTTCAAAATACCAATAGAAGCAAGAAGGGCGAGGGGGTGGGGGGTAAAGGAAGAGAGAGAGAGAGATGGGGTGGTAGGAAGGGGAGCGGGGAGAGGTAGGGAAAATATGGAGAGAGAGAGAGAGAGAGAGAGATAGGCAAAGAGACACAGGGGGAAGAGCAAAAGAGGGTGACGATTGAGGGAAAGATAAAGGAAGGAAGAGAAACAGGAAAAGAGGGAAGGAGGGAGGGAGAGGGGGGGAGTAGTAAACATAGTGATAGAAATAGAGAGAGAGAGAGAGAAGAAGAAGAAGAAGAAGAAGAAGAAGAGGAAGAGGAAGAGGAAGAGGAAGAGGAAGAGGAAGAGGAAGAGGAAGAGGAAGAGGAAGAGGAAGAGGAAGAGGAAGAGGAAGAGGAAGAGGAAGAGGAAGAGGAAGAGGAAGAGGAAGAGGAAGAGGAAGAAGAAGAAGAAGAAGAAGAAGAAGAAGAAGAAGAAGAAGAAGAAGAAGAAGAAGGTTGTAGTTTTACCTGGTTTGTAACAAACGGCACCTGCGATTTGCGGAGAAGGACATCCCGGAGTCGTCCAGCGACAATCATTAAGATGAGTTTCTGATTGAAAAGGAAAAAAAAAAAGCAATATAGGAAAAAAACAATAGGTATCACAAATATTTTCTTTTTAGGAAGGCATATACACAACAACATACATGTACACGTATGCATACATAGGTCCCGTCCAATGTGGAAACTCGTTGAATACAGTAACTGGTGCAGTATAGTTTATATATATCTATGGACCATGGTAGGGTCCATGTATGGACAAAGGTGCCTCGGGCAAGTAGCGAATCTTGAAGATTTTAATCGCTATAGCGTCAGCTAGAAGATGGGAGTCAAACTATCAAAATATTTTAATAATAAGGGCAACTCCACAGGTTGGTGGACAAGGACCTTACAATTTAAATTTGGTATTTCACTCAGCTATGAATCTTTTTTTTTTTTTTGTGCTACATAATTGCAGAAACATTATAAAATGTTATTAGACGGTAAAAATCATCTATTTTTTACACGTTTTAGTGATATTTTGCCTATAAATTGTGCATTTAGTTTAGATTGCCTATCTGGAAGTGAAATATCCAAAGTTTTTCCAGGATTTATATAAAAATTAAATTTACAAGGTCCACTGATCATTTTTCAATGAAAAAACACGAAGAAGAGTGTAAGTCCTGCAAGTTAGAATGAACCAAAGCTGCTGCTATCTCATTGACAAAATGTAACGTGAGTAACCTAACGTGAGTAACCATTATTCCTGTGAAATCTGAAAAAAATGATGGGTCCAGTAATTTTTAGTTGTCACCCAGTGGATGTCTCCCTAGCATGGTTCTTTGAAAAGGGTTAAATCATTTTTCAAGAAAGCCTCATGTTAGCTCACTTTTCATTGAAGCCCTCTTTGCAATTTATTCATGTCCAAATTATGTAACGTGAGTAACCGACAGATTATTTAGGCTAGCAGTAATTACTGTTCCTTTTCTAAGGTTTTGCTTCTATATATAGGTACTCCAATATGTATGCACTGTGTTAAATAAAACTGATTTAGCTGATGCCTGTAATAAGAGAATAAGAGCTGAAGATGTAACCCTCTTCAAATGTAACGTGAGTAACCGTGGAATTTTCCATAACCATAATTTAGAAGTAAAAAAGTGTCTTTTTTTACACTTGTTTCTGCTTTCGCCCCTAGCTGGAATAGTGGCTTTGAATTAAATAAAATCCTGAAGAAAACATACGAAAACGATGAGGCAGCTAAAGCGAGTAAAACTTTCAAAACGTTGCATGAGAGCTAAATATTAGTTATACCAATGGTATTATTTTTTGATTCCCCTACCCTGATTTCCTGGCGCAAGTTTACCTCCTCTCAAAAAAAAAATTAATGAATTACAAAACATCTTATGAAAAGAACATGCAATTGAGCAAAGAGATCGAGCATAACACAAAAAATGACTTTCATCCTGGAAAAAAAAGTCTTTTATAGATAAACGAGCACAATAACACTATAAATGGAATAGATTGAGGGGGAAAATAATAATGATAATTAAAAAAAAAACAGCTAACGTGTTTCAACAACCAGAATGGTTAGAATTTGGTAAACATCCAACATGTCTAAAACTGTCAGAGATTCGAAAGTTATAAAAAAATACAATATGAAAATAATAAAGAGCGAGAGAGAGAGAAAAATGGGTAAAGAAGCAGCGCAGACAATTCCGCGCGTTGCAAGTAATCACTGGGGCAATTTTCGTACGGGTGGGGGGGGGGGGGGGGGAGACTCTATTTGTACATCAAATCGTAAATTTGTTTCGCCCGCTTTTTATTGTCAATTAACTTCGTGAATTATGAACGATGGTCGATTGATTGCAGTAATCCTGCGTAGCTTTTACTTCATTAGGAAAATAATTTGTTGGGTTTTGTCTAAATTAATTGCAAGGAGAAAGAGGGAAAGTAGAAATCGAAAAATATGAGAACAAAAGCAAATGGTGATTGGATTATTGTAAGGTGGAAGAAAGAGTTGTTTTGCTTTTTACCTTCTCCAGTGCAAAGAAAAGCAGTTGATGACATGGGGTAATTGCCTGCCTCATATGGACTGCTTGTCAACGCCCGGGTCGCACCCGGATAACCCAGCTGCCGACAAATCACAATTACGTCATATATATCGAATTCGATGCTGCCACAAATGATCTCCCAGTTATAGAGATCTTTAGTGATTTCCACACTGCCCTCATACGCACCTTCTCCGTTCTCAAGACGTACATCTGAAGAATAAAAGATACGAAAAGGAGTATGAGAGAATTTAGGACAACTACCCCCTCTGCTACCACCTCCCCAATACAACTTGCCCCCATGTAGGACAACTATCCTTGATATTGGATTTCTACTCCCCGTTATCTACCCCCTAGGACAACTACCAAAACTACCTTCAGGACAACTACCAAAACTACCTTTAGGACAATTTCTCCCTATCCACGAGACATCAATTTACCTGAAGGTAACAAATATCCCCTAGGAAAATTACCTTGGACATGCGGCATCTAAACAAAGGTTAACTACCCGATTGACAAATACCCATAGGGTCATTTTCCCTGGACAACTGTGCCCCCTTTCCAGGGGTAGATATCGGGAGATGATAGTCTGGGGGATGTTGGCCAGAAGATGATTTTTTTTTAAAAATAGGGAATAGTTTTCCGGGGGTAATTAGACTGGTAGTATAATTCCGGGGGTATCCTTGGGTGGTATCACGCCATCACGGGGGTAGTAAACACTAAACCAATCCCCCAAAACAAAACAAAAAGACCTGACTTCCATACTTTATGAAGAAATTTCATTCACTCGATGAAATTACTTTTTAAAGCAATAGATTTCTCAAAATGTCCAGGAAAAATGTGGATGATAAAATTATCTTCGCTATAATTCCAGATTATCGGTAACATTAACGAGACATGCAACCATTTACATACATGTTTGGGGGACTTTATTATATACCTTAAGGAGACTTTAAAATCATAGCAATCTTCTCAGATGTATTCTTCATTCTCACTGAATGTGCATCTAAATCTCACCTCGCGAACAAGTAGCTATTTAACCATGGTAATTCCAACCTTAAAAAAAAAAAAAATCACATTCAGCAATGGAACGCATGAAAATTCAAATCTGTTTGTCATTGCTTAAAGGCTGGGCAAATTAAGAGATTTAATATAGAAGATCAGTTTCTGGATAACATACCCCGTCTATAGTTATAGCATGGATATACTACTCGAACGTATATCCATGGTTATAGCTATGAGTGATGAGCGATTACGGAAACTCATGAATAATAGTGCTGTACATACCTGTCACTGGCTGTGTTTTCACGTAGGAATTTACCAGCGCTTCTTCAGCTTGATTTAAAGGGCATTCCCTGTTTATACGGTGTGAAATCTCACACCGTGTTTATGTACAACGCTGCGGTATCCAAAATCGTATGGACACCACACTGCGATATAGTACGATTTTCATCTGCACAACCTGAATAAAATCAAGCTTATTTGAATCATGGAATATACCAACGCAAGAACACAGCTTATGCTAGCACGTAACATCACTGTGTTGGAAACTCCATGCTAGCACAGCCACAGACAGAAATCATGAATTGCAAAGCAGGTTGACGGTAGACATTAACTATTATAACATTCCTTCGTAAAAACATTGCTGCGTTATTTAGGCCTTGTTTTTCCGCGCCAGTTTCTCATATATACCACGGTATCTCTCTTCCTGTCTTGGAGATGTTTGTAATCTGTTACCTCTTCGCCTTCCTGTGATACATTCATATCTTTATCCAAGCATTGATCATTCAAGCCTACTGAAAAATTGGAATGATTTAGCAGGGGCAGATCAAGGATTCTGTAATAGGGACGGGGGCACATTTCCAATTTCGAAGAATCTCTGTTAAGGAGGAAAAAAATAACACGATCCCAAAATCTTAATCATTAATAAAAATAAATATATAAATAACTGAATTAATAAATAGCTTTATGAATAAATGAATATATATATATGTATATATATATATATATATATATATATATTATACACACACACACACACACACAAATACATAAATAAATGAATAGTATAGTATTTATTGGTCCAATGTATTCAACATGGATATTTGTTTTGCTCATGGCTTATATATAACATTCACATAAAAGAACAATAATAAATATGACATGGTGACATAATGGCATATTAAATTCATAAAATAGCATTACATATATCATTTGGTTATGGTATAATGGCTTGCCTCCCTTTAATATGAAATATCTAATCTGTTTTCTGGAATATTTCGAATTATCATATTGCTATTCATAGAAACTGAAATATATGTATAATCAAATAGAAATTACTCCCCTAAATATTATTCTTTGAAACATACTTATTATATCTGGTTATAACTTTCTATTTTCATAACAAAACATAGCGTACATTTGATCAACGTATGGGCATAGTTTTTATCATTCCTTGAAGCATTATTATGCTTGGTTGAATGCCCTGACTGAGTACGGAAGGAAGGTGTTTGTGAACCGCTGTGTCTTACATTTCAGTCACCTTAGCCTTCCTCCTGATCTAAGAAACTCATATAGAATGAAAATAAAGGATGATTCGGATTTGTCATAACTTCTTTAGCCTTTTGGAGAATTCTCTTATCACATTCTGTCTTTACGTCTCTCTTTACTCCGGTGATTTTTCCCGCTTGTTTAGCTATTTTTTTCAGTCTTCCCAGGTCTTTCTTTCTACAGCCTGCAAACCATACAATACAGTTGAATAAAATAACATTCTGCATTATCGATACATAAAACAAACTCAGTATCGTCCTATCTACATGGAAGGAGTTCATTTTCCGTAGAAAATACATTCTTTGCTATGTTTTTCCTATACTGTAGCATTACATTGCTCTGTCCATGATAACTTGTCATCAATTACTGTACCTGGGTAGGTGTATTTTTCTACAATGTTGATATCTTCACCATTCAACTGAATTGGTTCCATACAGGACGCTCTTGCCTTATTAAAATTAAAAATGCACAAATACATATATAAATACATAAATAAATACACAAACACATAAATTGATAAATGAATACACAAATACATAAATAAATCAACAACAACAACAACAACAACAACCAAAAAACACTTTCAGTCATGTACTAAAGGGCAACTTAAATACCCTAGAGTGTTGCCATTAGAAATCATATCAGAATTACGTAATATGTTATTTTATTGTTTACACATTTCGAAAGGTGACTGAAAAGGCTAGTGAAATAACCTGTGGTTGATTTCTCGAAAGTCATTACGATCGTGTTATAAAATATTATCATATAATTTCAGACGGGGGTCTATAATTTGAAAAAGGGGCGGACACATATTTTGGGTACTTAAAGTGTGACTTTAAAAGAAAAGAAACACACGAACGCACACACACCCACACACGCTAGCTGGTAATCAAATATGTTTAACACCATTTATTTACATGTACGTTAAACGAGCAATGTAGATAAAATGCCTTCCTCAATGACATATTAAGTGCCGTGCTGGGGATTGAACCCACGACTGTCGCATCTCCAGTCAAGTGTTTAAACCTCTAAGGACCTCTACCTCAGATTGGGTTTTGATGGGGGGCACGGGCCCCATGTGCCCCCTCCCCCTCCTGGATCTGCCACTTGAAATGATTGAGCATGATCAACGAGTATACAGTCAAGGGCGGCGGGTCCTCGTAAGTCCCACATGCTTAGCAGGTAAATATACAGATTTCCCGCTCGCGCGTAAGTCTAACTTGAACGAATCATTCGTTCGTAACATCGACCTATTAGGTATTACGGTGACTTATGTTGGATCATTTTGCTCAATTACTCATGGCCTGCGTCATGATGACATCATGATGACATCACACCTACCTCTTGTTGTTGAATGACGTTCTAAAAGTCGAGAGCTCAGGGTGGATTTTCAAGTGCAATATTGACAGTTATCACGTCTGATCCAGCATTCATTTTGTACATTAGGGGCATAATATTGTCATGGTGCTACCCCGTTCGTTAAAGTTAACCAATTGCATTTATAGACCATATTTCGATCCCATTCGTTAAGGTGGTAGTGAGCAGTAGAAAGCAGTAGTAGTAGTAGTAGTAGTAGTAGTAGTAGTAGTAGTAGTAGTAGCAGTAGTAGTAGTAGTAATAAAAGTAGTAGAAGTAGTAGTAGTAGTAGTAGTAGTAGTAGTAATAGAAGTAGTAGAAGTAGTAGTAGAAGTAGTAGTAGTAGTAGTAGTAGTCGTAGTAGTCGTAGTAGTCGTAGTAGTCGTAGTAGTCGTAGTAGTCGTAGTAGTCGTAGTAGTAGTAGTAGTAGTAGTACTAGTAGTAGTAGAAGTAGTAGTAGTAGTAGTAGTAGTAGTAGTAGTAGAAGTAGTAGTAGTAGTAGTAGTAGTAGTAGTAGTAGTAGTAGTAGTAGTAGTAGTAGAATTAGTAGCAGCAGCAGCAGCAGCAGCAGCAGCAGTAGTAGTAGTAGTAGTAGTAGCAGCAGCAGCAGCAGCAGCAGCAGTAGTAGTAGTAGTAGTAGTAGTAGTAGTAGTAGTAGTAGTAGTAGTAGTAGTAGTAGTAGTAGTAGTAGTAGTAGTAGTAGTAGTAGTATAGTAGTAGGATAGTAGTAGTATAGTAGTGGTAGTAGTGGTAGTAGTGGTAGAAGTGTTGGTGGTAGTAGTAGTAGTAGTAGTATAATTAGTAGTAGTAGTATAGTAGTAGTAGTAGTAGTAGTAGTAGTAGTAGTGGTAGTAGTAGTAGTAGTAGTAGTAGTAGTAGTAGTATAGTAGTAGTAGTAGTAGTAGTAGTAGTAGTAGTAGTAGTAGTAGTAGTAGTAGTAGTAGTAGTAGCAGTGGCGGATTTGTAATGATAATAATAATAACAATCATAATAATAATGATAATGATAATGATAATAATGATAATAATGATAATAATCTCCATTAACATAGCGTTGGAAAGGATTTATTCATGCACACATTGTGTGCACAATTTCCACTCCTTTGGGGAATATTTCTTGCTTTTCGAGCAAGAATTTTTTTTTTTTTTTTTTTTTTTTTTTTTTGCTTGTCAGAGAATTATGGAGGGGAACTGGACCCCATAACCCCCTCCCCCCCCCCCCCCCCCACTGAGCGACTTTTGGAGGGCTGGCGAAAATTTTTTTTTTTGGTCGTCGCCTTTTTCCCCTTGAATTTGAACAAAATATTGACGTATTTTGATCAAGTTCAATACACTACCGAGTCTGACATGACAAATCTGACGTCCCGGTATGAGTAAAATATTGTCGGAATCTCGTCCTCAGTTATGATTTTGTTTGGCTTGTCATATCCCTCCAATCACAAGTCAACCGAACCGATGATACACCATGGTTATCCGGTTTACGTTATCCTGTACGTTATGTCTTGACCGTGGTTTTGAAATGTAATAAAATAGAAGCAAACGTCTGGTTTTCTTTGAACTTCAGTCACACTCACTTACTCACTCACTCGATTTATTATCATAGATGGTTAACACGTGCTTGTTACTAGATTCATATCAAAACTTTCGAGCAGCAAGTAATAAGTTGCATTTTTACTTATCGTCTCGTCTGGATTTGTGGCCAGAGATTATTTGTAAAGGATAGACCGTTGTTCATCATGGGTTAGCAAAAATGAAAAAAAAAAAAAAAAAAAAAAAAAAAAAACAGTATAGGTAGGCTACTTTTATGTCATGAACAGTTGGAAGACTTATCAGGAAATTACTTGTATACAATAAAGACGAATGATGACGTGATCATCATGATGGTTGTTTTTTTCAGGACAACCTTTGTCAGACATATGAAATATTGATATGTCTGAATCCATTGTGACTGAATTCGCCATAATTTGCTCAAACATTATGGAAAGAATATAGTATGAATATTCCCCAAAGGAGTGGAAATTGTGCACACAATGTGTGCATGAATAAATCCTTTCCAACGCTATGTTAATGGAGATTATTATCATTATTATCATTATTATCATTATCATTATCATTATTATTATGATTGTTATTATTATTATCATTACTATTGTTATCATTATCATTATTAACATCATCATCAACATTATTATTATTTCACTATTATTATTATTGATATTATTATTATTATTATTATTATTATCATCATTGTTTTATTATTGTTGTTGCTGTTGCTTTTGTCGTTGTTATTATCATTATTATCATTGTGGGGCGGGGGGGGGGGTAGTAAGCTGTACACTAATTTATAACTGATTAGTAGACTTTCCTGTCATTGTAGTTCTTTGAATCATGCATTTATTTCTGTTTGGGTGAAAACAATACAACTTAAACAGTTTTTTTTTTCTTTATCTAGTCATGAATATGGTTTGCCAATGGACTGTACATGAAAGCGAATTAAATTAACTGGCAAGAAGCCCATCTTCATAAACAGCTGCAGATCTCTTTTATTTTGTCGTCTGCTAGTCAGGAAATTGCGATATGATTATATCAGAGATTGTGGAATAGTGCTATCTTTAGACAAAGTGAAGTGAAAATGCAAGTACATCTATAAGAAGTTAATGTGAGATGGAATAAAAAAAAAAAACGGAGAAGAGAAGGCTAAAAGGGGAGGCTGGAGCGAGAGAAAGGAAGTGAGAGAAAGGAGAGAAGGGAGAGCGGTGGATAGTACAGTGGACTGGGGAAGAGGGGGCAGAAATGGGGAAGATAAGATACAAGCGGAAAAGATGGGGAGAATAGAGGAAGAGAAGGAGGAGAGAGAGAGAGATGAGGGAGAGAGAGAGATGAGGGAGAGAGAGAGATGAGGGAGATAGATAGAGATGAGGGAGAGAGAGAGATGAGGGAGATAGATAGAGATGAGATGGAGAGAGAGAGAGAGAGGGAGAGAAATGAGTAAGAATTGGAGAAAAGATATGCAGTGACCATGAATAAGGGGAGATAAAGAGAGAGGGGAGGAATGGGCAAATAGGAAGGGAGAGACTGAAAAGAATAGATGGGCCAGTGAACGAAGAGAGAGAGAGAGAGAGAGGAAATATTGTGACATCTATACTGCGATATTTGCTTCCTTACGTTTAAGCCGCGCCATCTCTTTAGGCCAATGACCCCCCCCCCCCCCCCCCCCCCTCAGCATTCCCGGACGGTCAGTGCCCCCTCAAAGCCAACCTGGGGAAATAACTAAAAAAATGTTGTTTCTTTAATTTTTTCCCCACTAATAGTTTCCTTATATTTATCTGAAAATAATCTTTTAGAATTCACGCCAGTTCAGACCATTTCACTTTATTCCGCTTTATTAAAACAAACATACCAAATCTATAAAGTAAAGGTTTCCATATACCGTACATGGGCATATTGATAAACGTTCCCGCACCATGTACGAACATAATAGCTCATCGTCTTAATTGATTCAAATTAATTTCATTCTAATTCAATTAAATTCATTTGAATCATGTCTTTTATAATGGTATTAACCACTAAATGTTGACCTACATTAACTGAAACCAAAAAAGAAATCAGAGCACTCTTTATAAGACAGGCGTAAGAAAAAGAAAGATCATTTGGGGTTAAACGGGGAGTCGCAACATTGGACCACATCCGTCTAAAATTCCTTTGGAATTACTCACTAAAGTTTTCTGTTTTCAGTTTAGACAAATGTTACCAGATGGCAATTGACGAATGTGTCTTCCCAATCTTAACAATGATTCACACGACCTAAACAATGATTCATTCTACAAAAGATTTTATTGGATTAATCATATTCCGAAATAAACATATTCTTAGCTCACTTAATTGGACGGCTATATTTTCAGAAATGATTTAGCCTGATACAGATGAAAATTGACGAAAAGGCTGTCCAAGTTTTGATAATGATTCACGCAATTTGAACAATGATTCACTCAATCTATGATTGAACAAAGCGTTTTTATTAGATTAATTAATTTTTGAATTATATTTTCAGGCGTCGGTTAATGACCAACAATGATCAAGTTTGATATTTATAATCAATTTTGTGTAATAATTGGTAAACTTCCAGGACGAAGTTTCCAAAGTAATTTTATGGAGGTTTTAACAAAAATCTAAAATATTGCTTTGATATCTTAAAAGTCCGTACCCCCGTGAATAAAAATAAAATTAAGAGGGATTTTGAATTTTTTGTATGTTCAACAACATATATTCGTCTTTCCATAAACGATGAGAGTTTTTCAGTTTAAACATGTTATATCATAATAAATGCAATAGATAATTAGATACAAATAATAGCAATATGACCTTTGAAAATATATATCACTCACAAGGAAAAGAGTCGCTTCTTTACAGAAGACACACACCTACAACCTCTAATAATAACGATTTTGTGGCGAATACTAAACTGAAACAACGTTTGAAAACTTAATTGTGCTACGCTTCAGAGCCTTTAACCAATAAGCATAACTTCTACTTGAGGTTTCTTCATTTCCCCCATTTCCACTTTCACTTAGTCTCTTCTTAGCTTCAAGTAAACCATTTGGTTTCGAATATTTCATATATTACCAAAAAAATATCGTCGATGCCTTTTTTAATATTCTTTCTTTTTTCCATTTGTAAACAATACTGTCATGACTGTCGATCTGGAATGTGAAATATGAAATAAACTGAACTGGAGTGATCTGAATTAAACTGTAAGGATGTGAACTAAACTTAAAACATCTTTGTGTGCTCTCGAAAATTATTGTCGATGCCTTAGCTCCTGTATTAAGAGAGATAGTGAGATAGAGAGAGAAACTTCCACCTTGCACCAATACTCCTGTGTCGAAAGTGGCAAATGCAGATTAATGTACTTATTTTCAAAGGACTATACGACACCCTTTTGAAGTCTAACTTGGACGACTTGTCCATCCACGGTCTATTTTTAGAAATGCGGAACTCAGAACATTAATCAAATCAGTCATTTATAAGAGGATGTATGGATAGAGATCAATGAAAATTACGCTGTTATCCATCAACAACACTGGAAGAAAGACATCTTCATGAACTTGATTCTTCAAAAATGAAATCTCGTTATTCAGTTAAGCTAATAAACGTATGTTTTCACATCAACCTTCCTTCACCATGTTCACATAAGTTGGAAGTCAGTCATTGATTTAACATTACATGCATGATAGCTGCAAGAACAGCTGCTGCGATAATCGTATCAATTTGTCAAATTAATATGTAGAATGTAGAATGAATTATTGAAATATATTGCAAACTCATTAAAATTAAGCAAACATGACCTAAGGCATGAAAAAGACCGACCATGACAACACTGACCTGCTTTTCTTTGTTACTTTCTTCTTCACTGCACTCATTTTATGTCCTCATTGCATTGGAAAACAACCCTTCAGTGAGTGCAATTATGATTGTAAATTCCATTGCATTGTACTACTTTCAATAAAAGAATGAAACTCCGAAGAATGGCCACTCACTACCACAAAGTCATAACATGCTGAGTTATTGTAATGTTAGTAATTCACATAATTCAATTCTTTTCTAATTTTGTAATTCTTGCACTAATTTCTTTGATTTCCATTATATATATCATTTTGTATCCATGTATCGTTATGACTTTATGTTTGAAATTTGTTCTCGGCCTTGCTGAAAAGTAGCTTCTAGCTAAAAGCAGGCTTTGACCGTGATGAAATAAATGCAATACAATACAAATCTTTCCGTACATTGAAAAACAGAAGAATGAAATCAGATCAAATCAAATACACCTTCATCAGAGGACTACACCAATTAAACGTTGATCCAGTTTGTGGTCATCATAGTGTTATAAGGTAGCTTTATAAGAGGAGTGGTTATGATGAGAATTTAGTAACCTACATCTCGTATACTTACTTACAAATGCGTATACATCTCTGAAAAAAGCAAGCAAAGGGATAATCCAAACGATGCACTGTTGTAACGCCATCAATCCATTACACAACCGAGCCATGGCGAATGATTTTGATATTACTTCAGCCAAGTTTAATTTCCTACAAAAGTTGTACGTCTAAACAAACTCGAAGAGCTGCTCGTTCAATGACAGGTCATATCGGTATGCAGTGTAACGGAAAAGACTGTAAACACGGTGCTATACGCAAGCACGATTTTCGGAAGTTGGCGCAAAACAGCCCCCCCCCCCCCCCCCCACCACTGCCATCGGTCTTCCTCAGCCAGTAGTCAGTGTCTCTTCTTTCCTTTCGAGAAGCTCCTCTTTAGCTATAGGTCTCTGTCTGTCTCTGTTTTTCTCTGTTTCTTTCCAACCCTCCTCGCCTCACGTTCACTCTTTATTTTCCTCTTTTTCTCCTCATTCTCTCCTTCCCCCATGTCCATATCAATTTGTTTTCACTTGCTGCATATTCTATTGCTTTTCTCTATTTATTTCATTCTTCTGTTTTCCATTTTTTAGTCTTCAGCTCCCATCCCTTCATCATTTAATTCCATCTCCGTAAATACTCTCTTTAATTCATGTACACACCCCCACTAAAAATCATCGATTGTCCATTCCCTATTTAGATGCCCTCTCCCCACACCCCCTCTCTCTCTTTTATTTTCTCTACATCTTTACCCATCCTCACACCCTCCCCCATATTTGTTCCACTTCTTCTTATTGAATTACACAAATTGGAATGAACAACAATTTCCATTTTCTTTATCGTATAACTTAATGTATATTGTCTTGTTACGTGTATTTCGAATTTCGTGACCCTGAAAGACGGACCCCCCCCCCCCCCACCTCAATCTATGGCTGGACTCCTGATATGTCACTTGTCATTATTTTACACTGCAACAAGTTCTATCTGTAGGACTTTTCGGGCCATGTAATTACGTTTGCAAAATTATCATATACTGACTTGGCACAATGACGAAGACGTGGCGGGGTGGGGCAGTGACTTGCCTATTGTAATATAGGGATTA
>CM046841.1:25326448-25426448 GCA_025618425.1 Heliocidaris tuberculata
GTACTCTGATACACAGATCTGTAAACCCTTATATTTCCCTAAAACAATTGCTAATGATATTGACAGAAAATAGATAAAACGGTATTTAATATAGACTCATGCCTTATGTATGTTGTACAGTAGGATAGAGCTCACACTCAATATAGCAAGGCCCTTCTCACATTTCTCACTCCCTAGAAATATGTTCTTTAGACTTTTATTTCAGCATTCAAAATTTTCCTTGATTAAAAATGGATCAAAGTAGTTATAATGAAAAAGAAGAGCGTAAATCTACCAAGCATCAGAGGATTAATCAAGGACATAGTCCTCAGCTTTTTTCATTTTCTGTTTTTTACTGAATGGAATAGATCAACTACATAAATGTCTCGATTCGAACAGAAAGCAAAGCCCCTCCCACACCCCCACCCCCACCCCAAGGGCGCACGCTCTCCGTGTGCGCTCCGACCACCCCCTCCCTTAATAAAATCTTGCCTACGAGAGTGTAAACAGAAAGCTATAAACAACTTCCACTGAACATAATTCATTGCCTTTTTTATCTTTATGGGAATGGGAGTACACAAAAAGCTACGTATGGGACTGCTTTACAAATCCCGCCAGAAAAGTGTTTTAGAATTTTGATTTTAGCACTCAAAGTTTGTCGTGGAATGCTGAAATTTCGAACTTTGGTTGTTTGCACATACTACTCTGTACTGAGACCAGTTTAAATAACAATATTGTTAAAGATCACGGCATCATTTAGGAGGACTATGGGCCCTTTGATCGATGGACCCTTATTTACAAAAATGGGCCTGAAACCTTTTTAATGGAAGCTGTAGGTGCCCGCCGTTAATTATTCATTATGCATTACTATCACCAATAACTTCGGCACATCATGTGCATATGTTTTGATATGTTAGTCAGTCAAATTGGGCTGTAATGAAGACATTCAGGGCTCTCACGTCCTTTCAAATGATGTAATTTTGATTGATTTGATAAACACTATTAATAGAACAAAATTTCAAATATCTTTAGAAAGAAAATATGTCATGCCACTATAGTTTAGTTCTCTATAGTCACTTATGTTACATTTGGCCCTCTTAAATCAGAATTTGGGCACCTGACACATATTTGGCCACCATTATCATACCCACGATGTATCATTGTATTTTGATATCAAAATAGCCATTTACTGAGCTTCTGTTTCCCTGAGAAAAGCATTTAAAGCACTCTTTTCGACTCTAGTGAGTAGCTGGTCCTTTGGGCCCTTTTGGAACAAATGCCGGGCCCCTCAGATCTTTGGTGGCTCTTGACCATTACCATTTCATTTTACTGTTTATAGTGGGTTTTCAACACCAAATGAAACGAACGTTTCTAGCCTCAAGGTTGGCTCTCAAATGCATAAAAACAATGGCAGGCCACTAAAACATGAAATTTAGACACTTTGGGCACTTTTTATCAAAAATCAGTCGATGCCATCGTTTTCAGCATTAAATTTTACATAAGAATCCATGTTGAAAAAAAAAAGTGAACACTATTTCCCATGAGGAGCCGTCTGTGTACCTAACTATACGCCATGTCGAGCCCAACAGAAACCGAGTTGGCCAGACTCTCTCTATATGGCACTGATCAGAGACAGAGCCATCCATACACATTCCTTTGTTATAATGCTTGCCCAACGAAGCGACATGTGCTATATTGTTACCAACTGGAGCCGAGTCGGGGAAACTCTGTGAATAGATGGCTCTGATTAGAATTATTCAAGAAATATTCCGATAATGAGGGTTTTGACTTATTGTCAATCTCCTCTGTTCGATTTCATCTAGATAGATACAAAACAGATGTAAACACACGATTTACGACATAAATAAATAACGAAATCCACAGTTCTTTGGTAAATGAAAGATAGAAGTAGCAATGCAGCAAAAGAAATAGTATCACCATTATTAAAAAACATGGCATTCATTATTTTATAAATAAGTGAAAAAAAGATTTAAAAATCCCTTCTCATGCGAACTATATCTATTATCAGCATGATAAGCAAAGAATCTTCAACAGTCTCTGAGTTCATGCAATTTAAAAAGTGCTTAAATAGGGTAATTTTAGTTATGGTAATCATACGAAAAATAGACCTCTCACATTATGCACAGAACAATAAATTTACACTTAAGGTTCAACACTACTGATGATGCCTGCCAAACAACTTTTACAACATATTCAAATGATTATAACAAGCAAAATTTGAGTACATTATAAGCGGGGAGCATGGTTGGGCATGCTTTTTAGTGTAGGCCTAATACGGTTTGATTTCTCTTTAAGACTTTGCTGGTCAACGGGATAAGGACTCTTCCCCCCTTTTTTCCAACTAAAGTCTCTTTCGATCATCAGAAAGTACTAAAATAACATGGAAGTAGTTCCTGTCTATAAAATTTAGGCACGATACCATCTTACGATCGAAGAACCAGATTGATCTAAATCGATCGAACTCAGTTTGAATTCCACATTAATCGCAACCCGGTGAAAAGAAGACAGGCGATGGTAAATTTTGCGATTGACAAGAAGTCATATTAAACCTGGTTAAATTTGACCCTCATATTTATTTCTGAAATGTATAATTTCGTTGGTTACTGGGGGTAGTCCTCGAAAAATCATCTTTGATTTTTGACTACCCCATCTGCATTTTCTGTTTCCTTTTTCTGTTTTAAAACATATATTTATATATATGGACTTACTTTTTATTGTATGCTTGTATTGTATTGTGTGTATTTTCTTTATATGTACCGTATAAAACAATTATGTTTGGCATCTGTGGAAACAAATTTAATTAACTTTGTCCCATGACTGACTTATGGAGTGCTAAATGTCGATTTTTATTCTATAGCAATTACTGCATTTCTTTTATAAAATGAACGGACGAAATGAATCCCGTCATTTAATTAAAAGAGACATTTATTTCATAATGACGTGATATTTGTGTTTTCATTTTGTTACAAAGTTATGGTATTTTTACAAGGACAGTGGGGTTAAGATATGGTACTCAATAAATCAGTGGTCAGACTTGTCCCTTAACGTTAACTATAATGTATGTGCATAATAAAATATACAAATAACGACAATAAAAGCGATCATACTCGACCGATAGAATCGGTTCGTCAATCAAGCACGATAAACACTGCCCACATGGTCCTTCTCGTGAACTAACGTCACTTGGAAAGAGCTAAAACGACTGGATCTCAGAAAATATCGGTGAGATCTGTCCTGAAAAAAAAGAAAAAAAATCGGTGGCCGAGTGATTCCACAGAGACGATAAAATCGGAGAGGGAGGGTCATCCCTACTTATCGGAGAAGTCTGATCTACGACAAAGATTTCCTATTTTTCCACATAAACAACGCTCGAGCGATTTGGCAACGATTTAATTATCGTTATCGATATCGGACAAAAGTGACCAGCCTTAAGTGGTGGTATGATTGGATAAAAGTTAGTACGCTTTAAGTCCTAATTTCTCACTTTTTAATCTCAACGAGGCTCATGAAGCCTCAAATAGCAGCATCTGTAGGACTCGTATTGGAACTCCATTTCTTTCTTCCGGGTTAGCTGTCCTGCATTTAAAAAAGAATATGGAAATCTATTCATTGTTTAGCTGTGGCTATAAACAAGGAATATGTCATACACATTAAAGGTAAAAGATCAATCCAAGATGTTATATATCCTGCAGTTTAAAATCAGTACAAAGCTAACATTAAATGGTATACTACATTATTTTCTGAAGTTCTAGGTTCAATCCCCTCCCCTTCACCCCTTCCTTACCTCGCCTTCACCCCTTCCCCCTCTCCCTCTTTCTATTTCTCTCTCTCTCTTCTCTTTCATTTCTATTATCTTTCTCTTTTTCTCTCTCCCTCTCTCTCTCTCTCTTTTCTCTTTTTATCTCTATATTTTTTTTTCTCTCTGTCTTATCTTTCATCTTTCTCTCCTCCTCTTCTCTTTTATCCCTATTGACTTTCTCTCTCTCTCTCTCTCACTCCCAATCTTTCTCTTTCCATTTCTGTACCCCCCCCCCCCCCTAAAACATGCTCAAGAAACTCAATCTTTACCTGGATGCAATAGCACATGGGTAAGTTGAAGCCACTGTATTCTGATGAGATCGCCATTGCATATGCGCCCATGTCTAAAGATGAAAACATCAAGATAATAAAACAAAAGCAACACAAGAAAATTAACTATTTACTGAGTGACATTTACAGCTTTTTAATTTTGCCACAAGTTGATTTTAAGACAACTCCCCCCCCCCCCCCCCCACAAACACACACCTTTCCTGTAGTTATATTTGTCTCAATAGTGGTATAATACGAAATATTTATTCATCAATTCAAAATTGAAATTTTCAAACGATTTGGAAGAACTGGACCTTGTCACACAGAGCATAGCAGTTGATCGTACAGTCAAACAATCAATCCTACTACTGATACTTTACGGTCAGTTGCATATGCAATGATATTGCGATCCATCACAAAATTATCAATCAATTGCTAACTTATTTTTGTGTTACGGCGCCTTGATCTTCATAAGTGGATCTCGGGAGAAAATTGTACCAGCAGGTTATTATTCTTTTTTTTTTCATTATAAAAATTGATCAATAAATAAATCAATGTATTAATATGTCCTCTATAGTGACACTAATCGATAAACTACTCAACCACATACTCACTTGAGCATTTTCCATTCAATCAGTCAACCAACCAACCAATCAACTAGTTAGCGCACCAACCAACATGACCAACCAACCGCGTGACCAGACAACAACATGACGAACCAACCGAATGACCAGACAACAAAGTAACCCACAAATAATCTAACAAATCAACCAACCAATCAACCAACTCTCCTATCCACCAATCAACCAATCAATCAACCAACCAATCAACCAGTCAATCAACCAACCAACCAACCAACCAATCAACCAACCAATCAACAAGTCAATCAACCAGTCAATCAACTATCCAACCAAACAACCAATCAACAAATCAATCAACCAATCAACCAACAAATTAACTAACTAACCAACCAACCAATCAACCAATCAATCAACCAATCAATTAACCGGTCAATCAACCAATCAACCAACCGACCAACCAATCAATCAACCAATTAATCAACCATACAACCAGTCAATCAACCAACCAATCAACCAACCAATTAACCAATCAACCATTTAATCAACCAACCAACCAACCAACCAACCAATCAACCAATCAACCAGTCAATCAGCCAACCAATCAACCAATCATCCAATCAATTAACCAATTAACCAACTCACACATCCACCAATCAACCATACAACCAATCAGTCAACCAACCAATTAACCAATCACCCATTCAATCAACCAACCAACCAATAAATCAATCAACCAACCAATTAACTAATCACCCATTCAATCAAAAAACCAACCAATAAACCAATCAATCAACCAATCAACCAGTCAAACAACCAACCAACCAAACAACCAATCATCCAATCAATTAAGCAATCAACCATACAACCAGTCTGTCAACTAACCAATCAACCAATCACCCATTCAATCAACCAACCAACCAATAAACCAATCAATCAACCAATCAACCAGTCAAACAACCAACCAACCAACCAACCAATCATCCAATCAATTAACCAATCAACCAACTCACACATCCACCAATCAATCAACCAATCAACCAGTCAATCAACCAACCAATCAACTAGTAAATCAACCAACCAATCAACCAATCAACCAATCAACCAGTCAACCAACCAACCAACCAATCAACTGACCGACCAACTAATCAACCAATCAATCGACCAATCGACAAATCGACCAACCAACCAACCAACCATTCAACCAACAACCAAACCTGCAAACCAACTAATCAGTCAATTCACAATTACCTCTAAAGATCAACCAATCACCGTCGTCCAGCACAGGTAGAAGACAGTGTCGCCGCACGCAGTCTATTCTGCTGGTGGTATTTCCCCACAGAACAGACGGTCTGAGGATACCGTCATTATTTGAACTCTAAAATCGAAGGTTCAGATGGAAAAAAAAACCACGAAGAAGTAGTTGGTGATAAAATTAATGTAATTATGTAATGATGTAATTAAGGTCAGAATTGACGAAGCAAGACGTTTAATAGACACGTCATCGCACGCAATCCAATCTGCTGTGCAAGATGTTATACCCACAGAAAAGATGATCTGATGGTGCCCTCAATATTAGAAATCTGCAATAAAATAGGCTTAAATGGACAGACAACAGGAAGAATGGTTTTTGTTGGGGTTATACAGGTGGTGTTGGATCAGAGGCTACTTTTAGAAGATAATTAGAGTGACGAATCTCATTATCATTTTATCATCAATATTCGAACATATATATGGTTTCTTTTAAAAAGACTTCTTTTAAAAAGATTTATATTGCATACTATTCGAAACGAAACAAAACAACAACCTTAAACCATAAACCTTGAATCCGTATCGTCTGTGTTGAGAGCCTTGCACTGGTTACCAGTCAGATCGCGTATTAGACTTAATATCTTACAACTCTCATTCCAGTGTTTTCGTGACATGGCTCCATCTTGTGTGTCAGAGTTACTTGTTAACTCTTTCAGTGCCGATGTCACGTCTATGTGACAGACAGACTTGTCATTTCCATTCACCAATTGCTCGACCACAGGAAAGGTACATGGTGGTCGATGTATATCAAAATTCTCAGCATAAATCAAGCAATCTAAATACATGATTATAATAATATTCTACCATAGAAATTGTCAGAGAAAAATGCAAATTTTTAAAAAGGATTCTACCTTACTTTAACATTAAACAAAAGTAAACAATATCAGAAACCAAAAAATAATGAACAAAAAAGAAAAACAAATATAATTTTCAATTATTCTTATGCATAAATTTGGTTAACAGGTTAATAAAGTAATAATGGTTGGTATCATAAGAATAGGTAATGAATTTTCTACAAGTTTTCTACACAATATTTTGTGAAATAATAGATGGTTAATGAAGTGCAGACATTTGAAAAGTAAGCATTGATCAAGTTTTGGTAAAATTTTGAAAAGAGCTTAACCCCTTGGCACAATAAGAGTTAAATATGAACATGTAAGAAATCTGAGGTAAGTCCAGAAAGACCTGTACAATGTACGTGTTGTTAAGACAAAGGTTATAGTAAACGGGGCTTTGCGCATGCTGCGCCAGAACTCTGCAATAAAATCCCTCACAATGTAAGACAAGCTATTACAGTTGGGCAGTTTAAATCTGCACTAAAACATACTTGTTCAATTGATTAATATTATTATAACATTTCCGGCAGCTTTTCTACTTGTTTCTCTTTTTCACCTTTTCCTCAGTGCGTTGAGACCTTTTTCAAAGTCTTAATGAGCTATATAATAACGGTTCTATTATTATTATTATTATTATTGTAAATAATATAATAATTATATCTGAGTAATTTCAAGGAAATTACACGAGATTGCCAAGGTCAAAAGAATTTAGCTTCTTAATATTTGGACAGTTTTTCGACATGTACTTAAAAAAAAGGTAAATAAAATAATAAATTTAACCAGTGCTTAATATTTTTCACAATGAAAAAAATTCATACCTTCAATACCTTTGCATCAAATTTGGTACCTATGAGGAAGGCATCTTTTAGCGATGAATACACGTTGCTATTGAGGTGATAGGCCACTTCGGGAGCTGCGCTGACATTTTCTATGTCGTTATAGTTTTCATCTGTGGAAGCAGGAGAGATTTTTATATTAATGGAAGTGTATTCACAAGTGATAGACCTCCCCCCCCCCCCCCCGGCCGGCAATCTCCTTTTGACGACTTTTAGCCTCAAAGTTGTGTGATTATATGGAAGGGGGGGGGGGGAAGAGGATTGTCATTTTCCTCATTCGATAAAAGTGACCCTCCCGCGAGTGAAATAAAATTGTAACAGAACAAAGAAGAATAAAGAAAATAAGAAAGGGGCAAAGAATGAATCTTGCATATCATAAACCAGACATGGTGGGTTCGGTTACCTTTCGGACATGAGAACGGATACTTGATGAGGTCACGTTTACCAATCACACAAACCGCGAGGGAGAAAGCCGACTCGACGTAGAACGTTCCCGGTTCTCCGATTATCCGCAGATTCTGCCTACCTGAATCTGGGAAGTACTTGGCGATGGCTCTCTGTGCAGCAGCAGAAAACTGATAATCGATAGTGCAAAGAAGACATAAAAACAACAAGACAAAATCCTATAAAAACAAAAAGAAAACAATAAAACACGGTATATTCATTTTTTATGTATTTATTCAGAATCAACAGAAATGTATTGCAAAACTACGAGACAATATTTTTTGAATATTTGATTCTAGGATTCAGGACACACCTTAAGTTAATTTGTCAATGTAACATGTTTCCAAAACACCCACATATTTGTGAAAAGTAAATGAATAGTAATTTAGATTAAAGCATTTAGATTTGATAATGGGATTTCGAATATCCCACCAGACAGTACTACAAATAGGCCAAAGTTTCATCCCAAAACGACAATGAGAGGGGAAAAAAAGAATCTTAGATCACTGTTTCCCTCAGAACCTAAGCTGTGGTTGTAACATGTTTTGGAAACAAACTCTTCACATAGGCTTATATTGATAAAACATTCCTTCAGAACTGACTCAGTGACGGATCCAGCGGGGATTGGGGCACTGGGGGCAAGTGTGGTCCATGGCAAAACCTTATCTCGCATACCTCAAGTACACATCAATTACAACTACAGCAAAAAAGGAGAGAGAGAGAGAGAGAGAGAAAAAAAAAAAGAGAAAGAAATGTGCCCCCTAGTTGTGCCCCCGGGAGTAATGTTTACCCCCTCCCTCAGACACTTGAAAATGTGATAACCTTTTCAATATCTTTTTTTTTAATTTACTTATTAATCTATTTTATTTATTTATTTATTTATTTATTTATTTATTTATTTATTTATTTATTTATTTATTTATCTATTTTATTGATTTATTTATTTATGTAAGAGAATTGTTGGACTTGTGTCTATCCCCCAGTAAATCCTGGAACTGCCACTGGGACTATTCACAATAATACCTTTTCGAAAGGGACGGATGATGAAGCTTTTCCCGGGAATCCTCCCCCTATATCAATGATACGGAGATCATGCCCGATGTCAGTGCCGATATCGTAGGCTGATCGTGCGTCTCCTATAGCATCGTAGTAGGATTCGGGATCCCCACTTCCACTACCTACATGGAAACTGAGGCACGGAGAGATGCAATTAGTAAATGTTAGAGAGAGAGAGAGAGGTAGAGGGCTGTGGATGGAGAGAGAAAGCTATAGGAAGATAGCGAAATAAAGATGAATATAGTAAAGAGAAAGTATGTATTTTTTTAAAATTTCATTTTTTCTTAAATCTTCCCCCCCCCTCTCTCTCTCTTACTCGGTGATGTATCATCTTGTTCCTCAACACTTTGATCTCAACTTCGCCATAAGCCATAAGCCCCATCCCCTGATCTCAGTTTCACTCCTCTTTACCAGAGGCATCTCTGCAAACTATCCCTCCATCCACGGTACTCTTCTCCTTCCTCTGCTCCTCTTCCCCTCACTCTTTCCCATTTTTCCCAATCCTTCCTCCAATGTAAATGAAGGAGCGTCACTAGATGAAAAAGGTAGGGGGGGGGGGTCATACCTTTTGTATCAAACGTTTTCTGTCCCCAAATTGGAATTGTCAGAACGCTGTCGGTAATCCCAAAGTATTCTCCCACCCCCATTTCACGATAGTCTAGCGACGCCCCTGTGTCAACGAGCAAGTGTACCAGCAAAGAGCTTTGGAGGTTATTGGAAAACCAGTTCAAATCAACAAAGGTCCTACCTTATACCTTCTACAGCCAGGTCCAGATTTTTCGCTGATTCAAATAACCGACGTACTTCGTGCAGTTGGCAACCAAACTTTACCGATAGGGGGCACACAGCCGTCTTGTCCTCAGCCCAAATCCGTAACACCAGTCTTTTTATTGTAAAAAAGAGAGAAAACTTTAATAAGTTTGCTTTTGGGGGATGGAAGAATTTTTATCAAAAATTATGAAGAAATCATGATTAAGAGAATCAAATTATTCAGGTTTGTTTTTACATGTTTCCTTGAAGATTTGCACCGGGGGGGGGGGGGGGCGTGAACATAAATTTGTCATTTTTTTTTTTTTTTTTTTGGATGTAGGCCCACTTCAAGTCTACCAGATTGGATTTGCATGAGTGCAAATGTCCCAGTAGTCCCACCTCATTCCCGTATCTACCAGTATCCGAAAAGTATTCCAAGTCATGATGGTGCTAGAAACAGAAAAAAAAAAACCTTCCAATAACTTATTTTTTTATCATGAGAATTTCAGACGAAAATCATAATGGATTAAAGGAACTTGTCAAATCCCCGGACGCGCATAATTTTGTTTATATTCCTTTCATCTTCAAACTTTCCATGTGCAGGTAAAATAATTTTGCTATGTGGTAGTAAGGGACCACTTCTATCATATAGCAAAAGTTATGAGGTGCATTCCCTGAACTCACGAAAGCTCTATCAACAAGAACTTAAAAGTCATCCCATGTAAAATCATAGCTGAAATGGCGGTAACATTCCACTATTACACCCATGAAATTATCAACTTGTTTTGAACCCCCCCTAAACACACACACACACACACGCGCGCGCACACGCACCCACACCCACACACACACGAACACACACAACACCCCCCCCCCCCCGCACACACACATACATAACCATTACAAAACACATCCGTTCCATAAGGTTCAAAGTTCCTAAGTGTATTCAGTGTTGGTAATTTTACGAGGCAATAAACATAAATACAAATGTCAATTAACATTTATCATGGTCACTCGTACTTATCGAGCTTATCGATTTCATACGGGATTCAACATGGTCTTCGGGTGCAGAATATGCCTAGTCATGTTAGTGCGTAATAGAAACCCAATAGTCAGACAGTGGTTAATCTGAATTTTGAAAATAATCCTTCTTGTATTTGTTCGGATTTTTTCTGGGGTATTGATAATTATGCGGAATGCGATCTCAAATGCGATTTATTAATCTCTTAAAACAAGCTTTGCCTTCTCTCCCAGTAGAGAGTGGTGTGATCACTCTTGACTGTTTGTACATGTTTGTTTGTTTTATTTCCGTATAAAGCAACATTTAAAAAAATACATATACAAAGCAGAAAATATATTACAAAGAAGTAAGGCTGGTTGCCCATTATCAGCAGCAACTATAATTGTTGCCGCTGTTCTTCCACGGGGCCAGTGTAGAAAAGACTTATAACTTACATACCAATCAACACAATATAAGTTACACATAAAGAAGAAAGAAAATGGTACCCCCCCCCCCCCAAAAAAAAAAAAAAAAAAAAAAAAAATGTGTTTACGAAGCTCATGTTATCAGTACACAAGCATCATTCTATGAGCGTAGCAAGAAAATCTTACAATTCCTATAAGTATTCGGAGGCTGTTAGGGATTTTTTCCCTTTCAAATTAAACTTCAAGGCGGCCAAAGGCGAATGCAAAAGTCATGGACTGGAACCACGGTATGGCATTTGTCCTTAGGCAAGGCATTTCATCTAAATTGTTTCTCTCCATCCAGGTGTTAATGGAAATGGGTGACTGGCCATGCCGGTAGAATGCGAATGTCATTTTGGTTGGATTAGCATGTGTCTGCCTGTAAAATGAAGTCTTACCGGGCACGTGGAAAGACTTGTTTTATTTTGATGAGTTCCTCCTCATTGTCGAAAGTCATGAGGCTGACGTCATTCTCCCTAGCAAATCGTAGATGGGATTCGGCTTTGCATGGGTTTGCATAGATGATTCGATCAGGATGAACACCTACTCCAAGAACCTGGAGTATTTCGGTCTAGAGAGAGATACAGAGAGAGAGATGGGGGGGGGGGGGGGGGGGAGAACAGGCAGCTTAATCAAAAGAGTGTCATTGATCAAAACCTAAACCTAACCCTAATCCTAATCCTATCCCTATGACATATGAATGATGGGTGGGTCCAGAAGTCTATTATCACGGCCTCGCTGAAAAACAGCTTTTAGCTGAATGCGGGCACAATTGTATATTGTTTTTATCCGTGAATAAATAAAATAAACAAACAAACAAATAAACAAACAAACAGAAGGGCATATCGCGATAAATATCTGACAAGAACAGAATAACTCTTATTGTGTACATGAGGAATTGGGTGCAAGAGGGAGTACGGGCCTGTTCCCTTTTCAGCGATATTAATTCCCCCCCCCCCCAATGTTATGTATCTTTCTGGAAACTTATCAAATGCTTATGATGGAGGATGTGATTTGATTATAATAATGTTAAGAAGTCACGTTTACAGAATTTTTTCTTTCTTTTAGCTTTCTGTGTTTTGACGTCGTTTATCCTGCGTTGTTTTCACCAAAATTATTTTGTTTATGATTTATGCGCTGATTTGTATCATGACAAACTTTGACCTTTCACTCAATTTCCTTTTGTTTTTTGTTTTGTTGTTGTTGTTGTTGTTGTTGCATTTTGCTTCATGAACTGAGTACTATGCTTATTATGCATGATTGCATAATGACTAAGTATTTTGTTGTGTATCCTTTCGTTGTTATTTTGAAGAGAGAAGTGATATTTCAACGAATGAAATGTTGTAAAATTATTTTTTTTAAGGGAAGAAACCATTTTCAACATATTACTTATATTTTTGGCCAGTTGCGTTCATACCAGCTATTCATATTTGTTTGAAAAGCAATTAGATTTTTAATATGCCCAGTTAAAATTTTATATTATTTCTAGAAAATGTTAAACAGTAAGTACTACCTTCATTTAATAGTCATACCAGCATAACTGTATTTATGATTCATAAATTGATAGTGTTCATTATAATTTATGATCTTTGATAATTTATTAAAATGTCATTTTGTTTTCCTTCCGGGTTTAAGTACCGTAGTAAATATATATATATATACATATTTATTTATCTATATATATATATATATATATAGATAGATATATCTTCATGCCAAGTGCTTTGTCTCGATCTTTGTACAGCTTACGCAATCTAAACGTCTTCATATTAATTGTGACGTCTATTTCATTGTGACGTTAATTACGTCATAGTGCCTAATTTTAACCCCAGCAACACTAGCGCATAATGCAACTGCAGTATACGCTTAGATTGCGTTTGCTTTGATTTTATTATTGTTTGTTTTCAGTAGAAATCACTTTACGTTTTCCCTGACGAAGGGGGAGGACCCCCGAAAATTTGGAGAATAAAAATACTTGGAATTGGCATTCAATGCATTCTAGTCATCCTTTATTATTTCTCATCATATGCCAATAGTGGAACATCATGAATTTATATATATATATATATATATATATATATATAAAATAATCATTATAATAATAAACAACATAATTATAATTATATTGATTAGTACTTAACCATTGTAAGAAATTGAAATATATATTCCGATGTAAATGTCAGCCATCATTTTGTGTTTTGATACAGTCCTGATGAAGATCATTGATCGAAAGCTTGACAAATAAAGGAGGACAAACATTTCATACACTATATATATATATATATATATATATATATATATATATATATATATATATATAAATATATCATATATATATATATATATATATATATATATATATATATATATATATATATAAAATAATCATATATATATATATATAAAGTGTGAGAAATGAAAATGAGAGAATAATGGTTGCGTAGCTTAAATCAAAGTTCCCCAGAGCTGTCCTCCCTTTTTGAATTTTTGCAAAGGTTGAAAAAATGTCTCCGCCGGGAATCGAACCCGGGTCGTTGGCTCAGAACGCCAATGCCTTAACCACTAGACCACGGAGACGGGCCAGTGATTTCGGCGACACCAGATTCAATTGACCGACAGATTGACAAATCTTCAACCTAATTAATTAATTCCTTTGTCGGGGGCAGGTGAGTTTTGAACAAAGACAAGCCGCATGCCTCAGCTGGATCCAAGCGAATGCTTTGAGATACATGTATACATTAGAATAATAATATATATATATACATATACTTTTTCTTCATAGGGGGTGCTATAACTTTCTCACTTGTCCATCTCTCCTTTTCGTTTCTCTCACATTTCTCAATTTTCTGCCATTCGATAGGGGTTATGTGCCCCCGTACCCTGTGTAGGCCATGGTTTGAGATTTTGGAGGAGTGTTACTTTGATTGAATTGTATCAAGTTGCCACTCAACATGATTATATCCGGCTCTTTACACGGATCTAAATGCTGGGAATTCCTAGAAAGGATAGGCCATGAGAAGTTGAGATCACACAGAGAAAGAGAGGAAGGAAGAGAGAGAGAGAGGGAGAGCAAAGGGAGGGGGGGACATGTCTGTTTTTGAGAACCTCAATTCGATAAAAGAGGAGGATACACTGGGTGGCGGGAGTGGGAAAAGGGGCACGTGTCCCGGGTGGCACTTGAAGGGGGCGCAATAATCGCAAAAGAGAGAAAAATAAAGGGGAGAAAAGGAAGGAAAATTATGAACCTCAAGGATTATGCGCCCCTATCCGAAGGGTAAATTGCATTAGAAATACAGTTTGTGATGGTTAAAATGTGAAATTTTTCTAAAGCTCTGTCGCTTTGCTCCCTCACGTATAATGTTGTTTTAGGATCTCATAATTCAGCGCCCAAGTAGGATATAATCATACAAATATTTTTAAAGGGTTCAAAATTTGAAGAAAACATATAATTCTCTTTGCTTTGCTTGCTATTGTGTAAGTTCATCCACCTCTTTAAATAGCGCCCCAAAATAGGATAAAGTGTATGTATAAAGTAGTATTTTCAAAGGTTCAACAATTGGAAGAAATCCTAACTTTATTTCTTGACGGTATTTCACCTTGGTTTTTTGTTAATTTTGCGCCCCATTTGAGAAAGAAGTGACTAATTAGAAAAAACATTCATCAGTGTTCGAATTTCTAAATTGTATCACTCGATGAGTGCTCCCTTGCGAATTTTCCTGTCCACAAAATGCATAAGTATATACGTTTTTGCTCCATTTCGCTCCCACACTTGTACAAGTAGCCTACATATAAATTTGAGCGAGGGAGGAGGCGCAATTTCATTTGCCCCTGGCGCCATAATCCCTAAATACGCCACTGTAGTAGTAGTAGTAGTAGTAGTAGTAGTAGTAGTAGTAGTAGTAGTAGTAGTAGTAGTAGTAGTAGTAGTAGTAGTAGTAGTAGTAGTAGTAGTAGTAGTAGTAGTAGTAGTAGTAGTAGTAGTAGTAGTAGTAGTAGTAATAGTATCTATTTATATTACTACAATTTGCTGTTATCAAAAATATGTAGAAATCATATAGTCATTAACTACTTAAAAATTGGTTGGATTTTGCGCCGTGCAGCTGCATTTCGAAGGAAACTGTTGACTGTTATGTTGATCATGTTTTAACTTTCATCGGTTGGGGGGTAATCATACAATCGTAGTTTAAGCTTCTACCAACCTTCAATTTTGTTAGCCAGCTTTCGTCCACTCTTGTGGACTTTCTCAAGCCAAGTGATCAGTCACACTGTTTCTAATTGCTGTCTGCTGTCTTTCTCAAGACTGGACGAAAGCTTGCTAACAAAATTGAAGATTGGTAGAAGCTTACACTACAATTGAATGTTTTACAATATTCAACAAATATTAACACATTATTATTTTGTACCGTATACACCTTTATTCCTGTGAATAAATCCCCTAAGTGTTTTCTTTTATAATTACCACAACCCCCAAATGAAGGGATTGTTTCTTCACAAATTGAATATAAACAGTAACAAAATCTGGTTTACTTAAGGAAAATGCATGATTTATGGACGACTTAAGTCATCAGAAGGATATCAAGCTGAGTATTATGTGAGGCTATCCATGCCGATAGCATCTATAATTAAGGAGTTATAGTTATATTCTTTAACGGCGAAATGGAAGCAAGTAACATATAAAACATGTAAAAGTCTGTGTAGAATTATCTAAATCCGATAATAATTATGTTTTTTAGATTTTCAGAAAAAAAAAATTCATTTCATAAAAATTAATGCAGTAACTGTTGACAAAAATCCACTTTCATGTGGCTCTTGAAAAGGGAAGAGTTCGCCAAATTCTTTGCTTACGTCCTATTGTCACTGACATAGGGCTGTGACGTAGCTATTACGTAGTACTGCCAGTATGAAAGACAAGTACGACAATTTCCGAAGCTCAATTGGTAACTTAATCTTAATTTGTGATAGAAGCATGGCGTGTATTTTCATCTTTATTGCGAAAATCATCAATCATATCAGGTCAAGTTGTTCCGAAGGCATTAAATATCGGTCTATTTACTCATTTTGGTTATTTCATCTGTAACTTTAATTTTATCAGAGGTTCTAAAATTACCTCGTAACATCTCTACCAAGCACTTAAATCAGCAAAAACTTATAGTCGTTGAATAACCAATAAATGAATATAGAAATGTACGAGGTAAAGAACAAATAAGTAATATCTTGCCGATGAAACAATGTCCACAAAATATATGTAGAATTGAATAAAGATAAAATATAACAAACAATAAAAGCAGGAAAAAATGGTGAATCTATAAATGCATGGAATGAGTGAAAGAACTAGAATAACTTGAGTAAGGATATTGATTTAAATAGATAAAATGGGCCAATTTTGTCGAATGACTGAATGATAATGACAAAAATATGGTGATTGCCCGACAGTACATACATATAGCAGAGCTAGAGGAGAAGGCGAGAGAGAGAGAGAGGGGGGTGAGAGATAGTTGTTTTAGTGGAAGGTATAATGAAAGAAATGTCACTATGAGACGGTCGTAGCTTTTATTGTCCTCCTTTATTTGTCAAGCTTTCGATCAATGATCTTCATCAGGACTGTATAAAAACACAAAATTATGGCTGACATTTACATCGGAATAAGCATTTCAATTTCTTACAATGGTTAAGTACTAATCAATATAATTATAATAATATTAATTATGTTGTTTATTATTATAATGATTATTATTATTATCATTATTATTATTGTTATGTCTGTTATTATTATTATTATTATTATAGTAGTAGTAGTAGTAGTAGTAGTAGTAGTATAGTAGTAGTAGTAGTAGTATATTATTAACATCATCATTATTATACATTTGCATATTTTTTAAAAGAATAAATCAATGTGTGAAAAGATACTTGCATGTCTACATTTACAAATCTATTTCACACATTGATTTATTCTTTTAAAAAATATGCAAATGTATAATAATGATGATGTTAATAATATACTACTACTACTACTACTATACTACTACTACTACTACTACTACTACTAATAATAATAATAACAGACATAACAATAATAATAATGATAATAATAATAATCATTATAATAATAAACAACATAATTAATATTATTATAATTATATTGATTAGTACTTAACCATTGTAAGAAAATGAAATGTTTATTCCGATGTAAATGTCAGCCATAATTTTGTGTTTTTATACAGTCCTGATGAAGATCATTGATCGAAAGCTTGACAAATAAAGGAGGACAATAAAAGCTACGACCGTCTCATAGTGACATTTCTTTCATTATATATATATATATATAAATATATATATACATAGAGAGAGAGAGAGAGAGAGAGAGAGAGAGAGAGAATAAGAAGAAACAACAATAGTGGAAAAGGTGATGCCACAAAGGAGATAATATGAGAAGATAGAGAAAGAGATAGAGAGATAGAGAGATAGAGAGAGAGAGTGGGAGGGAGAAATAAAGAAAGATGGAGAACTATTAGAGGGAGGGAGAAAAGAGCTATAAGCTCGAAAAAAAAAAAAAGGAAAGGAACTGGGAGTGGAAGACGGACATATCTAAAAGTCAAGTTTGGAATAAATTGTCAAAAAAACAAAAACAAAAACAAACATTAGAACTAATAACGAAACGTACCAACAAGAGACCAACCAATAAAACCCAAGTGTACAGGTCTGCTGTCTTTACCTTACTAGCACAATCAAAACCTGCTCCCAGTTTGGCTAATGTTTCCAGCACTCGTGCATCGGGGTTGCATTTAACAGCTAAATGTTGGAAAGATAGAAAAATTAAATATTCCCGGAAAAAAGAATTGATCAATTATCTTTTTCGGAAGCAAATTCAATGTCTCATGAAATATCATTTATCTCGGGTGCTTTCATTTCCTAAGCGCTTTATCTCTCGGGGCTGTACCCAAAATATATCATGAATAGCATGTTGTCAAGGGCATGATAGGTCCTCCAAAAGGCAAAGAGGTGCGATCTGGTCATAAATTTGGGAAAATAATATCTTAGTCAATTTGTGTGTTGGAACAAAGGGAGGAACATGACCGATTTGCCAATTTGAAATTCCCATATGTTTAGTGATTACAGCTTTCTATTCAATGTTATTACTCGTCTGATTTCGTTCAAACTTTCACCATTCTGTTTCTTCGTTTCTTTGTTTCTAATTCAGTTTTATCACTATTTCTTTGTCAGTTTGGAAGAACATCGTAGAAGAAATGAAAATGACCGCCATTCAAACGGCCTCATATTCGAAATATGACGAGGACAATTCTGGACCCAAACTTTCAAGCCAAATGTGTGTATAGTCCAGTGTACACATTTCTGTGTACAGTGCATACACTCTAAAAAAAAAATGCCGTTTTTTTTCACGGGAATTTCCCGACAGTCAGGATGCCGGGAATGCCCGTTTTTCCACAGTTTTTTTTTTTTTTTTTTTTTTTTTTTTTTTTTTTTTTTACCGGAAATCAGCATATATTTAATATAAAATTATGTAAATTTACAATAAAATTATGTAAATATTTGCTGATTTCCGGTAAACCAACAAACTTGCTGTTGTTTTGCAGGAAAAGACTGTAAAATTGAAATGACGGCAATAACTTGTAATTTCAAGGGCTTAAAAACCTGTAGTTTTACAGGTATTTTTTACAGTGTATGATTTCTAGCAAGACTGAGTTAATTTCTTATCATTTTGATTATTCTAAAAGTTAATAATGATGATACTACTACTACTAATAATATTTATAAAGCGTTTAATGTTCTTAATGTTTCCGTGCTTCTTAGCGCTTTACATAACTTAGACTTAAAATAAACAATAGCATAAAAAGAAAAACTTATGCAAAAAAATTGCAATGAGAATATAAAACTTCAAAATATACAAGGATTTTTATGTAGTGCATAATCAACCTCTCAAAATTGCTTCAGACAGTTTCTTTCAAAATGTAATCACGTGACCAGGACTCAGTTTCATCTTTAGGGTCTAATTTTGACTTACCATAGAATGGTTGTACGTTGGGAAACTCTCGGTTCCATTGTTTGTGCTTCAGCTTGATATCGTTAAGATCAACGACAAAAAAGGGGTCATCCTCGTCCTGTAAATCCATGAAATGGGAGAGAGAGGGCATGAGAATAGGGGGAGAACGGAAATGAGAGAGATAAAGAGAGACAGGGACGGACAGACCGACAGACAGGGAGGGACAGAGAGAGAGACAGAGACAGACAGACAAAGATGAAGAGAGAGATAGATATACATACAAAATAAAGGGAACGAGAAAGGCAGAGAGAGAGAGAGAGAGAGAGAGAGTGGGAGAAAGAGAGAGAGGGGGAGGGAGGGAGAGAGGAAGAGGGAGAGAGAGGGAGAGAGAGAGAGAGAGAAAGAGAAAGAGATAGTGAGACGAGAGAAAGAGATAGTGAGACGAGAGAAAGGCTCCCTTCAGCAGAAAAACTGAACTACTAGTATTATTCTAATAACAATTTCATTATCGTAAAACAACTGTGATACATAATAAAGTTCATGTTTTTGAAAAAACATTTTATCGGAATAATAGTTCATGCACAATTATGCCAAAAAGAAAAGAATTCAACAAAATAGAAGAGACAGAAAGTCAACAAGTAAAAAAAAAAAGTGATATATAATCTGCCATCTATACATTCGTCGGATTACTAATATGTTTATGAGGGATGCGAATTCATCTTTTTTACATTATTAGGTTACATGGGATTACCGAAATTATTGTATCTTCATAATTCAAGTGAATGCACTTATACTAATTACTAAATGCCTCCTACTCGATTCATAATTGATCACCATTACTTTACATCTGGGGCATACTGTTCGGAGTTGCTTCCCATAATGCATGAATTCTTCATTTATTTATTTCCAAAGGATTATGTGCCCAAGAATTATTAAAATATTTTTCTCTAATTTTGTTCTACGCCCATTGGGATTGGGGCAAGAGGATCTACAACGCCTTAATGTTTACATGCGGGCCTAAAACAGATGTCTTCTGTCTCATTAATTCAAATTATTGTATTGTCTGACTTTGTACTGAATCGTAATGTTGTTTTTTATGTTGGTTTTTTTTTTCCTTGGGGGGGGGGGTCACATAATAATAAAGGTAAAAAGCAATTCCTTAAATGCTTTAGCATCTTGTCATAATACATAGTCAGAATTCGTATAAACGATCCCAGTTTATACAGGATGAGATGTCTGTGAAACTAAATATAACATGTGATATCCCTCAAGGCTCCGTTCTTTGAGCAACACTATTTTTACTTTATATACATGATTTACCTAACTCCATAAACTTTTTCAATTTCAGATTATTCGCTGATGACTCAAACCTGTTTCATACTTTTAATACTAAACAAAAGAAAAAAGGGTTTAGAAATAATAAGTGAAAACTTAGAGAAGGTTCAGGAATGGTGTAATGCAAATAAAATCATAATCAATCTACAGAACACGAGTTATAATTATTATGGTTATAATATCAAAAGGTAGAGCAATAAATCTGAAAGGATCTGTGATAACATCAGGATCAGACATTAGTGAGGTATCTGTTGCACCAGTATATACATAGGCATTCAAATCGATTGCCACCTTTCATGGAAAGAACATATTCAGAAAATAAATAAGTGCATTCAAAAGAAAATAGGCATTCTGTTTAAGTTCAGACATTTTATTTCAAAGAATGTACTTGTGTTATTACTAGTATGTAAGACTTTTATACAGCCTCATATCTCTTATGGAATAGATGTATGGGAGTACTTTAAAAAAACAATCTAAATTCTTTGTCAGAAAATGGCAATGAGAGCAATTACTTTTACACCACTTAGAACAGACTCCAAACCTCTTTTCCAAACCCTAGGAATATTAGATATTTTTCAACTTTGTCACCTTTTTCGAATGCATGCGTGCGCGCGCTCTGATCCGTACATCGCCACCAATTCACTCTTCCCCACAAATTCACCCTCCCCGAAACTCAGGCTCTGTGTCCGTACGTGCGTAATTTGTGTGTGCATTTGTATATAGCTGATATGAGTGAGCGGCCCGCATGTACGTAGGATACACGACCAGGGATAGAGAGCAGTCCAGGCAGTGGACTAATTACACCAATGACTCGAGCATTTTTTCAACATAAACTATCAATATGGTTTGATCATGTGAGTTTTTCACCAATAATAAGTCCTAAAAAATGTACATGTTTTATCTGAGTAAGACTGTTAGGAACATTTGCAACTTCTGAATGCAATAAATTACTGTCACATTTTGTATTTTGAGTAGTAAAATTCATATAATTTGTTCTATCTATAGGTTAATTTGAAGGCCATTAACCTTAAACCAATCAAAGACCGTGTTAGTTTCTATATTCATTTTTATACATCAGTGACGTCAAATCTGAATTACTTTAAAAAAAAAATTGTATTATCTGCAAAGATAATATATGACAGTATACCTTACATACATCAGGAAGGTCATTTATATAAATGAGAAAAAAGTATTGATTGAATTAATTTGCTATTCCATTGAGATCATTAATAACACAACCATCATTGTCCACAAAACTTGATAAAATATCTTTTTTTTTAGTTCTCCCTAAAACTTTAATTTTGCCTATAGATATTTCAGCTAAAATTTCTGTGCAGTTGATTGAATGAAATTGAAATACAATTTATTTTAGGAACTTACATAGAATACATTACCAAGTGACCTGGATTATATATATATACATATATATATATATATATATATATATATATATATATATATATATATATATATATATATATATATATATATATATATAAATATAAAGAATATACATTAATAAAAATGGTGAAAATTCTGCTTGCTCATTTTGTTAGCTCAAAAAAATTTAGAACTTGGAAAGTTAATATTCGCACAGCAAACGTCAGCCGCCCCCCGCCCCCCTTCGATAAAAATACGAAACTTTGAGATACGGTTGTTGAAACATAGTTGAGATGATTAATCAGATTGCGTGAAACTAGTCTTACCTCTCTTTGAATATCTGTCTCCATCTCCCCGCTTATTATATCCCTCATGTATCCCAGTAAATTATCATCACTAGCAACGTCTGGGGTCTCTTCCTCTCGTGACGTTTTTCCATTCGAGATGTTCAAGCCCATAACTGCAGGTCACTCACAAAACACAAACCCCAAAACGCCGCTCTGCATTTACCACCCTTTTTACTGTATTTTCCAGTTTCATTGATACCGTTCTCAGCAATGTTAACAAGTTCGCCTTGACAATTCGTTTCCAACTTTCACCCAGAAAAATTATATTTTGCAATGACGTGCTCAATCACTAGACGTCCGCGCACTGTGATACTTAAACTTTTTCTGATGGTACATCAGCAAATTAGTCATGTAGTTATACATAAGGCCACTTGCCGACGTCTTTTATGTTGTAAGTGCTTGGCTGAGCAAATACTGTAACCTGGTGTGATTATCATGATTATATATTTTGTAGTTTGTAAATGCATTTGTTGTAAATTTTGTACTAGTGAAGAACAAATTTCCGAATGGATAATAAATCCTCAATTTCAATTTGAATTTACAGTTTCCTGAAAAGACCAGCGAAAGGTGAGCTATATAATTACTGTGAGGGTCATTTAATATTAATGAGCGGAAGACAAGATAAAACACGTGTCAAAAGATCGGTTACTTTAGCAGTTTAGTGAGAATCTGTGACAGGCCCGTCGGAAAGAGGGGGGGGGGGGGGTTACGTTGCACCTCAACCATTTTCTTGGCCATTTTGCTTCTCAGAAAAGTCAGGGGTAAAAACGTGCACGAAAAAAAAAAGTTGATGAAATTTTTGTTGTTGTTGTTTGGGGGTTTGTTTGTTTGTTTGTTTGGGGTTTTTTTTCTTGTCAGAGAATTTTGCAAGTGTCTACTCACATTTGAAGAGAAATTTCCGCACAGATAAAGTGAAAAATTACCCCCCCCCCCCCCATCCCACTCATTTAAAAAAGCTTCTTACGGAACTGTGTAACATTCATGTTTGGCCTCTGTTGAGTGGCAGATTGTCTGAAGGATTTTTCCACAA
The DNA here is from genome assembly GCA_025618425.1 of Heliocidaris tuberculata. Lineage (NCBI taxonomy): Eukaryota > Metazoa > Echinodermata > Echinoidea > Camarodonta > Echinometridae > Heliocidaris > Heliocidaris tuberculata. The sequence goes on from CM046841.1 coordinate 25,349,883, forward strand.
AATTATATTTTATCTCTTCAATATCAATTTCAACTGGAAAGAGACAGAAATTTGAGTCGCATCGAATATAGTGGTGGGGTTGAAGGGCAGGTTGAGTTCTGGAAAAGGTGAAAAACAATTTGTGAGCTTTTTTATTCCTTTTTAGTTTGAAAGAACATCATAGTAGAAAAATCCCCTGAAAAGGATTGCTCTTCAAATGCCCTCATATTAGAAAAATGACTAGACGTCTGCGCACTTAGTCCACTGCCTGGACTGTTCGCGCACGAACGCGATCCGTTGAGAAAATAATACACCCCCAACGCTAAAACTGATATAGCCCTTCCAAATCGATTTTTTCGACGGGTGAAATTATGGGGATCGCGCGATTAGTGGAGAGTCGCGCTCTGTGTGGGATATACGTGTAGAGAAAGAGCAGCGTTAGGGAATAAACCAAATATAAAAAACGGATAGAATCTAGACTACTGCGCACTGTGATACTTAAACTTTTTCTGATTACATCAGCAAATTTGTCACTTAGTTTTACATAAGGCCACTTACCGATGTCTCACATTATTTGTTTCTATTATGTTGTAAGTGCTCGGCTTAGCAAACACTGTAACCTGGTGTGATTATCATGATTATATATTTTATAGTTTATCTTCTTGCCCTAACAAAGAATTAATCTCAGAGGAGATGCCTCTCATACCGCTATAATCATTTATAAGAAACCCTTGAAAGTCGTTTAAAAATAGGGCAAAAAAAATTGGTGAAAGGTTTTCACCCTGCCTAACACCAATATTACTACCAAAAAAAGTGTGGATTTCTCTCCATTATAAAATACACACGATTTTGCATAATTATAAAGTTGCACAATGACAGAAAGGACCTTTCCATTCACATGATGGTTGATCAGTTTTGACCACAGAGAGGTTCTGTTTACAAAATCAAAGTTTTTTTTTTTTATAATCTATGAATGCACAGTAAACCTTTTTTTCATGTAGCTCAAATACCAATCCAAAATTGCAAATAAAGAAAATGCATGATCCATACAAGAATAACTGGGGTAACCTCGCTAGTCATAGGGACCACTTATTCATAAGGACCGCTATCCATAACGCGTGACTAAATGAATAGCGGTTTGGTATGAACAGCGGTCCTTCTAAATAGCGAGCAAATCATAGACAAATTACCTCGCTATTCGTGAGGACATTCATTCATAAGGACCACTATTCATAACTACTCATAAGGACCTCTATTCATAACGTGTGTTAAATGAATAGCGGTTTTCTATGAATAGCGGTCCTTATGAATAGCGAGCGGACCCCGAATAAAAAGCCCTAAAACCAGCCTGTTCCTCACCTAACAAATTATTTGTCTCCAGGAAACTTACTATTTTGTCATTCAGTATCGCTGTAAACAACTTCCCCACACAACTCAATAAAGTAATGCCCCTATATTATCAGGAGATTCAGGAGATCCCTTTCTCTTAGATAGGGGTTTAATCAAACCGATTGACCAGTCTGATGGTACAAAACCAGAATCAAGAATTAAATTAAATAATATTTTTGATTAAAATTGCTGAGCTAGATTTCAGCAGCTCGTTCAAAATCAAATCTTTACCAGGAGCTTTATTATTGTTTGTTTCTTCACTTCATCCTCTTGAATTTCTGTATTTAACTCCTCATTGACAACTTGATCATTACCACCATCATACTCAAATCTATTCTCCGACCTATTTATATGTTCGTTGCCAAACCTTGAAAATGTTCAACAAAAGAATCCAATGAAATTTTCGCAGAGGACTCCTTTGCCTTGCTTTTCACATTCAAGATTTTCCAATAATCCTTAGGACACGTCGCTTTTAAATACCGTAACTTATTATGGAGAGCTTTATAATAACTCCACTTCTTACTACGGAGAAAACATCTGTATGATTTCCCTTTAACAATCAACTCTTCTTTATTCTTTCCACATCCTTACATTTAAAATATTCCTTACGTGCAACCCTACAACTAGAATCAAACCAAGAAACACTTTGTTTGTTCTGTTCCCGATTATCTCGAACAACTTTAGGGTGAATAAAAATATCAGAATCATCGCAGCATTAATATAAACCTGTCGTAGAAGCCCAGCAGCCTCGTCAGTATCATGCTGAGATGTCTGTTTAACTAAAACAGAGTCCAGACAAATCCGCAATGTAATGAGCGCATCATTATCCAATGCACTACTGAAAATATCACGTTTCAAATGGTCCCGCATTATTCTTGATGGAATACTAACATCACTATTTACACAGTCAGATTCAATGATGTCAGCTTGACCTTTAACCTTCAGTGAAGCGGAGATTGGGCAATGTTTATCGGAGATAAATTTCTCAAAAACATTTACAGAAAAGTCATACATGTAAAACAATAAATCACTAGATGCCAAAATACAATCAATTGCACTAGCGCTACAGCACATGTCAACACCCCTTTCCCCTTATCAGCACCTGCACTCTCCCATTAATAATATGAACATCTATCTTACACATAGAGATCAATTTCCGACCATTATTATTTACTAAGTGATCCATATTATATCTTGTAGTACTCAGTCAGGGAGATAGCCGAATCCTGGGCAGTCAGTCGGCAGGTCTGTATGCTAATGAGCAAACAAGCAGGATTCATCCAGTTCCTCTCGTCATGCTCGTGGCCAAATCTTTCATTCTGTAAATCTCATGAATCGTGAGACTTTCTTTCAGGACCAAATTAACCACTTTATGATTAAGTGAAGTTCTTGATTATCATACAATTGAAAAGAGCGAATGTCACACTTTTATATTTGTTCATTCTTTTTTTTTATAACAGATTAGGAAAAGGTAAGTGAAATTTAGGGATAAAAAGTTGATTCAAAACACATTTTTTGTTCTCTCACTTCTTTTGATCTTTGTGAAAAACTTTTTATTTTGAGCCCAAATAAAATTTATATCACAGTAAAGCTGAAAGTCTATATTTTCTCAAATATCATTCTTAATATGGGGCACCATTTAATCGGGTCAAGAATACACTTTTAAGCATCAAGGTACAGGACGAGATTTCTTGATTTTCTGAAAAGTTCCAAATCCAGTCTTCTGATTGGCTGAATAAGACCAAAAACAAGCCAGCGCGGTTGTTTTGAAGACATTGCAATTAGGAATGTAGAAGGAATGTACATAAAGCATGGCAGAGAGGGTGATAATGTGATCATTGTGAAAAGTTAAGAGGGTTTGAAGGTAGAGGGAGACAAATGGAGAGTTGGGGAGAGAGGAAATGTGAGATGGTTACATAAAATATTCTTGTTCAAATTAAAACTCTACAAACATTATCCCTCCTTACAAATAAAATGTCCTAATTTTACGCATTATAGTGAAACGTTTTGAAAATCATTACGATTCAAATTTTGAAAATTTCAAACAACTTAGAATGGAAATCGGTGGGATTCGAACCCACACCAGTCATTTGGATGGCGTGGGTTCGAATCCCACCGCTGCGACCAGTTTGTGGGGTGGCCTTTGGAGCAAGCTTTATCTATAGGCGTGGTCCTTTAAGTTAAATTAACTCAGAGAACAAAATAACATGTTGACTCCTTGCTTGCCTGTGATGAACTGACCTGAGGTGTGGTCAAATTATGGAAGTAGTTGTGGAGAACAGTCAATGGAAATGTCTTTCCATGCCTTTTGAAGAATTTCCTACAGATGAGGCTCTCTTGTTGGGTATTTTTCTGGGACCTTCATGCCCAGCTCTTCCCATATAGCATGATTTGCAGGACCTCTTTCTTTTCTGTTTTCTAAAGGTTGTTTTTACAATGCCTTGATAAATATTTTGGTTCATTTTTCTGCTGGAAGACAAACTTGTGGAAGTAGTTGTCGAAGTAGTCACTGTTTTACATTGCCTCTTGAAGATGAAGTTCCCTTGCTGGACATTTTTTTTTCTTATCCAGCTCTTTCCATATCGGCTCTGTCGGATTCAGATCTGGAAACTGGGGCGACCAATCCTATGATTTGCAGGACCCCCCCCCCCCCCCCCATTTTCTTCTCTTTTTTTCTCTAGGTAGTTTTGGAACAGCCTTATTAAAGGAATGATTGGGGTCATTGTCCTACTGGAAGACAAAACTTGTTCATTTTCAGAACGCATAGAAAAGCCGCTTTTTAGTGACTACCTCCACAACTTGACCAGCCGGATGCCTATGATGCGTCGTTCTGTGTTCGCCAGGGGCGGGTTCTTAGATGAGAAGTCTCTCTGACTTGAAACATGATAAAATGAAACTTTGAAAAATAAATAAATGTGCATCTCATGACATATCATTATTCATTTCATCATTATTTCCTTGTACTTGTAAGGGTATACACAAAAGCAAAGAATATGACTTCCCATGAAAAAAAGAAAACAAACAAAAAAGCATTGTGGTGTTCCAAGATATTGATGTGTTTCTTTGATGAAAATACTAGTGCTCTTCATGAGTATAGGAATGCTTCTTGTATATCAGTCGACATATTATTAGTAGAAACGAGGGTCAGATTTTGTAGAATGCCGAAAGGGAAAAAATTGCTGGCACAACTGGCCAAACCAGTAACCTTCTAATTGCGCTGGAAATTACACTTGCCCGGCCTTTTAACGCATGACTGCCTCCTGAAACGCTTTAGATAATTATGTCGAACTGGTGTCAACTTGAAGGCTGATGTCTACTCTTCAGTTTGATGAGAAGTCTCTTTGATTTGAAACGTGATTAAATAAAACTTTGAAAATTAAAGAAATGCACATCTCATGACAAACTATTATTCATTTCGGCATTATTTCCTTGTAAGAATAACACAAAGGCAAGGAATGAAAGATAAGTATCATTACCCATGGGAAAAAAAGAAAAGAAAAAGCATTGTGGTTTTTCCAAAAATATTTTGATGTGTTTCTTAGATGAAAATATTAGTTTTCTGCATGAGTAAAGGAATGATTATTGTATTATGAGTCAATAAATTTCTAATATTCATCAGTATAAACTAGCAGTAGAATGCCGAAAGGGCAAAAATGGTGGCACAACTGACCAAACCATGACTTCATACATGTCATATTTCCCACTTGAAAAGATATTTTAGTGGGTAGGTTGCCTTTTAACGCATGACTGCCTCCTGAAACGCTTTACATTATGTTAAACTGGTGTCAACTTGAAGGCTGATGTCTACTTTTCTGTTTGATACATTATTGTTGCAGTGTCACAAATCTGATGATAAAAGAACTGTGGTTGATTGTGAGAAATCAGTTCTTATTACAGGTGTACCCTAACTTTTGGAGGGCAGTGTATACATTTGTATTACAATGTTAAATATTAATTATTCAAATAACATAATATGCAAATGAAAGGAAGTACATTGAACATACACAGGATTCAACGAATATAAATGAGTTGCTATAAATATACATTATTTTAACTGAATAATCATGGGGGCTAAACCAATCAGAATAAAATAACCAATCTACTGATCAATGGAACACATGAAGGGAGGAACGATTGAAAAGACATTTGTCTTTACACTAGTAACTTGCTATTTATCAACAAAAAATCAAGAAATCTGACGAAAAGTTTTTGAGGGAGTACCAAAACTAAACATGACCTTGATTATGAGTCAATATATCCTCTTCTTAGTATCATCTATCGATTATACCCACACCTACTGTGAAAATGGACGTCACGCAACAATGTAAAATACAACATTTTAATGTTGAAAAAAACTTGAACCGGAAACTGGATTATGTTTTTCAAAGTCCCTGTCCGACGCAGACATGAATTCATTGTACTTTTTAGCCGACATTGTTCCTCGTTACTTCAAACAGCAGTTACCATAACTGTATCAACACATATAGTACATATAGTACATCTACAGAATCTTTTAAGCAAAATCTAAAGACATATTTGTTTGTATTGTAGTTAAGTAATCTTGGAGAGCTGTATGTAAAGCGCATAGAGTAGTTTTAATTGATTATGCGCTATATAAGTCACAGTTTATAATTATTATTATTATTATTATTATTATTATTATTATTATTATTATTATTATTATTATTATTATTATTATTATTATTATTATTATTATTATTATTATTATTATTATTATTATTATTATTATTATTATTATTATTATTGAGAGGACTGCGACTTCTCAAATATAGCTTCATTTATTACATTTTGTCCCTGCTCATTACCTATTTTGAAACAATATGCTGGGACTATCTTAGTAGACCGACAACCCACGGGAAAGAAATTATGAAACATATGACAGCCTACCAATATGTACTTATACAAATATGTCCTTTTTACCAGAGGCGGCCCTCGGGGGGGGGGGGGGGTGTAGAGCCCACAAATGTAAAAATTAACCACATATGTAAAAGTAACCACAAATGTAAAAACATTGCACCCGCGAATGTCAAAATAACCACAAATGTCATAACATGTCAATCACTAGTGTAAAAATAACCACAAATGTAATAAAAATCGCCCACAAATGTAAAAATCGGTTTAACCGCAAATGTAAAAACATTTCGCCTACAAATGTTAAAATTTCAATTTTTACCACAAATGTCATAACATGTCGACCGCAAATGTAAAAACTGATTGCTCAATAAAACATATAACTAAAAAAAAAAAAAAAAATTGATTGCTTGCATATAATGCACCGATGTAAGTTATCATAGTAAATTGCCACTGGGTCTAATGCCAATTGGTCTAAAAACCAAATGGTCTAACATCATTCGGTCTATTCGTCTATCACCAATTCGTCTAATCAACATTTTGTCTAATAACCATTTGGTCTAATAATCAGTTTAATCCTGATTAAGGGGAACCGATTCTCATATAGGCAAGCCTATATATAAACTGTTCCACTTCGATGTATATACTTTGCAATAAATGCTGTTTTATACATTTATATTTCTTCACTGTGAATGGACTATCTTTCGGCGTGTCATGATCTTAGTTAACACTCGCCATCATCCACGCTACGATATCTTCTACAAATGACTAATTCTAAGAGTGTTCCATAATCATAAGGGCTAAACTTATCAGAATAAAATAACCAATCTACTACATCTACTATACCTTGATTATGAGTCAATATATCCTCTTCTTTTTTGGTATTATAATCAGTTCTTATTTCTTTTCTCTCTTGAAACAAAGTACAATCATGGTTCAAATTACAATCATCTTAGTATCATCTATTGATTATACCCACACCTACCGTGAATATGGAGGTCACGCAACATTGTAAAATCCAACATTTTAATGTTGAAAAAAAAACCCGAACCGGAAACTGGAATATGTTTTTAGAAGCCCCTCTCCAACGCAGACATGCGTCCATTGTTCTTTTTAACCGACACCGTTCCTCGTTACTTCAAACAGCATTTACCATAACTGTATCAACACAGATAGTACATAATACATGCAGCTTCTTTTATTACATTTTGTCACTGCTCATTACCTATCATCAGGGGCCACGGAGCGTTTTTAAAAGTGGGGGGGGGGGGGGGCTGATCTGATTTCACTCATTTATGACAATTTTCGAGCTTTTTTTTCCAAGATTTTTCTTTAACGTGTCTACTCAAAAAAGTGGGGTGGGGAGGGGTCCACGGCTCCCCGCCCTCTTTTCCAAGCACTCATAAATTACCCCTTTTTACTTTTGAAAAGGTGCCCCTCTTCACCCTGATAAGTGCCCCGTTTTCTCCTTTATAATTGCTCTTTTCCCCTTTCTGATAGGTGCCCTTTTTCAAGTCTGATAAGTGCCTTTCTTCTTTCCATAATAATGCCCTTTCCCCATCCTAATAAGTGCTCCTTTTTACTTTTTATACATTCCCCTTTTCCTTTCAATTAAGTCCCCTTTACATCTTGCTAAGTGCCTTCTTTCAATTCTAATGAGTGTCCCTTCTTTCCTTCTGATTAAGTGATAATTTTCCTTTCTTATAAATGCCCCTTTCCCATTATGATAAGTTCCCCTTTTCAAATCTTATGAATGCCTTTTTTTTTCCTGACAAGTTGCTTTAAGATTATCAAAAAAAAAAAAAAAGTTCTCTTCTCATTCTAAATTTATCACATTGCATGACATAATGGAATTCGTCTCCTACTGTCTGCATACTACATTCTTCACAAAAACGTATAGTTAGGCACAGACGGCTCCTCATGGGAAATAGTGTTCACTTTTTTTTTCCAACATGGTTTCGTATATAAATATGCTGAAAACGATGGCATCGACTGATTTTTGATAAAAAAGTGCCCAAAGTGCCCAAATTTTATGTTTTAGTGGCCCGCCATTGTTTTAATGCATTTCTGAGCCAACCTTGGGGCTAGAAACATTCGTTTGGTGTTGAAAACCCACTATAAACAGTAAAATGAAATATGGTAATGGTCAAGACCCACCAAAGACCTCAGGGGCCTGGCATTTGTTCCAAAAGGGCCCAAAGGACCAGCTACTCACTAGAGTCGAAAAGAATGCTTTAGCTGCTTTTCTCGAGGTAATAGAAGCTCAGTAAATGGCTAGTTTGATATCAAAATACAATGATACATTGTGGGTATGATAATATAGGTTAGCCAAATATGTGTCAGGTGCCCAAATTCAGATTTTAGAGGGCCCAATGTAACATAAGTGACTATAGTGGCATGACATATTTTCTTTCTAAAGATATTTGAAAATTTGTTCTACAAATAGTATTTATCAAAACAATCAAGATTACATCATTTTGGGGGGCACCTGAAAGGACATGAGATCCCTTGAAAATGCATTAAAAATCATATATATCACTGACTTAGTACATATCGTAACATATGCTACGTGATGTGCCGATATTATGGGTGATAGTCATGTATAATAAATATACACGGTGGGCACCTACAGCTTCCATGAAAAAGGTTTCAGGCCCATTTTCGTAAATAAGGGTCTATCGATCAAAGGGCCCATAGTCCTCCTAAATGATGCAGTGATCTATATTGTTATTTAAACTGGTCTCAGTACAAAGTAGTATGTACAAACAACCATAGTTCGGAATTTCAGCATTCCACGACAAACTTTGAGTGCTAAAATCAAAGTTCTACCTTTCTGGCGAATATGACAGCAAATATTTCGGATAGGAGTTTACACATATGCCAGGTATAATGAGACCAATTTTTAAAATATTATTCCACACGTCACAATATTGCAATGGATTTTTCGGCTACAATTTTCTTAGACAATATGACAGAAGTTGTACTTATCTAAAATAATATTTCTAAGAACAGGCCTTCAAAGTCTATGACCTATATCTTATATAATATAATATGCTGTACGATGAAAAGAATTGCAGAATTAATATATATCTCACTCTGTATTCGTATTTTATGGCAGTTGGGTGAAGGGGGGGGGGGGGTCGGAGTTGTTAATTTCAGATCCCCCTCATAGACAAAGGCCTAGATAAACACGCTGATAAAAATGCTAAGATCTCATATAAAACACACAAAAAAGAAAAGAAAAAAGAAGATGGAACAAAAAAATAGTAAATCAAGAAGAAGGGAGAAAAGGAGAAGAACAAAGGAATAATTATAAAATCAATTCCCCAACGCGAGTGAAAAGTCGCTCTTTGACTGCGGGCAAGAATCAACAATGTGATGTTGTATAGATGCAGATGATGTAGATGTAGGCCTACCCTTTTATGAGATTATGGGTGGCCTGTATAAAAACCGACTCCCCCTCAGATCAGTGGCGGATCTACGGGGGGGGGGGGTTTAGGGGGTTTAAACCCCCCCCCCCCCTTGGGCTGCCTAGTAAACATTTAATGTGCATAGGAAAACAAAAAAGAGAAAAAATAGAGCATGCAAGTATGCTTAAAATCGCAAGCTGGCAACCCTAAAAATGAAAAAATCTCCCTACTGTGGGAGGGGGGTATCCCCCCTCCCACACCCTCCCCCCTCGCTCGCTTTGCTCGCTCGCAATACCCAGCTCAGCCCCTCAACCCCCCCCCTTGGAAAAAAGCTAGATCCGCCCCTGCAGATTACCATTAGAACCGATAATTTGTTTATGCTGAATGAAAGTATGTTTTGTGAAATGAATTGTCTTCATATGAACTTACCTAAAAAAAAGAATGTAATAAAATTGAAGAAAACTTGCATTCTACCATATCAGTTTTTAAAAACGTTTGAAATTGCTTACTTGCTCTATAATTCCGATATACTGTACATGATATATACGTATAGCTTGTATAAATTTTTCTGGATGTAAGTTATGTTATTTATCCATTTGTATGAGTATGAAAACGTTTCTTATGACTGAGTTCCAGCAGTACTTATATATCAAAGCTGAATCAAACGAGGTATCAAAACAGCAATAATATATTTATCGACAAGTGGAAATGTTCACTCTCGATATGAAGAGATGCCAAAACTTCCGCGCTCCGCGTCCCGCACCCTCCCCCGCCCCCCCCTCCCCCCAGGCCGCACGGATTGCGTTTGCAATCTGACCGACCCCCCCCCCCCCAAAAAAAAAAAAAAAAAAAAAAAAAAAATCCTGGCTACGAGGGTGTAAATAGAAAGCTAACAACTTTGAATTTACATAAATTTACACAAAAAGCTACGTATTGGACTGTTTAACAAATCCTGTCACATTCGCTGGAAAGGTGTTTTCAAACTTTAATTTCAGCACTCAAATATTCTCCTGGAATGCTGGAATTTCGAACTATGGTGCTTTGTACATACTTCTTTGCACTGAGATCACTTTAGAGATCAATATTGTTAAAAGCTCACTGCATTATTTGAGCAAGACTATGGTTCCTTTGATGGGCCCTTATTTACGAAAATGGGCCTAAAACCTTTTTAATGGAAGCTGTAGGTGCCAACCGTGTATTACTCATTATACATGACTGACACCAGTAAGTTCGGCATATCATGTGCATATGTTTTGATATGTTAGTCAGTAAAATATATGATTTTTAATGCATTTTCAATTGGGCCGTAATAAAGAGGTTCAGGGCTCTCATGTCCTTTCAGTTGCCCCCCAAATGATGTAATCTTGAAGATTTGATAAATACTATTTGTAGAACACATTTTCTAATATCTACAGAAAGAAAATATGTCATGCCACTATAGTTTACTGCTTGATAATCACTTATGTTACATTGGGCCCTCTAAAATCTGAATTTGGGCATCTGACACATGATTTGGCCACCATATTATCATACCCACAATGTATCATTGTATTTTAATATCAAATAGCCATTTCGGTTAGAAATATAGTTTTGTTTTGTTTGCTTGTTCTGAGAAGACCATTGTACTACCCCATATTTCCGACCCGTATATATATATATATATTAAAACAGGTTTGATCATACTATCAAAGCAGCGTGTATAAATTTTGATGTTAGGGGTATATTTGCCAAACGATTTGTATAATTTTTCTTCCTTTATCTGCTAAATGTTTTGTAGCTTGCTTAAACAAACCATTACTGCATACTACAATCCCGAAATATTTGAATTAATTTACATTCTCAAGAATATGCCCATTCATCCAAAAGTTTTCTTCTATCAAATTCCTTGATTTATTACATACCATAATTTTGGTTTTAGAATAATTAATTTCCAGCTTCCCGGTTGCTTGCAATACCAATTCAATTGGTCCAAACAAGGTTCCATTCCTTTTTTGGAAGTTGAAAAAAGGACAATTCAACTCTACATGCAGGACTGCTTTTCTCTCGATCAAAAATATCAAGGATATCATTCAGGAATATATATATAAAAAAATTAGAAATAGCTATCCAATGATGCGTACATTAACCAAAGAATAACTTGAAACTATTGAGCGGTTTACCCATAAACTTGTATTTCCTTTTGTTCAGCGATACCCTGTATAATCAGTATTCTAAAATGAAATGGTGCAATAGAGAGAAAAAAAAAAAAAAAAAAAAAAACAGCACGTCTTCAAGTTAACTAGCCAGACTACCAGCAGCTTTTACTATAGGTAATCAAAAACACGATACCACCATTCACATGATTAAGTTGCGGAAATCCTTACCTGTATGTGTATAAAATGTTTGTCAAAGATAATAGCAAAAGCGTGTACATGTGACTCTTCTGAGAACTTTAAAGAGAAATCAAAGCAAGCTGCTCTGAAGGAAAGCGCTAAAAAATCAGATAGGCCTACTGTCATATTCGTATTGTAACTGTGATGTTTCAGCGGCCAACTTTCAAATTCGCTCCTCCCCCCCCCCCCCAAAAAAAAAAAAAAAAAAAAATCTGGCTCGAATTTCAATAACTCTAACAAAATGTATAGCAGAGACGGGGTTCTTTTTTAGTGGACGATATAACCAAGGAAATCCTTGAAGTAACACAATATTTATATATGCAATCCATATATTTTGGGGTAAAACCCCTATAGGAAACGTTTGCTCAGGAGAGAAATGGAAATTTACCTTTTTTTTTGCACAACAAATGTCAGAATTGTCAACAAATACGTCATAGCTCAGTGACCAATATTCCAATGTGAGATTCACATGGAAGTAGTGATGTCATATTAACAGCATTCATAAATTGCTTTTAATTTTGTACAATTTCTTTCAAAGATGGATTATTTCTTGCAATCTTGATTTAAAAATATAATTATGGAAATTCGGGTATCTTGAGAACGGCGATCGGCCGTTGAAAAAGGGGGTCGTCAAAGCGGCACAAACCCGTCTGTCCAATATGTTGAGTGTCTCCTAAACCTATGCAAAGTTTCGCGAAGTTTTGTGTAAGTCTGCATAAGGGGTAAAGTACCTTTAATGTGAGAAAAACATTCCGGAAAGTTTGAAGAATGGCTAATGTTTGGTTTAGGGAAATCTGTGTACATTTGAAATCGCCCCCCCCCCCCCCGCGATCCGCCACTGCTGGCGGCCAGAAATCTTCTCTTCAATCTCTCACACTGCCAAAAATGACGTTTCTTTGGCTTTTGAGTAATCAGTAGGCCTATCACAATCTACACAGATACTGTTTTGTTTGTAAGAATGAGGGCGTTGTTTCAGAATGAAAAAGTTTTTTTTTTCTTTAATGTTGTTTGAATCCCCCTCCTCTTAAGTCACATCGTCATTATCATGCTTCTCCTCTCCCTTCTCTCAGTTCTCTGTCTATCTCTATCTCTCTGTCTCTCTCCCTGTTTCACCCCTTCTCTCTTTTTCTCTCCACGTAGATACACGTATAAACACACACAACAAAGCAAGGTCCTGTTTCATAAACTTAACTTGAAAAGGTTTGGTTTATTTTACCTGACTGCTAAGAAAGCATGTGTATGCTTGCAAGTAAGCAACCAGGGGACCGACGGCTTTAAGTCCTCTCCGAGGGACTTGGTAATGAGGTTTAATGCCTTACCAAAGGGCACTAGCGCATCCACTTGGTTTCGAACCCGGGTCCTCCAGTTACGAGACTACTGCTCTACCACTGAGCCATCGCACCTCCACAACTGCCTCATATCTACATGTATGACAAAGCTCCTCTTAGCCAATCAGATGCATTCACTTCAAAAGCTTGTAACAGTCATTGTAGCTTGTAATAGATATCAAATTTCATGAAACGGGGGCTCAGGCTGCCATAATATTTCTCACTCTTTCACCATGGACAATGCACACTTACACTGTAACTTCAACCCCTCACCCCTAATTTAAAAAAAAAGAAGAAGAAGAAGAAGAAGAAGATCCCTCAACAAATGTTTACTTTAAAAATCATTTTCTGTTCACAAGGGCACAAAATCACTATACGCAGCTGTGAAGAAAAATAACAATCTCGTTAAAGCCACAGTGCTCATAATATTCAAACATTTGGCAAGGTAACCAATTTAATAGAAATTGGAAATACATGTAATAAAGGATACTGTTGAATTGTAACATTCAGAATTAAACAACCAAAATAAGTTAATTTGACCAACAACAACAACAACAAAAAAGCATTGAAACGAGAGAATATATGTCCTGCTTCCCCAATTTCGAGACACAAGTGGTAATGTCAAACAATTACTGCTTATAAGTACATGTACATGCAGGTCAGGTTTGTTTACTGTTCAATATTCTTCTTTGACCCTTGAACTATATCATAATTATGTAAAGTAATCTAGAAAAATTGAAGCAAAATGAAGTACTTATTGAGATACCATCCCTTAGTCCATTTTCTTGCGATACACCTGTAGTACCCTATATAAATGGCTCTTTACAAAGTACTTTGAATGAAAGGAGGAAGGACATTTATAAATCAAAGATAGGGGAGAAACAATGTAATGAACTTTAATTTATAAATGGCTCTTTACAAAGTACTTTGAATGAAAAGAGGAAGGACATTTATAAATCAAAGATAGGGGAGAAACAATGTAATGAACTTTACCAAAGGGGGAAAAGAGAGCTGAGGATAATTTGCCCTGGAAGTAGGGAAAGAGCCACTTTAAAAGGAAACCCATCACAAAAATTGACCTTGGGTTGTAATGGATAAATCACTAAAGAGAACATTTCAGCTGAAAAGCAAATGTACGCAGCCCTTTACATTAGTTATTTCTTTGGTTGTAATCGAATTTCCAATCATTCTTCATGTATTTGTATTTATAAAACATGATGTTATGTATGGTCTATTAAAAACCTGACTTTCAACCTTCTATGATACACACTGTGTGTGTAAAGCAAAGCATTTTTTTATGTGTTGAATATCACGCATGTTCATGATCATTAAAGGTAATTGTATTGTTTTTACTATTTTGCATGAAACAATTTCATTGTATGCTCTGATTCGCATGTTTGCATGAAAGTGGCGGACAAAACTCTTCGCAACTGAAGGGGCACCAACAACACATACATGTACACGTAAGTACAAGCATAGACAGAGAATTATTTTCATAAAAGGCACTGATTAAAGTAGAAACATGGTTTTCATATGAAAATGAAATAATGTAGACATGCTTTTGAATCTTGAATTCATCTTATGAAACATCGCTTAAAATTAATTTTGATCACTTTTTCAAGTCTAATAAATTAAAGCTAATCTTGAGTTCAGATAAAGAAACTGCATTTTGAAACAAACTTTTTTTACTCTCTCTTTAATTCTGCATAGTTGATCATGCCGTTTATGGATTGTTTAGATCAGCAAAATATAAATGAACTGAACTAACAGAAAGAAAAATAGACTCGTAAGATGGCATGCTACATGTATGCACATGGGCTGTGGAACTGCTGAAGTCTTCTTTCTTTTTTCTTTTTACTTTGCTCACTGTTCTTTCTGTCCTATTTCACAATACCCATTTTTCAATCCAAATCTTTTCACATACACTGTATATCATTTATGTGTACCCTTGAAGGTTCAGATTAACTTTCATTTGATTCTGTGATTATAATTCATTTCCCGTCATTACCGGAACTAAAAATTACTTTTGACCTTTACGAACAAACTCACATTCACTGAAATGTCCCGGTGAAGAAAATGCAAGTCTAAGAAGTGAAATTTTAGATAGCTTACAAATTTGTTTTCTCATACACATGATACACATGATACAGGCATAGTAACCCTGAACATACATGTAGTCATATAGTTTTAATTCATTAACATGTATTCCATGTTCACATAATGAAGTAAAACATACAACATACTGGAAATGAATAAAACTTGTCTCAATTAATATTTGTCAGATCTGTCAAATATCACCAAAAATTGCAAAAACTCAAAGTTACATAGGTACAGTAAAACAAGTGAATGTATCTTTCTTGTGGCCGATAATCACCCCCTCCCCCCCCCCCCCCAAAAAAAACAACAACAACATACAGATAGAAATACAAATGTATATTTCTACCAACAAAAATTGTGCTATTGTATGCTTTCATCCCTTCAAACTACACTACTGACAATTTCCTTTCCTGTCTATATGGCACACGACACGATAGAAATTAGTTGTGGTAAAAGCAAATATTCCCTTTCACATTCAAATAAATCAACCTTTGAAAAGCTGTTATTCGCTATAACATGTACCTATTCCATGTGCAAAAGTCTTATTGATTATCAGAAGAGAAATAAATAAACTGATTAGGCTATTACTGAGGTGCATTCATGGTTCCCAAAAATAAAAGTTGTGACTTGATTTCAACGAGCCCTTTCTCTCCTCTCTCTGAATTTCTGAAAACTTCTCATTTTGATGGAATTATTCATTTTAGAAACAAAAAATACACAAAGATGAGTATACTGTAACATAGAAATCCTCATATAAAGAGAAAGGCCTGGCTGAAACAAATATGAACTGTACATCAAGGATTGGAGATATACTATATGGTGGTGGATCCAGTGTCCGAACACTTTTCAGAAAATCAACGATAGCAAATAAAATATCAAACGAATGTCTGTCAAACTTACATAATGAATGCTCAAAGTCCTACAGAAAAAGAAGTTGATGGAATTTTAAAAAGACAACGTAGATTTAATACGATATTCCCTTCCGACTGAACCCCTTCCCAACGACACGGCGTTTTGGTCCCTTGAAAAAGGTACTGTATTTCCGAACGTGTGAAACCTATGGGAAAAAGGCACAACCTTTGCTTCAATAGTGTGGTTTTCATACGCGTAATCCCACGCGTATGAAAACCCATTTTAGGCGCTTAACTGTACACGTATGGTAATACAATCTGTTCGGAATTACAATCCTTGACTATACATAAGATACAGCTGAAAAAAGTCAAATAACTGAAAACACAAGATTTAAACTCTTGGTATTTTCCTTCATTTTAAGTACTCAATGCACTCATCACTTCATTACTTTATGAATTACATCAGCCATTCTCTGTTTAAACAGAATTTGATTGGCCCCGTCCAAATAAACAACAAAAACAAAACAAAAAAGTTGATCTCATGAAGTTAAAAACATAAAAGACAGTTCATAACTTATTAACCCTTTCGCGACAATTGACCACATTTTGTGAGATGGCTCAATAACTTTTGATTCAGAGCTCTAAAAAAAATACCAGATGCATGAGTAGAAAAGAGCAAAAATTTCTGCACAAACTATATCCATTTTTTTTTATGCCAGGAATTTAAAAAACGAGAATAAGATTTATAATCCTTAAATTGGCAACACATTGAGATTTCAAAATCATTTTTTCATCAAAATTGGCAATTTTTGCAACTTTTTGACAAAATCTGTAAAAATGTATATTGTTTTCAAAGATTACACTTTATTAGAACCATGTAGCACTAAAAGAAAAAAATTATTGTTGCCAATTTGAAGAAGAAAATGTGATCAATTAAGCCTTTAAAATAATTCCTGTCCTGAAACTGATAGGGTTAACCGGAATAACTGGCATTTTCAGATCTACATGTACGCAAAGGAAAAAAGGAAGAAGATTAATTAAAACTAAAAAAGTAACAAAGACTGAAATAGTTCACACTGATCTACATATTTTTGGTATCAAATTAATTAGAATTCACAAAATCAACAAACATGATCTACATGTAGACAGGCAAGGTCAAGAGCAGTCGTTTCTGAGTGAAGAGATGTTTCCTTGACTAATGCTTGGAAAGAAGTGCCACGATGAAATCACAGCTAGATGCTGGTACTTGGTTCAGATGATGTCATTGTACCCAATATCGCTGAGCATTCTTGATGAAACCGATCTGTACTTGTCTGTACTTGCCACATCTACATGTAAGTCACTCAATTACATGCATACTCATGTTCGAACTCCACACAGTACTCTCAATCGCAATTTCCTTTTGAACCTGGTGAATGCTGGAGGTTCGGAAGTTCTGCAGTTCCATGTTGATCTTGCAAGTGGTGATATGGTGCATGCATGTAGATGCGTCAATTATCTGCAGCCACCACTACAGGCCTGTGTCAGGAGTTTCAACAAATCAAAATACATGCTTGCAGGCAATCTTGAATTTTGATTATGAAAGACATGATCATAAAACAGACGAACAAAGATCCAAGTTATTAATAGTATATACAAGATGAAAAAGGTTGCCTCCATTTTGGCCATGAAATGTCAAAATCATGATGTCAATCAGCAAGACATGATTTAGAAATTGATATTCACATCATTTTGGGTTCAGATTTTATTTTCAATCAAGTCCGAACTCCATGACCATTATAGGTCTACATGATGTAGACCCTACCATGTTCAACCAGCAAATACATTATGTCATCACGTTTCATCACATGAACTCCCACAGCAGAAGAATACGCAGTTTCCATAACAACTATAGCAAATCAGAGATATTGCGACGAGGAATACTGCGCTGCAGATTGTGCACGGTTTGCGTTCCAGAAAGAAGCCCGTCAAATACAACACCATAAACATCGTGTGGTGATGTAGTAAAGGGGCGATAACGTTTGGCTTAGGTATAGGCATCAAAAGCACGGGTAATAACCATTGTAAACAGTACATCGTGCCGTAGTTTGGTCTCACCTATCAACGGAAGTAAAAGAGAACCTCTGAAACCTTGCAATAATCGAAATTTCAGGTAAATTTTGTTGTGGTCATCATTTTAGTGTTCACATAATTTAAGTCGCAGAATGACGTCATTGTCTGGGAATTGGCAATATTATTTTGTGTGATTTCTAATTAATCTAACGAAATCGTCATTTGTCTCCCTCTACGAAAATATCATCGCCATTTTTATTTATGTGTTTTTTTTAGAAACCAGGAATTTACACACAAGTATACAGGGGCGTCGCTAGCGGGGGGGGGGGGGGGGGGGGGGGGGGGTTATCACACCCCCACTCAAAATTGTTGTAGGCAAATGCGCCACCTCTGTCGGCAAATAAAAAAAAGGAGGGGGAAAGAGGGAGAGGGAAGAGGAAAAGGAAAAGGAGAAAAGAGAAAGTACTATAAAAAAAAAAAAAGAAGAAGAAAATTTAAAAAAAGATAAAGAAAAGGGAAAGGGAAGGAAAAAGAAAATGGAAAGGGAAGGAAAACAAAAACAGAAGGAAAAGAAAAAATCGAGAGGAAAAGAAAAGAAGGAAAAGATGGCCAATTTAAGTTAATATTCGTGCAAAAGGCGTCCCCCTTCGGCAATAGGCTGCAACCCCCCCCCCCCCCCCCCGAGGATTCTCAAAGTTCCGATATTCGGGCAACAACCACTTCATATTCGGCAGCGAGGAGCTGCCAGAATATCCACATATTTGGGCAGCGACTGAGGTTCCTAGATAATCATACTTCCGTAGGGGGAGAGCGGGGTGAAGTGGGACAAGAATCGTAACTTAATTGGCACTTTATGCTTTGTAACTTCTAAAATATTCATTGTAGACTCTTTATTTGTACATGGTAAATAGTATAATAGTAGGCTACAAACAAGGGCCTAGATAGCGGGGGGATGGGGGTTATGCACCCCCAACTTTTCAGGTGGGGGGGGGGGAACTGGGTGGTGTGTACAAACATCCCCCCTTTCACCCCCCCCCAAAAAAAAAAAAAAAAAAGAATGGTGGAAAATGTACATTTCTTTTATATGTTGTAGATAAATGTAATTTGATATATTATATTTATTAATATTATTCAAATTTATGTATTCTTTATTTCAATGTAGATATTATTGACTTATGTATAATATTGTAGATTTATATGAATTTATTAATATTTATCTACAATTCTGTCGTAATTGCTTCTGATTTTTCCAGATATATAATTTTATACTTATCTACTAGAAAGAGAAAACCATCTACTTCAAATTATACAACACTGGTGTTGATCTGGAAGGGATATGGAGGTACATATATGGAGGTACATATATGGAGGTATATATATATATATATATATATATATATATATATATATATATATATATATATATAAGGGGGGGGGCCTGTGTTACCATCCCATCCCCCAATATAGTTTGAGGTGATTTTTTCAAAGCCATAGTGCAGAAAATTATTTACATTTAAAGTATATGAAAATATTCTCGATTTAGAGGGTTCAGTTGGTAATTTTCCTTTATAATGCAGTTTTGCCATACTCATGTTATTAGTAACACTAACAATTTTCCAAAATTGAAATGAAAGTATAGTCTTAGGAATCGAATGTGGTGGTGAAAGAGGGAATAGATCACCCTAATGATGACCTGTGTCATCATCACCCAACTTTACATAGAAGAATGATGAAATGACAATCATAACATGTAGACCCGGTCAGAAGCACAGCTCCGGGGGTTGCATAATCACAGTGCGACTAATTTTCCCTTTAACTTCAGATAAGAACCCCCATTTTTCTTTCGAATAGGTTCCCGTTCCATATTCTTATAAGTGCCCATTTTGATAATTACACCTCATCCCTCACCTTACCTTTGATAAATGATCCTATTTCAACGAGAGCATTTATCCTTTTTAATCCCTTTTATCACTTTTAATGTAACAAGTCATTCTTTTCCTTTGTAATTATATAGGCACTGCTTTAATTTTTCTACTTTTATAAAAACATTTTTCCGTTCCTATAAATGCCCCTTTTCAGGTGTGATTAGTGCCCCTTTTTACGTCTGAAAACTGCCTTTTCTACCTTTTCTAAACATTCATTTATTTTTCTAATAAGTGTCCTTTCCCCATGATAAGTATCACGTTTCCCATTATCATAACATGTACCCCTAATCCAAAGTGACTTAGAGCCAATATTCCCAAATGCTCGCTCGCTACGCTCGCTCGTATTAAAGGTATAGCTTATTAAATAAATTTTCAATGTGAAATTTTGCAAATGAAACCCCATCAGAATTGTGTTTCACCGTTTTTATATAATGTAATTGTGACCTCACAAATTCTGAATATTGTTTGCTCACTCGCTCAATATTCAATTCATACGACAAAACTGCAAGGCGTGATGCTAAAGTTGTATCTTGGACAAGTAAAGAGGAAAACCATATCACCCCACACTACATAGGCCGGTCGAGTTGTGCTCTGAGGGCCGGTTGAAATATATATATATATATATTTTAAATCAATATTTGAAATAAAAGAACAAAATTTGTACGGTTACATAATAAGAAATCAACGTATACTCTATAACAAGTCTTCATATCCCCGATCGGCTGTTGAACATCATAAAATGGATCATCCCCCATCATTTTATTCAGGGCCTTCTCATTTCATGATACACAGCCTGGGGGGGGGGGGGGGGATAATACAAATATAAATTTTAAAAAATGAATAAATATGAAGGTAAATATAAATGAAAATGAATAAATATATAAATGATAATAATGATAATAATAAAAATAATACATGTGTATTAATAATGATGATAATAATAACAATATATTAATAATAGTATAATATTTATTTTTCAAGTTAATTTAATTATGATATAATATTATATGTAAAATATTAAGCAGTGGACAGGAATGTCTTTTGAGCAGCTAACTGTATAGCTGAAGACAGAAAGTTATGCAGAACCAGTGTTTCAAGATCCATTTGCTATCATAGCGGGTCATAATATAGATAGATAGATAGATAGATATTACATGAAAGCACCAACTCCGTCACTTTGGGAGTGATTATTTCAAAATGAACAAAGTAAACTTACAGTGTTCAAAATATGATACCACTAGGCACTAGCGTATTTGAAGGGAGCAAAGGGGACAGTTCCCCCTGACAAATTTTCAAACAAGAAAAAAAAGCAACCTTTCGGTAAATTGAGAAAGTTATGGCAAGTATTAATGCATATTCAGAAGCCACTGAAAATTCATAATCATGGACTTTTTCTCCACAATTTTCTGCTCGGTCACAATGCGACCCTGGAAGACACACTTCAAAGACGAAGAGAATTGGGAAACAGGGTTCGCATATCTTTTTGTAGGTAAAAGCCTAGAAAATTGAAACATGCTCAAATACAAATATTAATAAATAATAAATACATTATAGATATTGGGCCTGTCCAAAAAAGATACATGTATTTCAAAACGGAGAGTTATCCAAATTTTGCTTGCTCGCTTTGCTCAATCGTTAATTATTATACATTCATTGAATACCGCTCCCTGTATCCAAAGACACTACAAAATTGAAATAAAAATATATGATATAGAAATAAAAATCATAAAATTTGCAATTAAGAAGGGATTAAAGAACGTCACCCCCCCCCCCCCTTACGGCAAACTAAAATTCAGGACCCCATGAAGTTAATTTCTTTCTGAAATACACAATTTACTCGGATATTTTGTCCCCCCACCCCCCTACAGCCAAGGTCCAGATGTAGCTGTGCCACTGGATAATTGATATACTTCAGATCGTTTTTGCTAACTCCGAAGTGGTATTTCGTCACAATGGAATTCTTTCTGCCGAAAACAAGATCGGGTCCTGAGGCAGGATACAGTTTCCCCATTATATCAGCAATGGATTTTAAAAAAGAATGATAAATATAGTGGGGGGGGGGGGGGGGCATGTCCCCTGTCCCCCCGGAATGCGCCCATGTTCCTGACATAGCAACATTGTTGGTTTCTAACGTCTTTATACTCTGCAGGACTCGACGGTGAATATCGACCACGCTTGTCTAAAAAAACAAAACAAAAAAAAAGACAAGTTGTATGGGGCTGTGGTATGATAATGTTAAGATGAGAAAAACAGAATAGACAAAGTTTTAACGCACGGAAATAGAGATGACGATTTGACCTGTAGCACTTTAGAAATGGGTGGGGAAGGAGTTCAGTAATTATGTAGACTGTCTTGCACAAAAGCGATCTGAATGATTTTTCAAACTTCATTTTGAAAAAAACATTTATGTTTTCACGTTTGATTTATAAGCTCCCCGACTTAGCATCAACAAATGAACAGAAAATTAGTCTATTCATTTTCGGTTATTGGTTAATATAGCGTGCTTATTTGGGTCTCATTCATGCTTTTGTACAATAACACTAAAGGCTTAAAAGAACTAGACCTATAACTGACATACTGACATAGCAACAATGATTGGTTTCATAAAGGTATTGACCATCTCTGCCAAGTGGAAGTCTGCTTGATATTGTGATTGTCTACATCTATACTGAAAACAGCACAAGTTCAAATATATGAATAGGCAAAGCTGGGGCTCTACTGATAGTGTATATGAGGACCCCCCCCCCCCCCATAATAAACAAAGTTTCAAAACTTAAAACGTAAAAATTATTTATAAAAAAAAAAAGAAAAAAAACAAACCTTTGGTAAAATGTGAAATTGTCACATATAATAATTATAGTTTAGAATTTCGTGTGCAAAGCTGGGGAGAAACAGATGAAAAAAATCAGGCCAGTTCGCCCTAAGCGAAAGAAAAATAATAATAAAAAAAAATTAAAAAAATCAGCAAAAGAACAAACAAAAAAACATTTGGATATGTAAGAGATGCATCAGGCCATATAGTTCCCTTCTCCTTTCCTCTCTTCTTCTTCTTCTTCTTCTTCTTCTTCTTCTTCTTCTTCTTCTTCTTCTTCTTCTTCTTCTTCTTCTTCTTCTTCTTCTTCTTCTTCTTCTTCTTCTTCTTCTTCTTCTTCTTCTTCTTCTTCTTCTTCTTCTTCTTCTTCTTCTTCTTCTTCTTCTTCTTCTTCTTCTTCTTCTTCTTCTTCTTCTTCTTCTTCTTCTTCTTCTTCTTCTTCTTCTTCTTCTTCTTCTTCTTCTTCTTCTTCTTCTTCTTCTTCTTCTTCTTCTTCTTCTTCTTCTTCTTCTTCTTCTTCTTCTTCTTCTTCTTACCCTTCGGAAATTTGTGTACAGCAACCAATACCGGGTAAATTGAGGCTGCCAAATTGACTTGCGATTCATACAAAACATCAAAATAATGGCAATGATAATTATAATATGATAAGAATTTGATAAAAAAAAATATATGAACAAAAAATAACGAGATAAAAAAAAAAACGTATACCGTACCCGGTATACTACGCGCGCGTGGCTTTCTGTTCTTGTTTTCACCAATAGATTGCGCGCTTTATATACAAGCTGAAGAAGATCATGTGAAAAAAGTTAATAGAATTTCGGAAGAGCATGCATGTCGTCTGCTCAATTTACTGTTTATCATTTCATTTAGATTGAACTCCTTAGAAAATTAGCATGCAAGGGGACTGGTGGTCATCAGCTAATATCACTTCATCAAAAGATTCTCAACAATTATCGGATCAAACAGCTTGGGAATCCGCTGTGGCAACTCCGAGCGTGGTCACGCTTACTGTCCACACCAGCGGCACGGGGAACAGATCGGGGACTGGTCCGTCGGCAGTAGCGGGGGCCGGGCAGCCTCCTCGACATTGGCCATGTAATCGAAACAGCACACTCGGTGTGGCCTCATCTGCATCGCATCTGATCCTAGCTGCCCAACGCCGAAAAAGGCTGCATTTCAACCAACAGAAGACGCAGTCCAGTAGTAAGTTCGACTGTTTTAGTGTTTGAATTAGTCTAGAATGTCCAGGGCCAGGGGCCTCTTGCATAAAATAAAAAAGTTGCAATTAAACGCAACTCAAAAAATTAAACATGTTAAACGCAAGTCCCGAATACGCGATCGGATCCTGATTGGTTGAAAATCAAGTTGTGTTTTATTTTTTGACTTGCGATTAAATGCAATTTTTTATGCAAGAGGGCCCAGATTAACTTGTCATCATGGTCATGCTTTTTGTTAACGTTATTTGTTAACAATAATTACACACATGCCACATGGTTAACCTGACATCAGCGAACTTTAACTTCACTTGACTCTAAAAAGTCTCTAGTCAGAGCACTTAGTTATGTACATGTACAACTTCAGACTGACTGAAAATAACCTTGTACTCCACAGTCAAGGTGAATAGGCTTGAATAGATGTACCACTATGCGCTAGCGGTCCATTCTAGATCACTCATACATGGCTTTCAACTCTGAAACCCCATATAATTTGTAATTGTAGCCTAGCATGTAAGAGTTGAAGAATCCCTGAATCAGGTAATCTACATTGTAGCAAATTTAAGAAAATTAAATCTTGCTTAGTGCAATTTTGTTGTCTGTTTTTGACTATTGCAACAGTGAATGTTGGACACAGTCCCACATACCGGTACCGGTACATGTAGGCAAGGGCCTATGGCTATGAGTGTAGTCAAAGTAAAGTCAAAGTCAAATACACAGACAAGTCTAAGACTCCCTTGAGCATGTTGAGTCATCTACAATAACCTTGCATATGTGTGAGTGCTTTAGAGTAAGACATTTATGAAGATGGACCCCAAAAATCTGTCTGTTTGGAGGAGTTTTATAACATTTTAAAAACTTTTGAGGCTCTTGTAGCCATATAGGCTTGATGTTTTATGAAATATGACTTTGAACATCAAGCCATACATGAGAGGCAGTCTCCCCTACGGAGAGACAAACAAAAAAATTAAGTGGGCAAGATTCATCCATTTCCACATAGATCTACCTTGGGAGTTTGCTAAAATCTTCCTCTTTCAGCTTACCCGACCACACAGCAAATTAAATTTGCTTCCCGTGTATGGCTTGATGTTCACAGTCATAATTTCATAAAACATCAAGCCCGTATGGCTGAGGGTCTCCTCAAAGTCCAAGACAGACAGAAGCTTTCCGTAGACGTAGTCATACTGTAGCCATAGGTGTGGTCTTCAGGGTTTTCATCCCCTTCCTGTACTCTCCTCTCCATTCTCTGGCCATCAAGTTTGCTACGAGTAGCTAATTTATTGATATTGACCAATACTTTTTCCCCCCAACTCTTTGAATGAAGAGAAACTAGGCTTTGGCAGTCAGCCTGACATCATCGAACCTGATTTGACATGGACCAGTTTCTTTGAACATCGAAGAACCCAGACTGGGTAATCAATGCATGTTTTAAAGTAGTTCGCTGTTTTATTGTTTTCATCTGCAATTTCGAATGATTGACCATTAGATTCTGAGATTGAAAAAATTGTTGCTTGCAAAGGTTTCATGACTCATTACTTCTAGAATGCATCTAGTTTAATATTTACAAATTTTATGTTTCTTCAGAATCCTTTTTTTTTCTATTGTTATTGTTGGTGTTGCATGTTTGTTGACTCACAGTTTACAATCGATTTTACATAGATGTACATTGTAGTTCAATGTTTTAGGTCTTTCGTATATGATGTACCGTACATGTACATGTAGTGGTCACTTTTTTTTTTATAGGCCACCTGGAATACAGCAGACTATTTTCCTTTCTTTTATTCATGATAAATGAGGAAAAAATGAGTAGAGTTTGTGTTATTACTGAGAGCTAACATACTGTCAAAAACCAAGTCAAGTTTAAAGTGTACCAATCACATGAAAAAATAATTTGTGTACAGCTAGAAAGTATAAAATCAGGAGGAGGAGGAGGAGGAGGAGGAAGGAGGAGGAAAAGAAGGAGGAGGAAAAGAAGAAGAAGAAGGAGAAGAAGAAGAAGAAGAAGAAGAAGAAGAAGAAGAAGAAGAAGAAGAAGAAGAAGAAGAAGAAGAAGAAGAAGAAGAAGAAGAAGAAGAAGAAGAAGAAGAAGAAGAAGAAGAAGAAGAAGAAGAAGAAGAAGAAGAAGAAGAAGAAGAAGAAGAAGAAGAAGAAGAAGAAGAAGAAGAAGAAGAAGAAGAAGAAGAAGAAGAAGAAGAAGAAGAAGAAGAAGAAGAAGAAGAAGAAGAAGAAAGAGGAGGAGGAGGAGGAGGAAGAAGCCATATTCTTTAAGCTGACTTGGAACCTCCCCCCCCCCCAAAAAAAAAAAAAAAAAAAAAAAAATGAAATTAGAGGCCCTGCTTCTTCTTCTGGTATTTCCCTTGGCTATGCATCCCAGCACAAAGATCATGTACATGTAATATAAATAAAAAAAGATCATGTACATGTAGATTGCTTGATCAGTGTGTGTTGCAGGTACACTTACATGTAACACTGGGTTTACACCTAGTCTGCAAGAACAGACCCTAATTTGACACTTCATTACAAAATCATTGTGTTTTTTAAAGAAGCCTAATTCAGCTACCTTGTGGTCTTGTCAGGTACATGGCCTGTGGTAGTCTTACAGTGCTGCAGACACTCTTTTATGACTGACCAGGGTTTGTGCCCGCACACTAGTTTACACCCTTCCTGTACCTGTACTCTTTGCGAGAAGTGTAGCATATTAAAGGGACCGAAAAGTCGCCAATCGTGGTGTTTTGGAGCTTGGCGCGGCTCTGGTAATATTCAGGAATCTCCGCACATCTTCGGTAAATGAGCACGCAATTGCAGTGATACGCATTCGACCGAAGAAAGACGAACTGAACAACCCAACTGACAAACTACCCCACCCTCGACGGCAATTTTGTTCGCTGCTCCAAGACTGTTGTTATGCACGGCCTTGCAATAGGGGCAAGCGAATGAAATTGAACGTACATGGATATCGAGCGGTGGCTCCCTTTAATGTGCATTTGGTGTGATGCTCCTACCAGCTACATTTCCTTGCTCCTACAATCGGGGCCTCCTGAGGAACGGAGTGTTTTCTCCTGACCCCAAGCCTGCATTGGGAACAGAGGGGAGGGGCACGCTTAAATACGCACTGCATTATTTTCAGGTTAGAGTGGGAGGATACATGTAGGGTTATAAGGTACATGTTGTGTCTACCATTTGGAAAACACAAAGAGGCAATGGAGTGGACAAAGTGCGTCCAAAATGTTGGTAGCAACATTATCAATGAATCCAAACTTCAAGTGAGTTACAGCTCTCGAGAAGTGACATTAAAGGTCAGTCCCCTGATGTTAATAATCAGATCTGATCGATAAATGAAAGCTCTAATGGCCCACAGTTGGAGTGATTTTCAAGAATGAAAAGAGGGGAAAAGGCCAAAGGAGGGGGGGGGGGGGGGAGATGATAAAAAGTGGGGGGGGGGGGGATGAGAGAGGGCACACCGTTGTGGGGGAGGGAGAGAGAGAGAGAGGGAGTGAATAGTTCATTGTAAAGAGAGGGTGGAGCAAGAAATAGAAAAGGACAAGAGAGAAGAAAGAATAAAAATAACATATTAGAGCAATGGAGAAGTATAGGGAGAAAACAAAAAGGAGGGAGCTGAAAATGAGAAAAATAATAGAGGTGGAGAAATGGAGACAGACAATCAATTTTATAGGAGGTCATGACTTTGCTAATGGAGGGGGGTTACGACTCCACTCAAGCATGGTCTCATTCAACTTGCTGTCTGCAGAAATTTGGATGTCCTTGCTTGTTGGACTCCATTGATGCAACAAACCTCCAATTGACATCTGAGTATCAAAATCAATATCTTCCTATACAACACAAGAACACCAGCCAGCCACTTGTCATTTAGGTAGCTTCTGGACCTTTTGTGCCCCCCTCCAAGTTTCCTTTTAAGACTTCATTCACCCCCTTCAATACCTGTCGCTCATGCATAGTAAAATCTATTCATGAGCACATCCCGCTCCCCTACTGCAACCACAGGTTGCCTTTGAAGTCATTCATTGCTGTTTGAATAGAAGCTGTTCACCTTTACTGGTCAGTGGATACACTCAGGTGAGCTGCTCAGGAGCAGATTACAAACTCCCCGTTTTGTTGATTTGTCAATTAGGTCTCTGTTTGCTCCTATTTTAGGAGAGGCAGGATTTGAGTTTGCGATCATTTACCATAGAGAGCCTTAGACTTCACACTGCTGGCAGTGTTGGCTGTAGGATAAGGCATCAGTACTTCACAAACTTGAGTAAGTACCAAGTTCTAAGGGGATTATCATTTTTAACTTACTGTTTTTTAAAGCCTTTATTCAATGAGTAATGTAAATCAGAAATTTGTAAATCATTTAACTTATTGCTGACACATGTATTCAAAGATTGGTGTGATTTGCTTAGATATATGCCTACATTAGTGCTCTGTGGAACTTCTGAAACACAATAATGTAGGAACTGTGAAGTTACTTCAGAATCATTGTGTGTTTTACAGTCATATTACACAAGTTTATGAAGAAGAATGAATAACCAGTGGCAGTAGCACTGCTTTGTCAGGATCTTTTCAAGTGCTGGATACAATACTGCAATAGTTTACATGTACAAATGTATGTGTGTAACATAATATTCCAGCATTATTTGCACTAAGATTTGTAACATGATATTCCATTGGTTCATGTTCAAGTTGATTTGTGAGAGTCATGAATTGTGTGTGAAGTGTCATACAGAGATGTTCTCAAAATTTCTTTGAAGTGCTTTGACAGCTGACTCATGCATGCTGTTCTCCTACTTGTAAGTTACTTCAAACTTATCAGAACTTGATCGTCGTAACAAAAATCTGAATCTGTATTGCACTTAGATGTACATTAACTCTGGTATCTGTGGATCATTAACTTTTTTCATTCTGTACGTGGCTGTCTCTGCTATTAGCACTCTTCAAAGTATTAATTGTCAACATTTGAATACAGGTTGTAGTCAAACCTGTCTATAAAGGCCAACCGAGGGAATGTAAAAACTGTAGACAAGTAGCCTTTCTAAGCACCTTCTATTACATATTGAGGCAGATGACAACTACACTGTATGATTGTAGAGAAGTGGCCTTAACAAAGATGGCCATTGAAGGTACATGTACTTTATCCCTTTAGCAGCACTAAATTTTAAAGATGTGTGAATACATGCACGCAAAAAGAATTATAATTGGAAAACTTGTGCGGATGTGAAAAGGATTATAATTTGCTTTTAAGTAACAATTTGGTAACACTATTTTTTTCTGACTAAAAAAAAAAGCATAATGATTGAAAAATAATAATTTTTGACTGTTTCTAATACATGTACTTGTGTTGATTTGTCAATACACTGTAGCTCCCTCTGCGACAAAAGCAAGATTTTCATATCTTACAAAGGAGTTATAGAACTCGTGACCGTGAAATTTCATAGGCAGTATCTGCAGGATATCTAATAAACATGTGCAAAGTTTCACAGAATTTTGTGTAAGTCTGCAAAAGGGATGAAGTACCCTTAATACAGGTTTGACTTTATTTCACCATTTTTTTATCCTAAAGGTACATTATATACATACATGTACATGTACAATAAATGTAGACATTTTTGTTAATGGGAGAAACATGGAAGAATCCTACCATAAAGTTGTCTGTAAATGTCTTTTAGATGTTTGTCGATGATGCCTTGAGCTGCCCCCGCATTTCGACAACAGTTTAGATGAGCGTCAGCAGTTGGGGTCATATGCTACAACATGGTTGCAACAATGAGCAAGAGATACCACAGCAACCACCAGCGCCGCTCTGGCCACTGTGGCAGCAACATCGCTCATGGGACCTTCAAGGGGTACATGGTGACAGTGGGAGAGAGCAATATTACAATCACCCGCAATTATTCATCAGTCGGTCCCCGGGATTTTAGGACCAAGAATCCGATCAATAACCCCAAGTTGGAGAGAAGTGCAACTGTCTTGCCAATCGTAGCCTCGCCTAAAAATGCAGAGTTCAACTGTAACAAGTAAGTTAATGTCCTAACAGCCTTTTCACAAAAACATTGCATGAAGAAACACTTACGATGGCCATGTATCAGAGACAAAAGATTCATACATTCATAATGTGTATGGCTCCGATCAAGGGTACCCATGTGTTACATTGATAGACAAAAATGAAATTCACACTGAACTAATTTCAACAGCATGGAAATCATGCTTGTTGGGTAACAGGCAAATTATGTTAAAATGGTGAAAGTAAGAATTGCGTAAACCCCATTCACTGTGCGTTGAACGTGACTGTACATGTACATGTACATGTACGTTGGACTAATGCAATTACATTTTACCGAGCGTGCATGTATCGCGGCAACCAGTCTGTCCAAAGTTTTCACCCTATATACAGCATCATCAGATAGCAAACACAGTGCCCTCTTGCCACATAAAAAATGTCCACAATCTGTGGTTGAATTTCCCTTTAAGGACATTGATAATAGTTACATTCACATGATGGGAGCTAAACTTTAAGTTTTGCTTGTAGTTTCAAAACTTGTAGTTACATGTAACTTGTAGTTATCTGGTAGTTTAATTCAGACCGTATGAATGGACTCGTACATGTAATTTCAAAACTTTATTTAAAAAGTTTACTTGTATAAATTTCTTAAGGCTGAAACCACGAGCAGTGGGTGGTCCTCCGTCGCAGTCTCGGTTAGTGATGACCTTGCTGTTCATGTTAAACTTCCGGGTCATACCCTTCGCGTGAATTATTAACACAGGATCTGTATGTGTACTGTACACACAATCGGTAGTACATGTATCAACTTCCGGGTTAACCACGACGATCGCTCGGCTTGTAGTTTCAGCTCGTTGTTTCGGGCTCGTGTGAACCCTCGTTGCGGTTAGGGAGGCGTGGTTTCATTAACTTCAAGTTTCGCTAACTTAAAGTTTCGAAACCACAAATCCTGTATGAACATAGCTATTGTAATCTTCAATCTTGCACCTGTGGATTGGACAGAGTAGAATACTTCAACACAACTTGTTTCTTAAATTGTTTAAAAGACAAGTGAAGTTGTGAAAGTAGATGAGTATAGATTTGCAGTCTGTGTATTTATTTTTTAAATTTATTTATTCATTCTCCACACATGGGCTGGAACACCCTCTTCAGCCACAGGCTGTTCTTCTGAGGGTCCTTTGCGTAAACGTACACATGTACATGCATGCACAGACAGCTGCATTTTGTACTAAGCCCTCTGCATTGATATTAGGGTGTATCATTACATTACACCTATTACAATGAAACATGACCATGATGGTCTTGCATTACGTCTTCATTCTTGCTCCTGTCAATTGGACAGCTAGAGTGAAACAGAGTTGAGTGCAACTCTGATAATCAGCAATATCTAAAGGATGAAGTTGTTTTTAAGCAGATGAATACACATCCGTGGTGTGTGTGAATAGAGACAGCTCCTACTAGGCCAAATGCGCTGTTATAACTTTTATAAGGGCTTATCATTACACTTATTACAATGAAACATGAGGATGATGTATTTAAAAAAAAACTTCCTTTCGGGGGAGCTCTGTTTTTAACACAGCGATTTTTGTGGATTTATTGTTGTTGATGTTTGTAGTTAAGCTTGTTATCAATTACCATAGTGCTTTTTTTGAGTT
The DNA here is from genome assembly GCA_025618425.1 of Heliocidaris tuberculata. Lineage (NCBI taxonomy): Eukaryota > Metazoa > Echinodermata > Echinoidea > Camarodonta > Echinometridae > Heliocidaris > Heliocidaris tuberculata. The sequence goes on from CM046841.1 coordinate 25,381,837, forward strand.
TTCCAGAAGTGAATTGCTCAATGCTCCCTTGTATTTTTTTTCCCCTGGATGTGTTAGTGTTTGGCTTCATTCATGCAGCCTTCTTTTGGAGAGAATGCCTGTAGGTGCCTCATCATTAGCCCAAGCAAGCTCTAGTTTAAGAAATACACATTTACATGTAGACTGCACAGTGCTTCCGGAAAAATCAGTCCAAAGTTGAAATTCTCTGCTTCCATTAGCCTGTGATGAGCAATGCCAGCTTGAAAAAAATTATTTAAAGGCATTGATTAACTTTGCCCAGGATTGAAAAAATAATAAACACTGTTCCAGCTAATGCTGTAATCATAATTGCAAACCTTTAGCTCAGACAGGAATCGCCTGAGTTTTATAAGCTGATCGGTCGTTTATATATCAAGATATTTACGATTGAACATTGATGTCGGGATAGAGTACCACAGAACCCTAAAGAACTCTTACGGTTGGCATACCTCGCTCTATCACAGAATACCGTACGGGCTGGAAACCCGCTCTGAAATCGCCAAGCCCTGGTGCTTGGTTTTTGTGACTGCAGCGCAGCGAAGAAGCCGAGCGACTTGCGCTAGCGATTGATCGCGATTTTCTCTTTTTTAGGATAGTAAACAGGTTCCATTTTCTCTCATACTTTCACATATCCTTAATTATATATGTAGTTAGAGGACTGCACACAATTCACTGGCATTTGAGCTGATTTTACAATTTTTCACAAAGTTAATCAATCACTTTAAACCCAAATGTGGAGCTTGTGCAGTATGTAAGATACAATTTTTCAGATATTCATGTACAAAAGAAAACAGCCCGCACATACTAGTTCAGGGATGGGAATGAGAAATACATGTAGGTGTCTGTTCATTATTTGGACAAAAAGCGAGATATTTCTTGAAATAAGCCAAAATGACCAAGTATAAACTTTTGCTATGGTTTCCCAAGAGAGCTCTCTTAGTAAAGTGAATAGCCTGCTTACATGTACATGTAGCTCACCGGGTCTTCACAGTGAATTTGTGGGCTATTTTGTAATTGGTCTAATTTTCCCAGATCATCCAGCAGACTATTTTCCCTAGATTTATACTATTTTTGAAATTTCAGGCTAATGAGAATGCACCCAATTGGAAAGAGTGTGAAATAGCCTCTTTCATGCCAATCTTGTGATAGGACAAGAGCAGGTGTAAAGGAAACTAGGAGTGATAAGTGGGTGGAAATAACCTAAACCATAAATAACTCTAATTTGGTTCTGCCTAAGTATTATGTTGTATGATAGAAAGTTACTGTAAATTTGTTTAATCTGTAATTATATTTTTATCTGATACCAAAATTTTGATGGCTCCACTGGATACAATTCATTCAATCTTTCTGGGATCAGCTTACATTTTTGTGTGTACTGTCTCTAGTTTCATCTTTTTTTTCTCTCTCTCTTTCTCTTTCTTTTGCTCTCTCTCTCTCTCTCTCTCTCTTGAATGTATCATCTCTTTTGGTAATCTCAAATAATAATGCAATATTTGGTTAAACTGGTATTTGCATTAATTCTTTATATTAGTTGGTAGTCTCATTGCCACCACTTCCACCCCATTAATTCTTAAAATCTCAACAATAATGACTTAAAATAATAAAATTGATTAAAATTGATTAATATTAGTTGATAGTCTCATTGCCACCACTTCCATCCCATTAATTCTTAAAATCTCAACAATAATGACTTAAAATAATAAAATTGATTAAATTATTCATTTTAATCAATTTTCTTCAGTAATCATTAATTTTACTTTGATGAAATTTTTAATTTTCCTTTGAATTTGTTACTGTCTTTTAACTTTTTTACAGAATCCTTGAAATACTGCATCTACTTTTTCCCTATGTAGATGTAGACTTCCATAATGAAAGTATTCATAAATGATTGAAATAAGGGGCGGATCTAGGATTTTGTAAAAGAGGGGGCACAGTGTTGTAAAAGTACTCGATAAAGGGGGCAATTTTTTTATTTTTTATTGTGTACTTAAGGTATGCCAGTTGGGTTTCATAGGGGGGGGGGGGGGGGTGGGGGCACGGGCCGGTTTTCCCCCTATGTAGATCCGCCATTGATTGAAATTTATGTTGGTTTCAGTCATACAAGTCTCTTCCAGTCATAACAGACAGACTTATTGATTGGTCTTGAAGTGGAAAACTACATGTACATGTACATACATGTATCTTCCTTGCAAAGATTCCAACGCAAAAGTTTCATTTATCACCTGCAAACAATCTTTCCACTGCCTTACAGAGAGGGAGAAAAAAAAATTGAAAAAAATGTCTTTCAGGTACACATGTGTATATTTTTTTGTAATTGTTGGAAACTTACTGCAGTACAGAACTATTGATTTGCATATTTTGCCATCTGCTCTTTAAAAACTACATGTAAGGCAATCAGTCTCAAATTGTAAATTGATATAAGGAACTTTCCAGTGCATGTGCAATGAAGATATATGGAGATTTACAATTAACACCCTTTTGCTGCAAGATGAAGTCTTGGTAAAAGTGTTTGTCCAAAGTTGCAGCCCTTGATTTTGTATTTGTTGTGCTTATATTTGAATAAAAGCAGGAAAATGAGAGAAACAGATTAGATAAAGTTTGAGCAAAATCCTTTTAAGAAATAAGAAAGGTATGAATTTTTGAGGTTGTAATCAATCAAACACAAATTGGCAACTTGGTGACGTGTATCTTGCAAGTTCCTCTCCCATTTGCTCTGTACAAAAAAAAATCCATTGATTTTTATTTTCTCAGTTATTGATAAAGGAATACATTTGTTTCATATACAATGTAGGTTGTGTTTAAAAACATATTCTTAATGAAGGGTGCATGTCTGATTAAATATTTTCTTTAGATAAAATGGAAATTTATGATTTTTTTTTGTTGATACAGGGCAAATGGGAGAGGACCTCGCAAGATACATCATTTTTTTTTTTGTTGCTTTATTTCAACTTCAAAAATTCATAACTTTCTTATTACATGTATTCAATTACATGTATCTGTTTCTTTGATATCTCTGCTTTTTTTAAAAAACCAATTGATATCAGGGTGGACCTCCCCTTTAACACTGGGAGAGGGGAGAAAGTATTTTTTGTCTATTTCCATTTTTTTTTTACCATTAGGCTTATGACAATAAGTTGGATAATTTGCATCTCAATGCATTACCAGATTTTGATTTTAGTTTTTGGTAGTTAGTATAACAAGCGAATTAATGGACGATGCTCTTAATTTTTTACTCTTTAACAAAGAATAAAGAATTACATCATTTAGAAGCTTTATGAAATGCAAGGAGATAACAACTCAAAATTGTGTGATAGATGAGTTTGACCAGATTTTTTTTTCTGTCAAATGTCAGATATATACCTGAGCTGACAAGAAAATAATCTGAGGTGGGCCTACACATTGATTAATGTTGTTATAATGTACATGTACATGTCTATTGATCTGATGATGTTACAATCAAATCATTTTTGAATGGAGACTAATTTTGTGTCACATCCAATAAGTTGATAACCCATCATTGCTTGGAAACCCCATTGCACCTTCAGTGTAATGTCATCAGCAACAAATTGAAAAGAGGTGAAAGTAAATCAGATAAAATGCTTTAATTGTTTAGATCACAATACCCATGTTTAATTTGCACACAAATGAACCTCAGGTGTTCAGCAAAAGACCCAGGAATCAACAGATTTTGACAACCCATCACAAACAGAAAGAACCCATTATCCTTTGTGCCGACCCTCTGGGGCGTGACCCAGGGGGCAGAGTTTGCCCCCTTGAGTTGAATTGAATCCCATTTCTTTGATGAGACAATAGCTTGTGGGAGCAGAGGGAAAGAGGGTATTATTATAATAGGCCGCTAAACTCTGTAACACGGAATGGGTTTGCGTGGAACACGACTGCTTTGCCTGCAGAGTATACCGGTGCAGGGGGTGCAAGGAAAGGAGTGCGGCAGGGTCAGCAGAGTTGAATTTGTGGTGTTTGAAACCCTCATAGACATCTATAGTTTGTAGAGGAAGCGGCATCAGGTGTCCTCAAGAATGCAGTCTTTGACAATGATATGTCTGATGGGCATGTGAGCCATATCTTGCAAACGTTGCTGCTTCCAGTAGGACCTTTGCATGGGTATTACTGGTAACACCACACAGAAGCCATACACATAGCAGAACATCTGATGTCAGTTGATTGAATCTGATCAAAAGGAATTATGGTACTCTGCTTTTTGAAGTCCCATTTTTGCACATAATCCCATCTTCATGCCTCGATGGTGAACAGGATGCATATATCTTGCTGTGGAATTTCTACATTGGTCGAGGAGTAAACTTTTATGAAGTTATATATTGTTTGAAGACAGTGAATGGCTCATAAGTTTTGTGTGCAATATGTCTTGCTTTATTTGAACAAGTTTGACTTGACATCTTGTTGCCGTGGAACCTGCATAATGATGGTTATGAATGTGTTTTGAAATCAAAGTACACTGGTGAACTTTATTGCATCATAATGTAGCGTTGACCGTGTGTTATCGCCAACTTCAGTTTGATGTCGGAGTGCAATCACCATCCCCTTGCAATATCACCATTGGCAGCACTGGACAATCATGTAGTTTACTTTTCCATGCTAATTGCTATTTAATATTTATTGAAGATTGGTGCTGCATTGGATCTGGATTCTGATCTTTGTTTGGAATTCCACAAAACAATCAAACATCTAGGTAACTCTTGCTGCTCCAAAGATGAAGCACATATTACTTTTTGGGAACATGAATTCAAAGACTTTCTATGATTTTTTTTTTCTTCACTCATCGAAAGCATAGGCAGGCATGGCTTTAAGCTTACCCAGACGTTTTTACCTTAAAGACTACAAAAGTTTTCCAATCTGGAATATATGAAAACACTCATTTCCAGAGAAAAAAGCTATGTTATGTGAACTTTCATCTTAAAATTTGAATTGGCAGTTACATGTAGAGAATGTACCACAGATTGATGATATAGACATTCGTCACTTTTCACTTGATCACTGACTTGGAACGAACTTGGACAAACTTGGAGTTACATGTATGATTGATTTTCATCGTGTAGTTGTCTGCAGTGTCCATGTAATTGTTTAACACACAGATCATAAACCTGGAGTACTGTAAACTTGCCAGTAAAGCAATGCAATCAATAGAGACATGATTGAAAAGACACCCTGACTTTAATTACCAAAGAAGTACAGACAGCACTGAATTTTATTAGTGTCTTATCAGAGGTCTATTTACTCATTGAGTAATATTATTTGAACTGGGTTGGTAATTCACCTGGCTGATATCATGTTTCGCATGTCATACCGTCACCGGGATACCCTCAGTGCGGGTAACTCGCCCCACAAGGTCTACTACACTATGGAGGGAGGTCGGAGGGTGGTTACCGGTATGCCTGCTCTCACCATTGGGTAAGTTACATGTAGCTGAGATATTGTTATAACCAGCAAAAAGTTGAATGATTTTTGTAATGAAAAAGTCATGAAATGTCCAGCTTGAAGAAGTACATGTATGCCTATAAATCAAAGGGGGTGCCAAAGTTGTGACAGTTTGATATCACTGTTTACAATACAAACCAGGATGTAGGCACCTACATGTACATACGAATGTATACAGTATAAGCTGCTCTATACATATACATGTACATGTAGGTCTACTGTCAGAAATTGTAGTTAAATGTTCCATGCTTGAGTTTGCTAGCAGATATCGCATTTGGATTCAGTTTTTTTTACATACAACATATATAGAATCATGTACCATCATCTATCAAGACAATGAATGACTTTAAAACTACTTCTTCCTTAGAAATTTGGAACTGTGAGTTCCGAAGGTTATGGTTATAGCTCCATCTACTGTAGCCTTCCCGCCAAATTTGATGAGAGGCTGTTATAAGTGATGAAGTTTCAATTCCTCCTTCCATATCATTAGTATGTACATTTAATGTATGCACATGTACATGTACATGTATGCACCCTACATGTATTTGTAACTCTATTTCCCAAAGTTCGGCATTATCAATTTTCATCCTTTCAGAGTTGCTCCATCACTTCCATACTGTAGGATCTTGACACCTTAATCAATAGGGACAGCCCCTCAAAGCATTGGACTTCACTGATGATCAAAATTCCTTTGAAGTGAATCCTCTTATCTTCCTCTTAAAGGGGAAGTTCACCCGAAGATTACTTGTGTTCAAAAAATGCAGAAAAAATAAAGAAAAATATTGGCGAAAGTTTGGACAAAATCCGTTAAAGAATAACGGAGTTATGGACTTTTGAAGTTTTGATTTTGTGACGTCACATGCGAGCAGCTCCTCCATGATGTAATGTGATAAATATTCCATAAAATACAGTTTTCTCAGAAAATTTAGAATATTTTCGTCTGTGCATTTGATATATTGTCATAAATGTTATTCAATACTAGATTCTGAAAAGAAACAATATTAATTTATCGTGGAACGTAAAAAAAAAAGCGAATATATGGAATATTTATTACATGACCAATGGCAGCTGCTCGCATGTGACGTCACGAATCCAAAACTTTAAATACTCATAACTCTTTTATTATTTGACCGATTTTCATCAAACCTTCGCCAATATTTTTCTTTATTTTTTCTTTATTTTTTAAACTCAAGTAATCTTCAGGTGAACTTTCCTTTAATCAGTTTAAGGGTTCTTAAGTTCTCGGTAGATCATTAGAGTCTTTGATAAAGGTTATGCCCATTGTGTTATACAATGTGTACAGTCCATAATGGTAGTCTTTAATGTTGGCATGTGTTTTAGAAAGTGACTACAAAATGAAGAAATTGGCCTATTAAAGTATTGAGCATTTGAGATGGTTTTGAAAGTACATATGTAGTTGTATTATTTATTAATTTGTTTTGAATGTAAGAAAATACATATCTGAAAGATTTCCAGAAAAAAGTGATGAAGTGTTAATTTGTTCAAGAAATTGGAAAGGGAAAGATTAATTTTTAAGTTTTAATGAGAATGTTATTTGTACATAATGATAATACCATACAAATAACTCTAAAACCATCTATATCCTGAGTTTTCCTCCTAACTGGAGGATTAAATTTAAAAAAAATACTTTACATGTACCAGAATCACCAGCCTCACCAGCCATGATTTAATCTTTCTTTCCATAACCATTTGAACTTGTTTTTCATAATGTACACATGTACCGTATTTATTCAAAAGTTATCATTACCTTCAGTTACATCTTTTGTGTATTTTGGGCTTAGAATCCTTTATTGGTACCGCAGGGCTTGAATACTACCATGGTTCCATTACACATGGACCCCAATTTTTAAATCCGGAACCCCTATGTTTTGAAATTTAAAAAGGGGGCCCATGCATACATACAGCCAGTGGCGTAGCCAGGATTTTTTACAAGGGGGGCAAATGCAGGGCTGTCAACTCTGGGGAACTGCATGGAGGGAGATCCGTATTTTTTTCTTCTCGCCAGCCCTCCAGAAGTCGCTCAGTGGGGGTGGAGGAGGGGGTATCAGATTTTTTCCTCCATAATTCTCTGACAACCAAAAAAAAAAAAGTTTTTTTGCCGGGTTTGCCCCCGCCACTGCCCAGTAACCTTTCTTTTTTTTCCAAAAGTTGTCGGGGGGCAGTCTGCCCCCCCCCCCCTGGGTACGCTAGTGCATACAGCCCCTAGAAATGGACCTTTATGAAAAAAGTTAGTGAGGAGCCTTGTTTATCCCTCTTTGAAAATTTCTTGTTCTTTGATTGGTCAGGAGCACTTCATGTGATCTACATTGTACTAGAAAAAGAAATCTCTCCGGGAGAAAAACAGGCTCTGTGACATCACACTTTGCAGAGTAAAATATATATATTTTTTACGATTTTTGCCTCAGACTGGCCCTTGTTCTGTAAAATCCTTTCCTCTGATGCGTACGGCGAGCAGCCAGTAGTATCCCTTGGGTAACTGTGGTGAAGGGACAACGGAAGCACCAATTTGCAATTACGCGGAGCTCAAGAATTTTCATAAACGATGTACATGTATGATGGGGGGGTTGTGTGTCCTGACAGTTAACAAAAATTAACCTGTAAATTTTGCTGCTGTCGGATTTCACAAAAAATAAGTATCAAGTAACACTCCGGAGGGGGGGGGGGGGGGGGGGGGCATGTCTCATTGAGACCTGTTCATCACGAAAACGGATAAAAAGGGTATTTTTCAGCATTAAGCGTGTAACCCGGGTTACGCGCCTAATGCTGAAAAAATACCCTTTTTATCCATGTAGGGTATCAAAAACAGCAAAAATAAAGAAAAAGGGAATCAAATTCAAAGGTGATAAGAAGAAGATCTGCGGAAAGGGGTATACACATGTAAAAATTAGAGATGTTAAGACAGGTTATCCTGTTTAGGGTATCAAACTACTCCTATCCGACTCCTACTGCAATCCCCGTTTAGGGTGCTCTTCAGAAAGTGATTTACATGGATAATGTACAGGTCTCAATGAGACATCCCCCCCCCTCCCCCGGCCAGATCTTGCATTCTGCAAGACCAATTATCATTTGACATGTACATGTACATGTACATGTAGTTAGTACATGTAGTTATCTACCTAAAAGGAATAACGTACATGTACCTTGAGAATCAGGGTTCGTTTTTTTTCTTCCTTTTTTTTTTTTACAGTGTAACTTATAGATTTCAGTCAGATTGATTAGATTCATTTAATAGAAGATTGAAAGGAATGTCTTTTTTACAAGTAGAAAATTAGGATAATAAAGCCCTACTGTGAACCAACATGTGTACATGTAGCTGCATCTTATGATAAAATGACTCTGGTCATTGCCCACCCACATTTTTTCCCCCCTTCACTATGAATGAATTTGATTTCAGGTCTTTTTTTTTCTTCAATACAGTGCCCTCTGTCGGTGAATTTTAGTGAATGAACATATTTTGAGATATATTTGGAATATCCGGATGTTTCTTGAGATTCTAGAAGGTCATTTTCTAGAGGATAGAAATCTGCTTGTGCATTGAACTGAGAAGGGAGAGAGAAAGAGAGAGGGAGAGAAAGAGAGAGAGAGAGAGCGAGAGAGAGGGAGATAGAGGGAGGGCGGGAGAGAGGGGGAGGGTGAGAGTGGGGGAGAAAGGAATTGGAGAGGTGGAAGGGGGGATCCATGGTGAGATAGCATACTTCAGGGGATGAGCAGAGAGACAGAGAATAAGAGAAATTCATAGAGAGAGAGAGAGAGAGAGAAGCAGGGGGGGGGGGGGCAAATGAAAAAAAAGTGGTCTTGTAACATGATGTTTTGCTTGGAAAATAAGTTGCTTTGTCTTGCAGTACATAGCCCAGAATTTATTCTCCATTAGAGAACTGATAACAATGTTTTCATATATAAATAAAACAAATTTGATAGCTTAAATGAAGATAAAAAAGTCTCTCAAACTTCATATCTATCACCACCCCTGTGCCTGTAATGGAACAGCCCATCTGTGGTTACTACAGGTTGCCAATGAAGCTATTGAATATTCATGATGCCTCGCTATTGTATCCTTTAGTATACATACACCCTTTTTCCATTCGTGGATCTGTGTTGTATGAATAATTGAAAAGCATATAGATGGCTTCCTAACAGAAGACAAGTGGCCCGGAAAGAGAATAATCTATTTCGTACAAAAGCCTGATGAGAGTTAAACCGCAAAGACACAGAGAGGAAGAAAAAAGGAGAAAACAGGCAAGCAGAGATAACGAGGGTACAGATTAGTATGCGGAAGAGGATCATATGTACATGTATCTATCTAGAGATGGTGCGATTGCGGCAGGCATTTATCCGTCCAGGTAGTGATATGCCATGGATATCGCTGATGGCATAAAGAAGAGCGGCACTGTGTTTTAGTTGCATTTTTTATGCTTCCCGAGTGAGGATATATCATGGATACAGAGCAACGATGTACACACTCTCTTTCTTCCATGAGCAACACATCGTTACCTGTTATTGATCACTTTCATCATGAATAGAGCCTCTTGAATAACTGATATAACAAATGTACATTGCAGCATACAGAGCGTGTGTTGATGGAGATGGATCCGTTCTTAATAGCTTTTACAACAACCATTAATGAACCCTGTACTTGTCTGCTTTTAGTTGTGTTGAACGAAAATGAAATTGCATTCGAAGGGTTAATGTGAAAGTGGATTCCTTGTTTCCTGTATTAGCATGTGCAAGCGGATGGAGTTGAATTAACAGGCATTCATTATAGCTCATCTCACATGCACAGTTTCGTCCTGATTAGAAATTCAATGATTGATACCTGATCAAGCTTTTGCTGTTTCATAATGACTGTCCATTTTATGGGATACACGTGATTTTCCATCTTATCAGTGTCCACTGGCCATTTAGCCAAGGACAAGTGAGTTCTTCTGTGGCTATTTCCACGAATTTGAATGTGGATGAGCTTCATAATGAACTTCAGATGTATATTCAAGATGCTCAAATTGGACACTTAAGATGACCCATCTTAAAGCAAGAACTTCTAGGGCAAATACCTCTCCTGAAAATTATTACACTTCAACACAACTAACATTGCCTTGTGAAATGAGCATACAAGACGTGAACACTGTACAAATATCTTGTCAGTTTGTTGAGAAAAATGCGACGACGCCCTGTCTAAATCTTGCATTAACAGTATGTAACAGTCCAAGTGCCTCTTTAGAGTCTGATTAAGGTGCTATTTGTTGATTGCCTGTTGTGTTATGAGCCTTAAAGTGCCAATGCTCATCTAGAAAGGTGTACAGTAACTCACTAAAAGCCTTACAACAGTCATCTTGTCCACTCACCTCCTTGATGAGTCTCCCGCACTTCTTCTAGGAGTCCGATTCAGTTTCTCTTCATTTTAGTACATGTAGCTACACATGTAAGAAGGATGCCGAGTGCTGTAGAAGTCATGAGCCTAAAACTGCCAATCCTCAACCAGAAATGGTATCTAGACGTTCTTGACAACCAGTACAGGGAGGCCCTTGGTAAAGATAAGAGGTGGAGAAAGGGAAACAAGAGGTTTGTAACATAGCAGACGGATCTTTGTGCAAGATTTGAGAGCCAGAAGGGTGTTAACTCTATGTTAAAGAAATATGAGTTAATGCCCTTTTGGCTCTTGGCATACACTATTTTGTAGTAGTTTTAGTTTAGTAGACCTTTTTATTCACATTTTATGGATTTTTCATTCCCAGCATCCCTATAGCGATTTAGCAACATTTCTCTTTTATTGTGACCTTTTGTGCACTTGATTATATTTTTATAAATGAGATCCACCTTGCATTCATATGTTGTTGCTATGTTGGGCAAGCAATTTTCTTTAAAGTAAATTTATATGTATTCTTTAGATGTGATGAATGCATGAATAATACTATATTGTTAAATTTGTAAATTTTATTTAGGCAAATCTGAGGTATTTGTCCCGTACATAATATAAACTAGATCAGAGAATTCAGTATACCTGATGAATAGCATGAGTTGATAGTCCCATAAAGCATCGATCAGACCCAATAAACGGGCAACAATTTTCAACTTAATTATGTTCATTATTCCAAAACACTTTGTAACGTATTGGTTAACCAAATAATGTACCTTAGTTGGACTTGACCATTTGTTCACTATATTCACATTTTTTAAACACTTTCTGTCTGTGCTGTGCATGCCATGCATAATTTTTTCCTACTTAAATTGTAGATGATTTTCTGATGGATGGCAAAAAGAAAGTGTTTTTTTGGATACCAGTATGATTGCCTTCTTTGTTTGCCAACGTTGTTGCATTCGATATTGAAATTCTTGATGTGGAGTTTGTCACTTGACTTTTCTTTATTAATGTTGAATGTTAATCAGAAATTGCCTTTTCCTTTTGTAAATTTTATTTCAGCTTTGATGGAATGATGTTCTTTTTGTTTAATATACAGTATTTCCACTTGAAACAATTATCTTTTAAGATAAATTTGTTTCAGTTTGTAAAAATTGTTCACTTTTAGATCGGACTATCAATTTGAACAAGTTTATGCATGCAAATTTTGCAATATTATTTTGTGTGTGCTTTGTTCACATATATTGGGCAAAAATTATATTATACATGTAAATGTACCTTGTGGTTTTACATTCTTCATCTTGTAATTTTGAGACAATCTTTTCAGAAGTTTATGTAAAATTATGTATTTGCAAATGCATGTACATGTACTGTGTAAAAGATATGTTTTGTACACAAAATTTCATATTTTCCCCATTATCTCTCAAGGTGCAGCTTGTCTCCTTCTTAACTCAAGATATATCATGGGAAAATATATTTGACACAACATATGTTGAGTTTACAAAAAGATAAGGAGCATCTTTAGAGATAATGGAGAAAATATGAAATTTTGTGTACAAAACATATGGAGAGTTGTACTACTAAACCTGTCACTTTGAAGCAACATTGCCAATTTGAGGATCGCCATAGAAAGTAAATTGACGTTTCAAACTTTCATAACTCTCATTTCGTAACCGATTGAAATGGAACTTTTTAAAAATTGCTTCTCTCTTTCCTCTCTTTTCATTAAAATGGATAATTCCCCAGGGTTTCATTCTCCTTTAACTTGACTTTCAACCAAGATGTTCAAAACTTCAAATTTTGAATCCTGCCCAGTGCAGATGTCTGTAGGCAAAACAGTTAGCCACGATTCGTCACGGGTTTTGCGAGCCGACGTATCTCCTGTACTTAACCAGTCAACCAAGGTGAAGCAAAAGGGTATTACCAAAGCTGTGATATAGTGGTTCATTCGCTTGACTTTCAATCAAGTGGCACAGGCTCAAACTAGGAATCTGTGGCACCTGCTTATATCTTCAGACCAGGCATTTTAGCCACAGTTGTCTCTCTCCACCCATGTGTGGTAAATGGGTAGTCAGAACCTTTATGATATTGGAGCTCCAGAATGGTTCTATAACAAATGCCATAAGGTCAATTCCCTACATTACTCTAATTCTTTACTTCATCCCTAACCCTAATCCTTACTATAGACTAAACCCATTCCAACCTTAACCCTAAACCTACATGTATGTTTGACGAAATAAAGCCCAGAGAAAAATGTCGCAGAAGCAAATGTGGGATCACCTCCAGAAGCTCTACCTCAAGGAGGATACATGTACATGCCAGAAGAAGAAAACCACGAAAGTGTAATACTCTTTTTATCTCTTCATTTTTTCTTCAGCTCAAGTAACTCAACTAGTTACTCCAACCAAGATGGCATCCAGGGCAGCTCACCGGTGGTCAGCTCCAGTGGTCAGAGCTCGGACATCAGCCGCCAGCTGTCCAGCGAAGACCTCAAGCATTTCGAGAGGAAACTGGAGAGGGAGAGAGAGAAACGGCTCCACACGGAGCCTCCTCCTCCGAGGTTAGACGCCAGAGGTGAGTCCTTCTTGTACCAATCTCTTAGATTTTTTTTAAATTGCATTTTATGATGCGTGTGGAAAAAAAAAATCAGTAATATTATTATTTATTAAGTGACATCCTGATCGCAATTCAAATAGTGTGTATTTTATTACATTAATTTTTTTGTGAATACCCGTAATTGTATGGAAAAATGTTAGTTTTCTTATGGTGCTTAAATGTATATACTAATGATTATTTTTGGTGTACATGTTATGTAATTTGTCATCTTGTTGTCATTTTATTGATATTTATTAAAAATTGTTGCGTAGCCACCTTCTATAGCACAAATGATTTCATTTGTAACTGAAATTCAATTTTCTATCTACTTCACCCTCCTCCATTGCGTTCATATGGATCACTATTGCTTCGTGGTGCATGTATATTGCATACGTGTATGTACATGTAGCTTTGAGGTATAGAAGAGTGAGTCTTCTATCATACTGCTCAGAAAAACAGGAAAAGGGCCTTAGTAATGACGGAGGTATAATTGCAGAGAATAGCATATTATGACATCACATGTATCTGGAAACTAAATGTGCATGTTAATTTAGAATTACATTTTGTGATAGAAGTCGTAGAACTCATATAGAAGCAGGGCTCAGTTATGTATGTCCATAAAGTAGTTGCATCTTTAGATGTAGTTAATAATACTTACATGTAGTTCCCTTTGCATTTGAAATCAAGTTGAAAAGCCTTATTAAATTAATGTTAGATACTAATGAACTTACAGTTAGATCCTAATGAACTTTTTAAATGCAAAAACTCTTTCCTATCATGTACAAAATAATAATCTTTAATAGTTTATATTGACCTTTATAGAAAAATTACCCTAATCTGAATGTACATGCAGATGTTAGAGATTCAACATTTAGAGATTTTTATGTGTTAATGTGCAGTTGTTTCTCTTGTGATCTGTCAAGTCTTAATGTGTGTTGAGGGAAAATGGACTGGTTTCATTGTGTGCTGTGCAAGATTTAGGATAACATACAAATTAAATAAACAACATCAGAAAATTAATTCGATCCTTGATTATTTGGTCTGCTGTCGTTACAGTAAGCCCCTCATTGACTGTAACATTGAAAACTCTATCTGTGGTCCCAGTTTCCTTCAGTTGTGTGTAGTTAATCTTTTGTCCCCACTGAAATCAATAGTTAATGTATAGGCCCATGGTTAACGCCATGAGTTTGCTTATTCCTCATTGATTATGATTACTTATTGTATGTTGCTTTTCTCTTATTGGATGTTGTTTGGGATTCTTGGTATATACTAATAGTTTCAATAACAAAGTAGAGGTCTAAGCATAATGGGGAAATTTCCATAGGCGCAAATGATTTGCCTATTAGCACAGAGCAAGGTACACTGTATAGCCTTCTATTGTTGATGTGGTCGTACATTTAGGCACCCCCCCCCCAAAAAAAAAGTTTTAATTTTAAAGGGGGCCTTGCATACACACCCTAAAAATGTCAATCTGGACACTCTGCCCTCCCCCCAAAAAAGTTTAGTGTGGAGGCCTGCCTTAGTCCACTACATAGGACTCAAAGCTGTAGGTTCACTGAAGGTTCACTGAAGTTTATATAATACGTAGTATGATACACTTTAAACTTTTCATCAAGTAATAAAATATCAGCCATCCATAATGCAATCAATTTCATCAGTCAATCAGTCGGACAAAGAACCATATATTGATGTAATTTAGAAGCTTCCAAATAGCCCCCAAATTTTGCAGACTTTTGTTAGCTTGAAAAGAGACCCAGAGGGAGAAACAAATATTTTGAAGGTTTGAATAGAGGACATTTTATGTAATTTGGTAGTGGAAAGCTCAAAGAACTTACATGTAGATAAGTCATCGAATTATTTTAAATTTGCCTCAAAGGAATTCTGCAACAAAATATATGTAAAGCACTATCTGAACGGTATTACATGTATTAAATATAATTATGGCTGTTGGTAATGTTCTTCTTGTCTAATATTTTTCTTAGCTGATTCTTAAAGTGTTCTGCTTTTCTTCTATCCTCAGTGGCTAGTGAGAATGCGCCACAATTCGATCTCAACACCATGAGAAGAAACGGCTTCCGTCCCACCTCCAAGAACTCCTTCATGAGGGACCAGCCCAACGTCCACCTCACGGCCTTCCGTCATGGCCACCCCCCTCCGCCCGTCGTCGACCCCATGGCCTCATTATCCATCACAAGCTCAGGTGCCCCCACAAACCCAGGGGTCCCAGGGGCGCTACAGGGACAGAGTATCGGCTTTGGAAGCAGGGAGGCGGGCTTAGGAGCAGGGCTCAACGGAAGCACGGTAGGGAGCCAGGCGAGGTTTAACAATGTGAAGACGAGAACAAGAGCTTCCTTCCTGGCAGGGCAGAGTGAAAAATACAAACGTAAGTATTACTGAATCATTTACCAGTCATTGGAGTCATACCTAATTAGGCAAAATGCTCCTACAACAATTGCTTCACAATCGCTATCCTTAACCCTAACCCTGAACCTATAAAGTCACAAAAGCTTGCGGTGCAAAAAAAGGTTTGTCCTGAAACACATTGTTAAAATCGTGAAGGGATGGGAGGGGCTTGTGCCCCTCTATCATCTCTCTTTTTCTATGCATTGATCGTCATAGTGAGACATCCTGATTAGCTTTGGGGGTAAATAGGTCAAAGGTCGAAGGTAATAGAGGTCATTTACCATGAAATTTCAGGTTTTTAGCCTTGTTATTGTATTATCTCTTGAACAATTTGAGCCATTAAGTACAAACTTTGTACTAGTATGCATTACCATAGTGAGACGAACTGATTAGATTTTTGTTTGCGTAGGTCAAAGGTGAGGGGTCATAGAGGTCAAGATATGTGTGAAGTTAATTTTTTGTTATAACCATATCTCAACTATTTTAACTGTGAAGATCAAACTTAGTACCAGTGTGCATCAAAATAGTGAGACGAAGTGATTACATGTAGATTTAGGTTTATTACATGTAAGTCAAAGGCTAGAGGTCAATATGCATGAAATTAAAGATGTGTTAGATTCGGTATCACTATATCTCAACTTTTTTTTATGCATGGCTAGGATAAGATAAAGTGATCAGACTTTTGGTAGGTCAAAGAGGTCAATTAACTAGTAATTCTGGTTATCACAATATTTCAAGAAAACTTTAGCCAAAACTTAACTGAATTTAGCCAGAGGCATAGAGACGCAGTTGCATTCATCTTGTTGTAAGTTGTAAGATGTTGTAAGTTAATAGAGGGAAGTACATGTACATGTATGCCTAAATCATTTTTTTTTTGTCCAATCTTCTTGTCACAGAGAGTCAGTACCAGTTTCACGACCCTGTATCGGGAGCCACTCCAGACTTCACACAAAGACTCGCTGAACTTACCTCACTAGAAAGCGACACGATACGATATGAAAGGACTAAGAAAGCCAGGAAAAAGGCAAAGCAAGACTCAGGTTGAACATATTTTGTGATGGCCTAAACACGAGAGGACTAGGAAGCCAAGTAAAAAGGCGAAGTGAGAAGAAATGAAAAAAGAGTCAACAAGATTATGGCATGAATTCACCTCAGGATGGCCTGAAACAGTGTGTGTGTGTTATGAACCTTACCTCGACTGAAGCAAGGAGAACTTGTGTCAGGGAGTGGTGATGTTCGTCTGGTGGACCACAACTGAGACTTGAATTCATTGCGAGACATGGAAAGCTCTGTATTGGGATTGATTCAAATGTGCGTCTTCTCCAACTCAAAGAGGAAGTGAATTCTGCAAACTTGAGAAGCTCACCAGCATGTACTGTTCAATCGCTGCGTTCAAAATTGTCAAGTGTTTCTCTTTTACAACAGTGATCGTTCATTGTTCTCTCTCTAAATGCATTTTGACTGTTTTACAAATATATTTTAAAAAGAAAATCCACAAATTAAAACCAAGAACATTCAATTCAAAGGCAAACATCTCATTTTGAAAATTGAAAACTGCATCATTCTCCACTTTCAGGCCATTTTTTGTGACTGACTAAAACTGTTCTACTACATGTATGCCTCAAACCAACCCTAACCACATTGACCAGCATTAATTTCAGCATAAAAAACATAACCGCCTACTATTCGAAGTACACAAGCGTCATGGTGTATTCCAACTGTAGACCTGAAAGTCAGTTGAAATGTTTTATTATGGTAAATATAATGTCCATGTAATACTGATGAAAAATTGGTATATCAGGTAAAGTTACTTAACATGATACTACTGGATGGCCGTGATAGGGGAACAAGGGTATATCGCACGAGCTGAACATACTTCATAAATCAGTATGTTGAGTGAAATATTTTCAAAGCGAGTATGATATACGGGAACCTTGTGTGTCCCATGAAATGAAAATTATTCAAATCGTATGATTGTAATTAACCGGGTGAAATCCTGATTATTTCCAAAATGTTGCCATCATTCTTATATTGAGTTTCATACTGATTTATAAATACAAGTTGATTTAATATCCTTAGAGCATTTGCAAGAATGCAGTGTGCAAGTCCGTAGTCTAAACCTTTGCACATTTGAGCAGGTATATACTTATATGCATATGCACAAGCAAATATACTAGGATATCACTAGTATATTGCTTGATCATCCACATACTATTTTTTGGCAAACCATAAGATATCAAACATTATTATTTGTATGAAGGGTTTTCAGGCGACCAGAAAAATTGGCGTATCTCATGGTTTGCGCAAGAGTACCCGGATGACCGTGCAATTTTAAAACAATATCTCATGGTTTGTGTAAAAGTACCCGGATGACCGTGCAATATATCTCCATATCTCATGGTTTGGGGTGCGCGTGACGCGTAAAAAAGTGAATACGCGCTTAAATACGCAAAGGTTAAGACAATGGATGCATACGCGCAGCTCTTGCAAGATGCTTGGGTAAGGACAAAAATGTTTTTTCTACCTTTGTTTTATGTCGAAGTCAATACAAAAAACATAAGGACATGTAATGGTGAAAATTGAGGAACTAGGTATCATACAATTAATAATAATAATATTGAATGGCTTTTCTTTCATGGGACACAAGAATATATCGTACTCGCTTTGAAAATATTTCACTCGTCGTGCCGACTCGTGAAATATGCTCATAGCTCGTGCGATATATCCTTGTATCCCACTCAAGGCCATTCAATATTATATAAATATTGCATGGCCATCCAGGCACATTTTGCAAAGGATAAGATATCCTAATAATTGTATTGTTAGCTCAAAACCCTTCATACAAATACTGTAATAGATTACCAGCTGAAACAGAGATAATCGAGGGAGGGAAAAACTATCAAATATTTAACAGATGAATTAATATTCATTGTGTAAAAGAAGATTTTTTAACCTGAGTTACATGGACTTCATATTTATCAACCCAACCTCATGGAATGACCGATTTGTCTTCTAATAAGT
Organism: Heliocidaris tuberculata; assembly: GCA_025618425.1. NCBI lineage: Eukaryota > Metazoa > Echinodermata > Echinoidea > Camarodonta > Echinometridae > Heliocidaris > Heliocidaris tuberculata. The sequence continues at coordinate 25,400,702 of CM046841.1, forward strand.
TTGACTTCTAGGCACCTATCATACTGTAAGTACATGTATGGACCAGCCTTTGAATTGAATTCTACTAGTAATTAAATTACATAGGGGTTGTAAGAAAACTTTCTGGAAGAATGTGCTGTCTGAAGAAATATTTTTAGCCTCGTCCACTCTGTAAAATTCTGTTTCATGTGGAGAGAAAAATCTCAAAAAGTTACTACGTACACCTATGGCATTGGGACTGTATTTTTTGGGAAAAAAGTTATTGGAATGATGAACAGGAAGAATTTCCAAGGGATGGTTCTGTTTTAGTGTTCTATTGTTGTTGTAATGAGACCTGGGGGGGGGGGGTATGTCTCATTGAGGCCTGTATGGCATCAGCGCCACTGACTTTCTGTAAAGCATCCTAAACGAGGATTTAAGTCAAGATTTTTTTGATATCCTATTCAGGGAAACCCCCGAAAAATGATTTTTAGATCCTACATGTACAGGGATTTTTTAGATCTTGCATAGTATTGTACACCCTATCCGAGGATTGGTTCTTCTTGGCCATTTGTTGGCCAAAAAGGAAGAGATAAAGACAACTACATTGTATTTATTTAGGAACATATTTTTTATTACAGAATGATGTCTTAATTGAAAGGATAGAAAAGAACTTCTTTGGGTTCATGAAAAAATATCCATGGGAAGATTTTCAGATGCTGAATGGTACTGTCAAATTTCCTACCCTTTTTGAGGATCTTTTCTCATCACTAGTGAATTTGATACCCCTTTTTCAGAATTTTCCTGTTTTTGATACCCTAAATGAGATCCCTGGGTTACCAGTCTGGTAGTGAAAAAACAACCCTACAACAAATTTGTACAGGCCTCAATGAGACATACCCCTGGGCATTGGGATTTTTTTTTTTTTTTTTTTTTTTTTTTGGGGGGGGGGGGAGAATTCTCCAGAAAATGCCACTTTAAAATTTTGTTTACCCTGGGGCCTCAGGAGGGTTTCTGTTCTAGTGCTCTAATGTTGATAGAAAATTCTGGTATGTTGCATCTGAAAGTGATGTTTCTCCTTCTTCTTATTTGCATCATTATAACTCTTGTTTAACTTAAAGGAAACCAAAACCCAAGGAGAGAATCAATGTTATTGGAAAGTGAAATTCAGAGAAGCACTTTACAAAAAGTTTCATTAAAATTGGTTAAAAAATGAGAGAGTTATGGAAGTTTGAAAAGTCTCGTTTTACTTTCTATGGGGATCCTCAAATTGGCAAAATTGCTTCAAAATGGCTGATTTTGTGAAGAACTCTCCATTTGTTTTGTACACAGATTTTCAGATTTTCCCCATTATCTTTCAAGGTGCAGTTAATCTCCTTCTGAGCTCAAGATATATAATGGGAAAATGTATTTTACACCACATATGTCGAGTTCAGGAGGAGACAAGGAGCACCCTGAGAGATAATGGGGAAAATCTGAAAATCTGTGTACAAAACAAATGGAGAGTTCTTCACAAAATCAGCCATTTTGAAGCAATTTTGCCAATTTGAGGATCCCCATAGAAAGTAAAACGAGACTTTTCAAACTTCCATAACTCTCTCATTTTTTAACCAATTTTAATGAAACTTTTTGTAAAGTGCTTCTCTGAATTCTCACTTTCCAATAACATTGATTCTCTCCTTGGGTTTAGGTTTCCTTTAACCCAACAGGTTAAACTTTAGTCTATGTTAAACCGGACTTCGACTACCCCTAACTGTAGGCTACATTTCTGTACAAAGTTAAATCACACTTGGAGTCTAGACTGCACTGGAGTTTCAGTCAAACCAGAATTGAGAACATGATTATCTTAAACTCTGGTTAAAAGGGCAGGTTTAGACTGGGTGTAAACCACACTTAGACTGCGGTTTAAGTTAAACCAGAGTTCAGAATACGGGCCAATGTAGTGTTGAGAGAAAACTCTTCAAACATGTACTTTGCATGAGGACTGTATTCTTGAAAGAGTCTCTGAATTCACTGACAATATTTATTTAACCTCAGCCACTGAGGATCACTTGAACATTGCGTTTGCAGGTGATATTTCTCTCCCCGCAAAGCTTTGTGTTGTCAGCTTTGTGTTGTCATGTGTTCATCAGATGCAGTATTGTGTTCTGTTCAGGTTAATTGAGAAATTTGTTCCCGATTTGTGAAAATTCATGAAGAAAGTATTCTACTATTTCAAAGCATTTGTGTGTTCTGTTATATTCTTGCACATGTGCAAATAAAATTTGAAAATAGCGATAATTGTCAGGAATAAAACTTGAGTATTTGTGGTTCAGCTAGTGTTGTGTTTTTGATAGAGAAACATGTGGGTGAAGTTCAGGAGGTGCTTCAGTTATAATCAATAATTTTTAAAAATATGCTGAATGAAGAGATATGAAGTAACAAACAAACTGACGACATAGATAAATGAAACAACATACATGTAGATAAAACTATTGACTCTTTATGTATTGTGTTGACACACCCTACTTGAGTCATGCACCGGGGGCAGGGGGGGGGGGGTGTAAGGGATATGACCTTAAATTGCTGAAGGCCAGTGAGATGAATGATTACTGCATTAGGGAGAGAAGTTTGTAATTTGCATTTTTTTCAATCAACCACAAACTTCTCTTTCAGAGAGAAACACAGGGAGAGAGAGAGAGAAACAAGTAGGGAGGGAGGGAGAGAGAGAGAGAGAGAAACGGGTAGGCAGGGAGAGAGATTTTGTTTTGTTTTAAGGTGACAGTAAACTGGAGCTCCTAAATGGCGCCATTTTTCAATTTAAGTGTCTGTGCATCTCATTTTCCATCTCATCATGCCCCATTCTAGTTTGAAAAATCTTGCAATATATCTGCACACAATTTTCAAGTATGCCAAGTCCAAAATAATAGTTTGAAATATAAAAGTTGCCTGTTATCCAAACAAGCTGTTTGTCAAAAGTAAAAATAAATGCAATTGATTTTCAAATCATAATCTCAAGTTAGCAGTCACTGTAAGATGGCGCTGTTCAAGTTTTGCCCGTTTTTGTGTAGTGAATGGTCAGTGTAATGATCTGTAAAATCAACCCTCATTTTTTGAACTCTGGGAGCAGTGGCGGATTTAGTGGGGGGGGGGGGGGCACACCCAGCCCGTGTCCCCCCCCCCCTTTGGAAGAAAAATATGCATTGTGACCCCCCTTTTTTATTGTGCCCCCCCCCCCCTTTTAGAATGAAAACCCCCCTTTTTTTTATTGTTGCTTGTCAGAGAATTATGGAGGGGAACTGAACCCCCATAACCCCCTCCCCCCAATGAATTTTGGAGGGCTGGCGAATTAACCCCCCCCCCCCCCGCGAGACCAAAAAAAAATAGGGTCTCCCTTCAAGCAATTTCCAAAAGTTGACAAACCTGCATTTGTGTGCCCCCCCCCCCCCTTATACAAAGTCCTGGATCCGCCCCTGTCTGGGAGTGATGGCCTGTAGAATAATACTATTCTATCCAGGGGCATTGCAGTATGTTGCAAGAATTTTCCATCATTATTGTCAAACTTGGTATTGACTAAAAACCGGTCGTCAGGGATCTTTTTTTTTTTTCTGTTGCGAAAAGACAAGACAATAAACCCACACACACACAAATCCCATACAAAGCAAGAAATAAAAAAGAAAGAGAAAAAAAGGGGAAGGTCATTACATTTTTAGGTTTTCCGGTAAGCCCCAGAAATGTGAAATTTCCCTACATGACATAGGCGGGGTAGGGGTGCCCGCCCCCCGCCCCTGCTTCTATCATGTCTTTTCCCTTAATTTGGGGCTGGTGAATTCCTTTCTCTTCGAATTTGAACGCTTACCTTTATTGTTCATACGATAGGTTGTTCCAACTAAAGGTTTTTTTTTTTTTTTTTTTTTTTTCCAAAAACAAAATAAAAATAAGTTTCTCGAATTTTGTCTAGATTTGCAAACGGAAATTTTGAATTGGAGGGTATGGGAGTCAATGTGTTATCTTGGCCTTGGCCTGGGAGGGGGGAGGGGTTATTGGAGTGGGTGCTATTACATTGCCTTCTCCATCTCCCTTTCCATTTTTTTTTCTTATTCCTTATTTTATCCCTTTCACCAATCGAAGTGGGGGGGGGGGGGCACGTTGCCCCTTTCTTGCTGTAGCAGATCTGCTGAATGTATAATGCTTCCAAAACATTCCCCACTCTCTCTCTTTAGCTTATAATCTATGAAGAAAATATATTGTCATCATAAAAGAAAACCAATTTTTGCTCTTGGGCGACTAAGTTATGGCCTGGATTTCGTGTGTTGTCCTAGCTGATTGTTGTTACGGTTGTAGGGGAAAGGCAATAGACTCGTGCCCAAAGAATATCGATTGAATCACTCTGAAGATTCGCCATGGTGTCATCAATCCCCCGGCTTAAAAAAAAAAAATACTACTGGAAAAAAAAAAATCTTCCGAATTCATGACATTTTATCCAATGAAGAAATTGAACGTTTGAGTTCTGCATTAGCATAATTATGACCTTAATCACAACATTATGTTGCAAAAAGAAAAAAAAAAGACTCGTAAGGTTTAATCAACTTTGGAAGAAAAAACAATAACAACCAGTGGATTTTATTGCCTTCAGTGTGGAGTTGCCCTTATGGACATAGGCGAAAACAATGAGAGAATTATCACAATTAGTTTAATAGCCATAGTTACCTTGATAAATAATGTGATTATTAACATATGGCATTGTTCATTATAATTATGTGACAATGGTTGCTATATCATTTTTACAATGCGAGTAAGACACTACCCAACACCCCCGGGGAAGGAGTAAAATGTCAAAAGGGGATAGGGTTAGCCGGCATGGAGTTCCATAGAACTTCGTCTCCCCTTCTGCCTTCTTTCGGAGTATTGTCTGAGCCCGGCCTAAAGTGGTTTCACCCCTGTGTATATTTGTCCGATTGCATCTAATATAGGGTCAGGCCTGTGATTACATTTTTCAGTTGCACTTGGTAGGTATGAATGAAACCCGGTCTAAAGTTCAAGGCCATTCTTTCATCACGATGTCGCAATTACTACACAATACCTCACTCACTGAAACGACGGCTGAATGACCTTTATATAGAAATCAGTCATATATCGGTATGTACATCATATCATTCCCCGTGGTATGGTTGCAAATCAAAGAGCATTTTACAAAAGACATCCCATTCCGCTCTGTTATCAGTAAGAGCACTGTGTAGTGTGTAAACTGTGTGAAGTGTATATAAATTTATATAATTATAAAACCCGTTCGTCCAATTCTTATTCAGCCTATGAAAAGGATTAACTTAACATCTTGCACGTTAATCCAATATTGATGGGGAGTAAATTTCGCCATAAAGACCATAGACTCCTAGAGGTTTAATTTCTTATAATTTCTAATAATTCAATTGCTTCTTGTCGGTCTCTTGCTTCCTGGTTATGTATTTTTAGGTTTCCCGAGACCACAAAACAGTTGAATACCCCCCCCCCTTTTCTTTAAATAACAATGAATTGATCACCACTTTTAATTACCCTCATGTCAAGAGAATGTACATCAAAATGCATGAGTAAGAAAGTAAATTGTTATCAGATATTATTATCATTTCTTTTATCTAGATTTATGACAGGCTTCTTGGTTGTGGATCACTTATGATCTGTACGTCTTGTCAAGTTATCTCAAATTGCTGTATCATAATTTGCATAATCAAAGTGTGAAAGGATGGGGGGGGGGCAGGAGCGGCAGGTCAACTGCCAATGGTACGTTATAAGTTCTGGCCACAAATTTTCGGCACGTTCTGCCCCCCCCCCCCCGCCATTTACATGACAAAGATGATCGGAATGTTATAAAAACACGATAAAAACTACTTTCGAAAAATAAACTCAAGACAAATTCAATAGCCCTGTCCAGGGGCGGATCCAGGATTTCGTATAAGGGGGGCACACAAATGCAGGATTGTCAACTTTGGGAAACTGCTTGGAGGGAGAGGGGGTGGGGGGTGGCGAGCAAAAAAAAAAATTTCGCCAGCCCTCCAAAAGTCGCTGGGGGGGGGGGGGTTATGGGGTTCGGTTCCCCTCCATAATTCTCTGACAAGCAAAAAAAAAAAAAAAAAAAAAAAAGGTTTTCTGCTCGAAAAGGGGGGGGGGGCACAATCGCAAATAGGGGGGGGCACATTGCATTGTTTTCCCTCAAAAGGGGGGGGGGCACGGGCCGGGATTGCCCCCCCCCCCCTGAATCCGCCACTGGCCCTGTCTATCACCTTTAGAAATGTGCGAACATTATAATGGTGTATTGCGTAATCCGAACCTGATTTCTATGGGCAGTACAATAGGCCTTTGAAATTGCCCTTGAGTTTAGTTTTCGAAAGTAGTTTTTATCGTGTTTAAAACAGCATCTATATTATTTACAACTTTCCATTCCTATTTTTTAATTTTTTTTTAGTTCATGTGTTTATTTTCGATTATTAAGATGGTCATCATCATGGAATAGAAAGCCTGTTTTCAAACATCTCACGATAGAAAGGCATTGAGTAGTCCACGCAACGGATGACGTCATCCGAAAGCTGATCACGTGGTATAGGCCCAAGATCCTTCGGCGGGATAATATGGGTACTCTTGAAGGCTCTCTCGTAGAATTCCTTCATCTCCATGAAGATATTTTCCGCCGCCGTCACAAAATTCTTCGGCATTTCAGTAAATGGTTTCATCTGGAGTAGGTCGTCGCTGTACGGATATCCGACAGCGTCGCAGAACGCCTTGATTGTCGGTCCCGGTCTGGACATGATATCCGAAGTGTCAATAACAATCGGATTAGGGTCGACATTCGCTTTGGCGTGTTTCCAGAGCGCGTGCTCCCTCTCGAACCATTTCAGTGGTTGACTATCAAGCGGGTCATCTCGGATAAGATCGTAATCAGCTTCGGACGGGATCATACCCGTTTCGGCATATTTCGCTCCCATCGACTTCCGAGCAGAAACGTAAACTCGCGAAGGATCCCGAATGAGGAAGGCGCATTTGTAGCCTTCTGGGTAGTATTTTGGGTCGATTGGTAGTACTCCCATCTCCTTGATGAGGACGTACTTGCTGCTGGCACTTTCCAGATCTTCCTTGATTGTTTGATACCTGAAGCAATTCAATATACAATAAAATGAATAAACTATTTTAGATTAATCTTAAAGGATACGTTATCGTTACGGATACTAATATTATCTTATTTAATTTTAGCATCAATGTAATACTAAACTGCAGTGATAATGATCAGGTGTTCTTCGGGCTTTTGTTATTCAAAAGCTTGATTAATTATTATTATCATGACTATTATTATTCTTGGGAGAGAGATTGTGTGTGTGTGTGTGGGGGGGGGGGGTGCATTCCGTGTGGCTTTAATTATTGGCGTGGGTGTGACTATGATCGAGCGGGCGATACCGAATTTTTTTTTTTTTAATGGTTCTTAGAATACCAGATATTGCCCCACTGTTATATGTGACATTATAAATTGATTAATCAAAAGAAAACATAAAATGAAACCAAGCAAACACTCTGAATTTTATAATCTCATAGGGCTTAATCCCAATAGTCTTCACTTTCTTCAGCATTTGCATGAGTCAACAATTTTATACTAAACCGATAGAGTTAGGACTTCAGAAAAAAGTCACTTTATGATAATATTTCTCTATAATCACATTATTATCTTCGGGGTTGAGTATGTATTTACATGGCTGCATTTATTTTGGTCGAGTCGAATTTATGCTACCGGAGAACGAATATCAAATATAATAATCGCTTGCCTGAAGAGAAGAAAAGACCATAATTATAGCAGGGGCGGTTCCATGATTTTGTAAGGGGGGGGGGGGGGCACAAATCTCAAAAAATTATCTGATGACCAATCATTTTTTGATCCAGTTTTCTTTCAAAATTCTCTGCCAAGCAAAAAAACAAAAACAAAACAAAACAAAACAAAACAAAAACAAAAACAAGCAAACAAAAGGGGAGGGGGACACGGGCTGGAAGTGCCGTCTCCCATAAATCCGCCACTGATTGTAGCATTTGTATTTCTTCTTTTCAAATTCTCATTGGTAAAGATAAGACCCGTTACTTTATCATATACCTGTACATATTTAACATTGCTGCTAATGAGAATGAATGCGAACGAGGAGTTTAATTATTTGCAGCAGAAACATCGCTAATATGGCAGAGACATCATACAAATTAATCACACTTACGACATTTTTCTCGGAATCAATCTTGTGCCAACGTTTTTCTCCCAAATGTCATTCGCCTCCCCGTACACCTCCTCGTTCCCTACGAGATCTGCGGGCAGCTCTCGACCTGTCGACGTCGAAAAATAACCTCTGCATGAAGAGGCATACGAGTAAACGTCCAAGTGGACTTCGATGCCCTCAATGGCACTCAGACATTTTGCCAATAACGTGGACGTCGATCGAGGTATGCACCACAGGCCCACTCGCCCGGGTTTGTTGGTCGTGGGTTGGTGGTCGGCCATCGCGAAAATCAGAAATTATATACATATGATCCGCATTGAACCTGTGCTTGCCTTCATATAATAATGCCGATATATTCCCATCTCGATCATGTGCAGGTGTCTGCTGTTAATCCAAAGAGACTATACCAGGAAGATAGCCCACTCCTTTCTGAATCAGTATTATAGATAACAGCGGAAGAAGCTAATATGAAAGAGCGCCAGCTAGTGACAACTGATGGTTTACTGGTCAGATTATGAAGTTGTTGACTTCTGCACTTTTATTGCCCTTGCCTCCAGATACAATGCACGCTTATTATTATTTTGCTCTTATTATTTTCAACACTCCAAAACTGATATAACAACTGATTTATGCACCGACACGTTCAAAGTGTTTAATCGTATCTTTTATTCCAGCATAATTATAGTCGAGCCTTGTATGAAAGCGAGATGACATGTACAATTTCCCGGGAATGATGAAACAGAATCCAACTAAATCAAACGAAATCTTGGAACAAGAAATGAGTCCAGTTTAAATATATAATTATGTACAACGATTGTTAGTATTAATGATACAGTGATATTGGCATGTGATAGAGCGTGTGTGTATGTATGTGTGCGTGTGTGAGTGGGTGTGTCTGTGTGTGTGAGAGAAAGAAAGAGAGAGAGAAAGGGGAATTTAAGAAAGGTGGTGTATACACTGGCCATTTAAAATGTCAATCAATTTGTGACTTGACTAAGTTACAAATATTTCATTTCATCACATCGACATCATATCGATAATCTCTAAATACTTCATAAACGACACCTGTTAGCAATCAATTTTTACTCTTTCTTTGATCAAACATAAACCTCCTTAATCAAACATGCTATGACAACATCAAGTATTTTTTGTCAAGACTGCATCCTCTTTAGAATTAAATTACTTAATAAAATTCACATGTGTTACAATGAAATAGACATTCTGAGGAATTTGTCGCTCGTCGATTTCATCATCTTTTCACTATTGCATCACTATCCTTCCAGGGGCGTAGCTCGGGGTGACACCCCTCACTTCAGTTTATTAATGTCGGCACGTTTGTGAAGATAAGGAACCCCTCCCTCTTTTTTTTAAAACCGCTTCGCCAAGTTCATTATTTTAAAGACATTTTCGACAAATTTGGCATTGAAACTCGTCTTGCAAAACCCCATATTATATTTTTGGTTTATGTCCCTATTAGACGTTTCTTAAATATTCAAATCACTTTGGAATCGTGAATCGGGCATTGCCTAAATTAATGTAAATATTTTTTGTCCAACTGATTATACACTAATCTAACGTATGATTCTAAATCTAAAGTCTTGATTTGTATTGTGACTTTAACGCGTCTAAAGAAAAAGAGTAGGCATATCCGTTATATAGATATCCACAGAGCAATATTATTGTTTAATAACTTTTAATCTAAAAATCAAAGTTTCACTCGATGACGTTGATTACAAAGCCACAAACGCTCAGTAACTCTGGATTGACATCATGGGAGAGGAAAATAAAATCTTCACATTAACTGCTCACGACCAATGACAGAAATTTTTAAGATTTAAAACACACTCTGAAGAATCAATAAATCAAAAGAATTAATTAAAAACCGCGAAAAAAATCTCAGTAAGACTGATTGTTTCATCAAAGTCATCGATTAGCGACCATGACGGGTGATAGACAGAGAGAGGCAGTAAAACCATCTAAAATTGACATCTTGATATTGACATGTGTAAGGATTCTCACACAGCGGAATAATTTGATACAAAAATTGTATAAAAGGAGGCGGAATCTAAAGGGTCAATCACATTAGTCCACCAAGTGTACCGTGAGCTACAAATCGGTAAGTTGGTATATTTCTCTTTTATTTCTACTGACATTATTTGTCATCATGTAATGCTGTTGATTTCTGTTCTTGATCATGTTGATTGGAGCTGAATGTGCATGTAACTGTCTTAAAAAATTACAACTGTTGTTTTTGGCAACATAATTGGTGATAGCCTACATACTCATACTGCGAGTCATTACATCTTGTCTTGGATTACATTTGATCGGAACATTTCATTTATGAAATTAATAAATCAGCTTTTAAACAATCTTACGTGATAAGTGTTTGACCGTGAGCTTTTACATGTACCCAAATACTGGTTAGTGATTGAGAGCAGCAGTTATATGTGGAATACGATTTTCCTTTCGTGATGAGAAAAAGACCATATTATTACATAGTGATATCTCAAAGAAACACAAAGTCCCCCAAATAAATATTAAAAGGGAATATCATAAGGAATATTATACAGTTTGATCAATATGGGGGGGGGGGGGGGGGGGGTTGAATAGAACAAAATAAGGAAGAATTGAAGAAATCGCTGTTTGAAGTTAGCCTCAGCCGCTATAGGAAATAAGTTTTGGTGTTATTTCTCCATGAGTTGAGAAATAAATGAATAATGAATACTTAATTCTTTATTTTTTTATATTACAGGGTACATCTAGCTGTTTCTCTGCCGTAGAACAACAGATCATCGAAACAATCATGCAATTGTTTGCGATAATTGGTATTCTCCTGTCTGTCACAGCAGTGATGGTCGGTGAGTAAGATGAACTATTTAAAAAAATTGAAACAACAAACAGACAAACAAAACGAACACACGGACGAACAAGCAGTGTTCCAATAAAGGCCCCGTTTATTCTAAATATAAGGACAATCATATACCTAAGATTATACCCCAAGACAAAGACAGTTAAAATTATACCCTGTATATAATCTCACTCTTTGCGGCTAAGACGTCACTAAATACCAATATAACACTTCATAAATTGTTTAGAACAGCAAAATAACAACATATTCGAAAGCTTGTGGGTTATTTTCCCTCTCAAATTACATTGGATAATTCACCCGCACTGCCTTTACGACACGCACTCGTACACAAGAAAACAAAAAGAATTCTCTTTAGCACATCACACAGTGATCATGATGAATAACTGTTATCTAATTTTTCCAGAGAGTACCTGCAACATCTATCAGATGACAACTGTCCAGATAGACTTCTGTGACTATGCCCAGGTCATCACTGATCTCGTACCCGGCATCGTCTCCGCTAACCAACTCGGTAAGTTAGCTTTCTCTCTCATTCTCAATCTCCCTCTCTCCCCCTCGCTCTCTCTGTCTTTTTTTTTCTCTCTCTCTCTTCCGGTCTCTGAATTTCTCCTACCTTCTTCCTCTCTGTACATGCTGTAACTGTGCACCTCTTTGCACACTTCCTGTTTTTTCTTCATTTGCCAGTCTTTGTCCTCTATACTCTCTCATCTTCCCCATTTGTCTTTATATTCATCTCTGTTCAATTTTACTCTTTGACTTTTGTATGAACATGATAAACGTTTCCTCTCTTTCTCCCTTCAGTATAATGTATCAACAAAACAAAAAACAAACAAACAAACATTGTGTATGCATCTATATCTATCAACACATGTCCTTCCAATGATATCTCATAATGTTCTTTCTCTATTCTTTTGTAGTTTCATGATAATATATATATATATATATATATATATATATATATATATATATATATAAAATTTTAATTATATTTCTATTTAGAGCACTGCATTGCCAATATGGACCAAGACATGTGCCGACCAGGTAAGTCTGAGTTTCCATGCCTGGTATCAATAATAACTTTGGTTAATGCACCAAATTAACAGCAACGTCAGTAATAATGTCTATTATAGACGAAGGGAGTTAGATTTGAGAAGATGAGGAAATCACAAGAAAGAAAGAAAGCATTGTGAAAAGTCATCAATTTCGTTGATTAAGATGAGCACTTCAGAATATCAGAATAAAAATGAATCCCAATTCTGTAATGTTGCGCATTTCACAAATTGATGTGGCGCATGAAAATATTGTCAAAAAATATTGAGTAACGAGTTACAAATATTCATGATTATCTCCTATTTAAAGTTTAAAGATAATTTCCATGACAGCGATACATAAACAATCCCAAATATAGTTCAGAGTTCTTTAATTAACACCTCAATTATTATTATTTTTTCACAGTGAATGATTGCACAGATTCTGGTAAGTGATGATTTCTTCGATTTATATGACATGATTATTTTCAATTTTCTTTATAGTCTTCTGCATTCATATATGGGTATTTTCATATGTATTTAGTTCTTCTAAAAATAAAGAAATAAATGATCATAGCGAAGATCGTTTCTCAGATAATTTTTTTTTTCATACGTTTTTCTTTTATTACGTGACGTAACGTACTTTGTCACCTTCATAAATGTGAAATTTAAAAAACAAGAGAAAGGAACAAAAACAACAGAAAAACCAATGAAAATCAATATTTTTACACTAAAGAAGATAGTATCATATAGCCGTGTACATGATGTATATATATATACATATAACTCATATATCTGATGTACATATTCCTGTAAAGAATATATACTATATATTATCAAATGAAACCCAAAATGTACATTATTTTTATTAGAATAACTAAATTTGCATTGAATATAATAACTACATGTACAATCAACCATTACTACACATGTACAATCAGTAAATTGCAAACCATAATCAAATGTAGCAGTAAATATTCTTTTGAATATTAAAATATCTTTAAGATGAAATCTTATTCCATTCAAAATATAAGCTAATTTGAAAATCATAAATGTTTTTCTTTTGTTTTCCTACTGATTAGAAAACATGATGGCTGAGGCAATGTGTAAGTTTTTTAATTCAGTTTCATCCAAGTTTCTATTGCAATAGTTTGCAATTTAAGAAGGCATTAGAAAAAAAAACCCACAATGAATATCATCAAGCGTTATTACACATGAAACGCAAGGGTTAAAACTCAAAATTAAGACAGTAAGAGTCGTTAAAATTTATAATTAATACATATCAAAGCGTAAGTAATAACGCAATCAAAATGTCGCCTCTTGTCAAACAGACATAATAAATAATTTTAACAAAATTAATACGTGTCATGCATGCTCTGTGTCATGTGATGTTGCTTCTGTTGCCATTGCTATTTCTACTATTACTCGCCACTTCGATGTTTCATCTTTCTGATATTTCTACTCCTAGCATCTTATAAAAAGGTGCTTTATAAATCAAATTATTAATATCATTATCATTATCATTATTGACTACTCCTTGTAATACTAGTTATATTATTTTCTGCATTCAAACCGATCATCATGTTAAAAAACAACAACAAAAGACATGCTTGATGGGGATGCTACTGAGGAAGGATAATAAAATGATTAAAAAAAGTTTGTCATCGGCGTATTTCAGAATTTATTGCTGGCATCTGATCAGTTTCATTTCGATTTCTTTCACAGCTCTTCTTAATGACATCTTGAATGATAATTCGTGTACTGGTAAGTTTGTTTTTATAATATTATCCAAAGCCAGAAGGGCGTTTTTTGACATAGCTTGACAATAGATGATTCTTTTTTTTTCTCTTTCTTTTCTTTTTTTTTTTTTTTTCTTTTTTCTTTTTTTTTCTTTTTTTTTTTTTTTTTGGGGGGGGAGGTAAATTATAACAGAAGTTAGACAAGATAAGTTTTCAGTAACTTCAGGCGTAGCCAAATCATGCAAGCCATGCTTTTGAGGCCACGCCTCATACTGTGCATTTCTTATGGTTTATTATATGTAGGATTACTGAAAGTAACGATGGAATGATTGAAATGGATGTAGTTGCATTTGCAGTAATTTATTTCGTTCTTTCCTGAATTATTTATGGTTCAAACGTGAAAGCAATTTATTCACTTCATCCTTTCTAATTATATGGTCTACCTTAATGAATATAATCATCATATTTTCACTATTAGGAGCACCCTGGAATATTGCAGTGGCCGCGGAGAGCTTTTTAAGGGGGGGGGCTGATTTGGTTTCACTTGAATAATGAAAATTTCTCACCCTTTTGGGGGGGGATTTTATGAAACGTGTCTACTCCCCAGCCCTCCGGTTCCGCGGCCCATGTATTAGTGAATGCTCTTGACTCTCATACGAGAGGTCCCGCGTTCAATCCTTGCTTGGTGCTTATCCTTGGACAAGGTGTTTCCTCTCGACCTAGGTGTAATAAATGGGTACCTGACAATGCTTGGGTAATAACAACTGCAAGGCCCGCAGGAAGAGCAGTATTAATACTGATGTGACTACCCTAGGTAGATAAGACATTTTTTGTTGTTGTTAAATCATTAACTCGCTTCTGTTATCTTAGATCCATGCACGGCAAGCCCTTGTGTCCACGGCTCCTGTACCCGTTTGACCTCTCAGACCTACTCATGCGCATGCGTTGCTGGATACAGTGGTACAAACTGCGCACAGGGTATGTATCTGTTTATTTAATCATCAAAACCTATTTTCAGTGTAGGAGCTCCCACACCTTCGCCCTATATTGGGTGCCACCCCTCCCCATAATCGGCAGCACTGCTCATCCAAATTTCATCAACCAAGTACCTGTAAAACCCATGCGCCCCTGCCCCCATGATGCAAATGCACCGCATGCCTGAACCCATACTATAATTATAAGCCACGGCCGGGAATTTTTCAAACTGTTGGATACCGTCATGACCGTTGGCAATATGAATAGTTATTCAATCTAAGTTAGAGAGAATCTTGTTTATAAGATTTAATTTGAACTTCTACCAAACTTGAAATTTTGTAGGAAAGCTTTCATCCACTCTTTTGGACTTTCTCATGCAGAGTGACTTTAAAATGGTAGAAGCTTAAACTGCATGTTATGGTAACTCCATGATCTCCATCCAATGAAAATATTCTGTATCTTGTATGTAGCTGGTACTAAATATCTTCCCTTCATTTAAGATACATAATACGTCCTTACCCATTACACAGCCACCACCCAACACGAACATCATCTACAAAACACATGAACCAAATCCATGGACACGTGACCTAATAATTAACAGTGAATGACACAACATACGTTTTACGTGAATAATACTCATATGAAATTGATAACAATAATATAACCAATTTTTCTTTTCTCTTTAAAAAAAAAAAGAAATCGACGAATGTGCATCTAACCCATGCCAGAATGGTGGAATGTGCGTCGATGGAGTCAACTCGTTTACCTGCAACTGTGCACTCGGCTTCGAAGGAACTCACTGCGAACTTAGTAAGTCTTCACAAATGTTAGGGAAACGATTTCAAGAGCGACAGATTATAGTTATGATGAATATCATGAGAATGAGAACAATTGTTACTTGTTAGTAACAACGCCAATGATAATGACTGGCTGGAATGCTCGACAGTAGAGTTAAGATCATGCACTGTAAAGTGCAGAGTCGTAATTGAATCCAGTGACCGGTGATAGTACTGTGAGCGCTTTGGTCGTTTACGTTGTAACTGGTATAAGAAACAATTATGATTATGTTGTTGTTGTTGATGATGATGATGAGGAGGAGGATGAGGAGGATGGTTTTGTAGGGGGCTGTACTTAAAGTACAGTCCAGTTTACAACAAATATGGCAACAAATATTGCCAATTTGTACACTAAAATAACTTTGATTATAAACTTTACGCCCTTTACATTGCGTTGTTGCCAATTTAGAGATTATCTACAATTAAAATTACCCTTGTTCGTGAACAACACTACATCAGAAACCGATTTGTTTTTTGGTGTGATTTTTGCTCATTCTGCTCATGTATAACGTGTAATTCATAGCAGCCTAGATCTAAAGATTATGCAAAAAGGGTCATTAAAAGGTGACATATTATCGTCCACCATTCATGAATGAATTTGGCATCGCAATATCGTTATTCAAATGAAACAAATGTTGTTCTGTTAATGAATCATTTTAGACATCGATGATTGTGCATCAAACCCATGTCAAAATGGAGGAATCTGTTCTGATGGAATCAACTCACATTCCTGTATCTGCGCACCCGGTTTCGACGGAGCTAACTGCGAATTTAGTAAGTCTTCATAACCTAACTTCAAGTTTGAAACATAAACGTGCGGGCTCGTTTTCTGAAAGGGGCGGGGGAGGGGTTTGATGCCCGTTACTCAAAAATCACCTGCCCCGTTTCTAAATTTTGCAAGCGAGCAAAAATAAAAGCATTGAACATATTCATGTTTCCAACAAGTTTCTAATAAAATCCGAGATCAGTTCGTGATATTGCTATACATAATTAATTTTCAAATATATAAAGTTTTGTCCAACTTGTTTTTGTTCTAAATTTATTTTCCGCCTACGCACTTTTTGCAGAACATCGTATTTACGGACTTTCTCAAAAGCAGATTTTTTTAAACAAAGAAAGGAAGAAACAATTTCAAACAAACAAACGAATGAAAAAAAAGGGGGGGGGGAGGAGAGATCTCGAGAAAAAAATTTACGCTCTCCTATTTGTGTACATGTATTATTTTTAGATATCGATGAATGCTCATCTAGCCCGTGTGTAAATGGTGAATGTATCGATGGAATCAACTCATTTACTTGTACCTGTGATCCAGGCTACGGAGGAGCTAACTGCGATATCGGTAAACTGTTATTATAAATATCTTTTTGTTGATTTGTTTTGTTTTTGTTTTGTTTTTGTTTTTGTTTTTGTTTTTGTTTTTGTTTTTGTCTTAACTTTTTGTTGTTGCGAAGTTGAACGAAACACAGAGTAAAGCATGAGACGAATTATACCGTTTTATTTCTGCTCAATTTGCACAATATCCTTGTAAAAAAGGATTCATTTAATAATGTTCTTACCGTAACTTGTTTTTATCTCTTTGTTCTTGCCGTTCCCAACACAAGGTTTTGCTTTCCGGTTTTTCGCCTCCTCCTACTCTTTTTTCTGTACTCATTACTATGTTAACAATATTGTAACGATCATGAGAAAGAAATGATTGTCAATTCAAATTTCAAATTTCAAACAGTCCGAAGACTGATAAGTACATACATGTAGTTCACAAAAGTTGCTTTTTTTACTTTTCTTTTCTCAAATAAATTTATAACTTTATTTGTAAACAAAAAAAAAATTGCTTGTTGATTGGTTTTAGTATTTCTGAAGAGCTAATTAACTAATTTTATTCTAAAAAGAATTTTACGCTGTTCTGTTTGTGTATCACTTTTAGATATCGATGAATGCTCATCCAACCCGTGTGTTAATGGTATGTGTCTTGATGGAATTAACTCATTTTCCTGCTTCTGTGAAGAAGGCTATGAAGGAACCCACTGCGAACTCGGTAATTTCTTTTCCCCTCTAAATCACTGTTTTGAGCCATATTCGGGGTAAAACATGAGACAGGGCAGTTGATAGAAGTTTTGAAAATACAATTTTCGCAGTTATTGTAGTGATAACCATGGGACACAAACGAAACAATTTTTTTTTTTCGGTTTATTGATAAAATAATACAATACTTTACCAAAACAGTCCGAAAACTGACACATATAAAGTTCACAAAAAGGTAACTGAGTTGGATCATCTTATAAAAGATATTGCATTTGATTTCAGCTGTTTATAAATAATTTGGAATTTATGAAGTGCTAATTAACAAATTATTTTCTAAAAAGAATTTCACACGTTTCTATTTGTGCATAACTACTAGACATTGATGAATGCGCATCCAACCCGTGTGTGAACGGTGTGTGCGTAGATGGAATCAACTCTTATTCCTGTAACTGTGAAGCAGGCTATGAAGGAACTCAATGCGAAATCGGTAAGTTGATGGTTGGAGGCTGACGTCACATTTTCAGAGCCGTAATAAGTCTTAGGGTTACCTTAACCTGGTATAATTTGAACAGCGCCATCTTACGCTTATTCCTAACTTAAGATAATATTTAGAGATTAGTTGCATTTTACCCTGAATTTTAAGGAGCAACTTGCTAGGAAAATAAACATTTTTAAAATCATTATTTTAAACTATTACGTTTGACTTGCAAACGTAGAAAATTGCCTGCAAGTACTTTCTAAGCTTCTACAAGGGAGAATGGTGCATAATGGAAAATAAGACGCACAGAAAATGATGGCGCTATTTAGGAGGTTGAGTTTTATCTCTAGTATGCCATGCCGGGCAAACAGTTTGACAATAGGGCCAGATGTGTCAGATAAAGGCACATTTTGAATAGGAGCAAGTGTCCCCTAGCCCCCTCCCCCGCAAATCTGATCAGCCCCCGGTGTGGGATTGGTTTTCTAATCAACAGAGATTGATAAGTGAGGTGATGTACTGTGATTTAAGGAGAGAGACTGATTATATTAATTCTCATTGAGCGTTTGCAAGAGGAATCATTACACCAACAAAGTTAGATTTGATTTTTGCTATTTTTTGTTACTTGTAGACATCAATGAATGTGCAACAAACCCGTGTTTAAATGGAGGAATGTGTGTCGATGGAATCAACTCATTCACTTGCAACTGCACACCTGGATACGAGGGAGAACGCTGTGATATCGGTAAGTGTCGTTTATTTAGATCAATGATAATCGGGCAACCGTTAGTTCGTCATCGAACAGTGAGAGGGTCTCTTTGTCTTTGCCATGTCTATGACGAGATTAAACTCTGATACTGTAACCGAAACTCTCCAATGTTTGTTCGCTTGCAATATATAGAAACTGCAAAGCTGATATTGAGGCAAAAGACGCCAGCTCCCCTGAAGAAAAAGAACATCGTGCGTATACGCCTATGGACGGTAAAACGGGCTGTGACTGCGAGATAAGACGATGAGAGTTCTACTGGATTAGAAGATTTATATAGGTTATGATACTTCAAGTATTAGGCTTTTTGCACCCTCCCTTCCCGCTCTCTCTCTCTCTCTCTCTCTCTCTGTTAAACTTGCTTGTGCTGTTATTCAATATAAACAGAGATCAATTTTTGTGAGGCTCTTCCGTGTGCAAATGGTGGTGAATGCACCAGCGTGATTGGAGGCTTCACTTGTATGTGTGCCCCTGGCTTCACTGGAGAAACGTGCGAACTCGGTAAGAAAGAGGTTTCACTGCTATAAAGACTTTGAAAATGCTGATTTCTTTTTCTACTTTCTCTTCAAAATTAATGTAGTTTTCATGGTATCACTAGAGTGCCCCCCCCCCCTGCGAAAACTACGTTTGTCACTTTTTTTTTTATAAGGCTTTAAAAAGTAAGTATATGGATAATAGGCCAACATATTTTTTTTGCATAAAGGTGTCATCTGCACCCCTCCCACTTTAGAGAGGCGCCTGGCTCTGGATTTAAGTTGGAAATGTTATACCTTCCACCTCTCATTTAGAGGGTACCTAGGATAGTTACAAGGATAGTGTGATCCCATCCGTGAATATAAAAACGTTACATTTTGGAAAGTACAAAGGCGCACTTTATCACTACTCAGGCGTACCCGACACAAGCCTTTGATTAATGGGATTTACACCTTCCCCACTGTATTATAATGCCCTTCAATTATGTTTGTGTTACTGTGTATACATTATATCACATGCATTTGAATACTTCGTAAAGTGAACAAAGAAATGAATACTTCTTCGAATGAATGAATAAACTGCCAGTTTTTATTTTTGGGGTAGATATCGATGAATGTGCCAGCCAGCCTTGTCAGAACGGACAGTGCGTGGATGGTGTTGATTCATTCACATGCCTGTGTGCCGCCGGCTACGAAGGAACTCTGTGTGAAATTGGTAACTGGTTCTTACACTCGAATCTGCATCTTAGACAAAATTGTGTTATTTCTTTCTGTTTTTTTTTTAAACCTCTGTTGCGATATAGGCTTCTTCTGTGAAGTCTTGATAAATCTTCCCCAAAAGAACATGTACAATTTAATGGCATGTGTGAGTGTTTGAACAAAAGCGCCATGATAAATATTTTACCATGGCATAATAGGTATAAATGAAATAGACCTAAATCATTTTAAACGGGCAAAGGGAAATTAAGATGTTTTTGTGAGAAATCGATTGATCCGTCGCTTTCAAAAGCAAATTTAGTGCAAAAGCAATGTTTCCATCACTTAACCTTAGTAGTCTATTTCCAACTTGTGGAACGAAATATAGAGAATCCCTGACGTAATTTCGTTACCAGCATTCCTATGACACGGAAGCCTTCCTCGTGCAATATGTTTTCATTTTTGGATAATTTCATTAGCCTTGTAGAAAATTAATTTTGTTTGAAAATTTTACTGCTATCTACTAAGGAAGTGCCGGAGTACTAATCTTTTAGTAGATATTTCTTATTTATGACCTAACAAATGATGCCTTGCATGCGATTATCCAACTGAATGAAACTAAACCATGAGATATTGTATTTGTTTTGAAGACATTGATGAATGTGCCTCGTCCCCATGTGAGAACGGCGGGGTCTGCTCAGACTCAGTGAATGGCTACACTTGTACCTGTTCTTTTGGATTCAAGGGCACCAACTGCGAGAATGGTAAGTCCCTTCTTTGCCAGAGATAAATGATCAAATATTCATAAAACAGTGGACTCTGTCTTACGTGGAGTGCACCTCTACACCATGCTTGAAGAACATATAACATAAATATGAACTTCACTTGCAAAAGTCGACAGAAACACACAAAAATATCTCCCTTTGTGACTCATTTTTACTATCCGAATTTTCTATCTTATGTAGAATCCTTTGATGTCAATGATGTATTCATGTACGTAATGAGTGTGGGATGCACCCGTGGGAGATATTTTGGTGTTGATTTTTGTAGGTTTGCATGGTGGAGTTTATAACGTGGAGAAGGTTTACGGTTCACCATGTGTGGTTAGAAGAAAGGAAATATGGAAATTGAAATAGAAAGACGAGAAAGGATGAGAAGAGGAAAATAGAGGTATTCTTTCTTGAAAATGAGTGAAGTCCTGAACAGGACTGTAAACCAGATGAGATGAGCTGAATGTGGCTTGAGTAGCGAAGGTTTGAGTAGTAGCAGGTTGAAGTGAAGAGAGGTTACTATTTTCCTCTTCTCATCCTTTCTCATCCTTTCTCGTCTTTCTATTTCAATTTCCATATTTCCTTTCTTCTAACCACACATGGTGAACCGTAAACCTTCTCCACGTTATTTTGGTGTTGTTGAATAGCACACTCAGAAGACAGTTTACAAAACATGCTAAAAGGAGATAGGTGCTCTACGATATCAAAAGAAAGATTGAGAATTGATATGTAAGCATATGAAGAAGAAGAACAAGAAGAAAGGGGGGGGGGATGTCATGAAACCATAGAATTACAGACAAGAACATGAAGCCGAAATGAGAAGAAAAACATTCACTCTAGCCTAGATATGTCAGTCGAAGGAGAATTAGACCTCCAATACATACACCTGATTTCGCCTACTTGATTATACCAGCACGTCTTTGTTTCATCTATCATCGATCTTTCAAAAACCTGTTAAACTTCAGGGAATTCATAGAACTTTCCATTATCGTATTTCTTTAACATGTTTAATGGCGTTATCTTCCAGTTGCTAATGTTGGATCTGGCGCCGCATGCTACGTCGAATCTGACGGATCGGACTACAGAGGCGAGCAGAGCACAACTGTTAGCAGTTACCCCTGTCAGTACTGGGCCAATACCTACCCCCACCACATCAGGTAATTCTAAGATTCCGTAGTCAGCATGGGCCGCGGAGCCGGGGGGCTGGAGCCCCCCCCCCCCATTTTTTTTGGAGTAGACACGTTAAAAAAGGGTCGAAAATTGTCATTAATGAGTGAAATCAGATCATCCCCCCCCCCCCACTTTCAAAAGCGCTCCGCGGCCCCTAGTCAGTAGGCGCATTGTTTAATATATCGATATATAAACTACAACATTCGTCGGATAACGATAACGATAACGAGATTTTCACTTAAAGGTACACCCTGATATACGGTGTGTACGTGTATGCTCGTGTCTGTTAATAGTAGGGCAGCTCTCGGGTGTACCTTTAATGAAAAATCTCGTTATCGTTACCATTATCGGACAAATGGGACCAGCCCTTAAGTGTCACTACGCGTACGACCAGCTGCTGACTTCTGACAACCATAAAAAGCCGTAACTATTGACAAACAATATGCAAGAATCTTTAGTGGGCGATCGGTTGCCGATCATTTGAAGAACAGTTATCGGTTTCGGTTTGCTCGGCAAAAGGTTCTTGATGCTGCAGCAGACCCAAATGCTCCAAAGACCAATCACCGACCACTGCTGACAACCTTTTCAAGACTGTCAAAGACCTCTCTGCAACCTCTGACAACTAGCTACCGACCACTGGTTGTCGGAAGTCGGCGGCCTTTCTTACCTCTAGGATTAATTAGACAAAATAATGTACGACAATGTTTGATTTAGACTTATTGTGTGTTGTCGGAAAGTGAAAAGTAGGGGTGACTGAACATAGAGGTGTTGGAACATTGGGATATTGGAACATGAGCGTGTCGGGAAAAAAAGATGTCGAAACATAGGGGAGTCGGAACGTAGGGGTATCGGAACAAAAGGGTGTCGAAACATAGAAGTAATAGAACACTGAAGTGTCATGTGGTCCAAAATGATATAGGGGTGTCAGAAATTCAATTTATCGGTGAGAGGGGTGTCGGAAGAAAAGCATTTCAGAAAAATGAGGTGTCTGAACTCTTAGATGTCGGAATATATTAGCCTTAGGAGTGTCGTCGGGAGTTGGGTGTATCGGAACACTAGCATGACTGGCGTGTTTGAACACGTACATTTTACCATCGTAGCTATCTACATCCATTCTGGTCTCCCTTCTTTTTGAGCAGCAATTTGGAGCACTTCCTCTTCCACAACGATTCCAACTTCTGCCGTAACTACGCTGGCAGTGGAAGGTTGGCCCCTTGGTGTTACACTGGTCTGGAGGAGGTAGAATGGGAGTATTGTGAGGGTATTCCCACTGCCTTTGATGCCTGCACCGACAAACCAGCCATTGAAGGTATATTAGGGCTCGTTTATATTGTGGTGGCATGTGGATATCTAATCTCTTTCCTAGAGCTGTCTCAGTCATTTGATTACCAATTTCATCTATCGTATTTTGAGGTCTTTCTTTGACTCTTCGCGGCATTTTGTTGTTGTTGTTTTTTTTTGGGGGGGGGGGGTGGGGGAGGGTTTTTTTTGTTTTTCTCTGTTTTCCACAATCCGACCATTTTCCATTTGCCTATCATAAAGTGTTCTTCTCATAATCGTTATCATTTTATGTTATCTTTCTGGAAATGAAATAAAATGAAATGAATAAATTTCCTTTTCCCCCCAATAGACTTCACCGAGCAGAAAGCCGCCTTCGACGCCATCGCTGACTATGACCGCGCTGAGTGCTACACCGACCCGACCGGCCTGGATTACACCGGTTACATCGGACAGACCGAAGGCGGATTCGAGTGTCAGCGGTGGGATGTCAATTACCCCAACCCGAGAAATGATGCCAATAAGAGCAAGCCGCGACACAACAGCATCCTCTTCGGGAGCCACAACTACTGCAGGAACAACGGCCAGGGTCCCGATGGCGACACTGATAGACCCTGGTGCTGGATTGCTGACACTACTGCTGGGTAAGGCCACACTTACTCGATGCGTCATTTGCTGACTTTAGGACCGCGTTAGTGAATGGTACGGTCTTTTGAGCGTCTGATCATGAAAGAGTGATGTGGTTTAAAAAGTGATCGCAAAATTGTCAGTATAAACAATACTTTTGATAACTGGCGTATGGTTTAATTGCCTTCACAGGTTCGATTAACGCAGTTATGCGTTATTACTTGCGCTAATCGAGTCTGTGAATTATTAGCCCGCACAGCTGCAGATATTCAAAGCATTGTTTACATCGTCCATTCCGCAATCACGTCATCGTACTCTTTCATTTGGCGCTTCAAAGACCAAACCAGTCACTGACGCCATCCTACATCGGGCAAACGATGCATCGTAGGCATAGGATTACACTACTACTAACATGAAATGGTTGGCATCTTGACGAATCAAACAATGCTTGTTGCCTGTCGCGTTATATTGTCTAATAACATCGTATGATCGCTGACGTTACTCCCGGGGGAGTGACAATATAGTGAAAATTTACTCTCTGACTGTTCTTTTCAGACTGTCAGAGAGCACTATAAAGTACTGTCATTTTTTACATCCATGATGATTCTTCTTTTTTTTTTTTACTTCAATACACAGAGAGAGGTGGGGCTACTGTGACACGGCAAGGTATCTCAATTCCTCTTGCCCTGGCAAGGGTTCACCCCATGAACGTAAGTGCTATGTCATTTTTCATATATATATTATATAGAATGGCAACCGAAGTGCCCCTTTTTTATTGAGAAATGTACCCTTTCAAAATATGGTCCTTCCGAAAAACAAGACTCCCTTACCTATTGAGAAATGTTTATCTTAAAAATTGGGTGCCCATTTCTCATTGAACAAGTTATGCCCCCTTCCACGAAAATTAGTGCTCCTTCCCAATTGAGGAATGTACCCCTTCAAAACAGTGCACCTAAAGATTTGTGATAAAAGTGAGGTTGCCGACATGAGGCTTTTTCATTAATTTCGTGTCATGGGTCCTATGGTATTTTTTCATGCATCTTCCAAACAATTTCGCTTAATCACCCGAGTTTGACAGATTGAGCTTTACTATTTGGTATTTCTATGCCATGGTCATATTGATTTGTCTTCCTGAATGTCTATCTATACTTTCATGATTATTACGATAACGAACGATAAGAATTAAAGTGGAATTATGTAAATAGAACTGAAATTGGCTCTCTCCATACTTATGTTGATATTATTACGGAAATGAAACTTTGTAAGAATGCAATTATATTCTCGCAGCTTTCATGTAACCATGTCTTTGGTCCTAGTTATATAGTTTATCGTGGCCTTGTGTAATATACTTTAAATTAGCCTACATAGTATTCCGTTTTCTCTCATATAACTATTCTAACATCTATACAATAACCCTCTGAAATCTTCCACCAAAGAGATACAAACATCCTAGATTTTAAGAAGTAACATAATTTATAGATCTGAGCCAGACAGGGACAATTATTTGTATATTTGTATACATTTGCACACAGAGGATCGTGTTGGAAGATACCCCGAGTGTATGTTGACTGCCCGTGGCCCCGATTACGTGGGCAATGTCAACACTACGGAATCCGGTCTTACCTGCATTGCCTGGGGCGACCTCGACTCGTCCAACAAATACCACCAGCTCTTCAGCACGCAGGGTAACAAGTGCCGCTCATTCGACACCAGCGACGACTGGGGTCGCCCATGGTGCTACGTGACCCAGACAGAGACCGAGAAATGCCGAGTGAAGGATCACTATGACCAGTGCTTCGAAGGTAAGCCGGTGCATTTTAAGTGGCGTATCCAGGGTTTGATAAAA
>CM046841.1:25428948-25594425 GCA_025618425.1 Heliocidaris tuberculata
CAAAAAACAAACACACACACACACACACCAAAGTGCCCCGTAACCAAGCTTTGTTGCCCAAAATGTTCTGGATGTAGAGAAACCACTAAATTGTTGTATTATAACCTTAAACGGCCCCTGCAACCCAACTAACTTAGCCTTTCAAAACATGAATACACCTCTACTTATTAAGATTCCAGCCGAAGATTTTTTAGAAAATTTCTATACAGAGCCAAAAAGGAAAATAACCATACATTTTTCACAGATCTGACGCTTGCTAAGCTCCACCCCTCGAAAAAGGTAGATACGGTCACGTGTCCTGTACGTCGAATCTCGATCGGCGGTTACCTGCAGCGACGTCTGTGAAGTTGTTTCCTTATTCCTTTTTCCTTATTGGATATTCATTTCCTTATTCCTTTCCTTATTTATTTCCTTATTGAAATAACTTCCTTTTTCAAAGAGGGTACATTTTGGCCACCCCTGCCTGGCGCCCACTAACCCTGACCAGGTTGCACCGTGACCGTCACGTGGAAAAATAGCGCCACAAAAATGAAATCCTTCCCTGGATGAGGCCATCATAAAGTTTCTAATGTCCGGAGTTTTTGCCATCCCTGCCTGGCGGCCACAGACCCCAACCTATAATACCACCGTGACTTTGACCTTGACCTCTCAAGGTCACTTGGAAAGATGGCTCCAAAAATGAAATCCTTCCCTGAGGCCGTCTTAAAGTCAGGGTATGAGTCCAGATTGTTCTTGAAGTGTAGAGTAAGTTGGCTGCTAAATCACAATGATAAATCCCAAATAGTAAATCTAAACGGTATGTTGTCCAACAGGTAAAAGAAGATTCCAGAAGATCCAGCTGAAGAATGTCCAAGGTAATTCATGAAGCCATCGATGCAGATGACGATGTCGATGACGATGTCGATAATGATGTCCAAGATGAAGTCCAAGACGATCTCCACAGGTTGATATCAATACGATCAACATCAGATGGTAATAACTGAGAATTTACGCAATATATGCTCCACGATGTTAGGTATAAATTCTGAAATTTCTGTGCAAGCTCCCAGCGTATATACAATCTCAACCCTTTAGAATTTTCTACCTTCTACTACAATAATCATGATGGTTTGGAAATTTCTGGTAAGTTCTACATAGATATAATTATAACAAACAAAAGAAGGGGATTCCCCTGATCTATTTATTGAGTCATTGCAATGTTACGCTCTTACTACGAAGTTCATGCAAAGGTCAGGATTGTTAACAGGTTACATACATGTAATTATATTGTTATTATCACACATCACACATAATGATCTAGAATGTTCTTCCTCTACTGGATGTGCATTATTTACCATGTAGTTGATGATTCAGTGTTACAGAGTACACTCACTTTTCACATATGAATAATGATTTCTCTTCTAGAAATTTCTACGTTCATAAATCCATTAAAGGGTAACTAAATTAAAAAATTGATTGCCCATTTTTCGTAGGAAGGAGTCATCAGGAGCCAAAAAATATCTATCACACACTTTTTTATGCATTCAGTCGTATTTCATAATCATTTGAAAAGTACATTTTTGCTGATTTACAGTCATAAGCCCCGCCCCAAAAAAAACCCATCGAGCGACATCATGATCACGTGATCTGTGACGTACGAGAAGTAAGGGAAAATATTCCACCAACCTATATACCGTGCGCGCCCGCAGGCCCCGGCAGGCCCAGCCCGGTGCCGAGCATGACATTCACCGCATCGACCATTTGCATCGCATATTTTCGTGTGTTTAATTCCTCACAATAACTTTGATTTTGGGACACAATTTCATCAGTAATGCCAAATCGGTGTATAGTTGCGGGCTGTAGCAAGACCCCTAAAGATGATGTAAGCCTATACGTACATCATTTTCCTAAAGATGAAAATCTACGGAAATTGTGGGTCGCAACGGTATTCTCACGCGGGCAGAGTGGCAAGGGCCAAGCGAGTGAAGTACAATTTGCAGTGATCACTTTTCTTCTCCAGCAGCTGCAGCAGCTTCACCCTCGACCCTTCCCCCGCGACCCCTTCACCATGCCCTGGCGCGTCTTCTGCGAGGGGTTCAAACATAATGGTCGAATTCCCCTTGCCACCGCACTTGAGCTTCTTCTCTTTCGGTATCGATAAATCATCTGATAAATCAGAGTTCGTATCTGGCTCAAAAAAGTCCTCCAAATCGGACTCGCGATCACTATCCATCTCTCTAAGTTACTCGAAGAATTCAGCCAAAAATCTAAGTCAGTACTACCGTAGTACATGTAAAGCGAAGTAAAAAAAGGCGAGAGTGAAAACAAACCAAACAAAAGCGTTCACCAGTCGCTTAGTACGAGGGGGAACATAGTTGCCGTACTAAAGATGTGTAGTACATTGCACAGACGCATAAAACGGCTGTGTACGCGTTTAAGACCAATGCCAAACTATCGTTCGGCAAGCTCAGATGGATGAGAACATTGTTCAAAGTAAAGTTAAAAAAACAAAACAAGAGCTGTATATTTGGGCAAAAGTGTTCACTGATCTTAAAGAAAATATATTGATAATGATTATTCACTCCTTAGACTGTATTGATTAATTTCCCTTTTTCATAAATTGTTGAACAGAGGGGTCAAATACCGCATTGTGTGTACAATGTAGATCTTGTGCCTCTTACTCTTCATACGTCACTTGGGGGTGTGACGTCAATTAGCCAATCAGCTCACGAGTTTTAAGGAGCGGTCCCCAAACCTCTACTTTTCCCCCTTTTTCGCCAAAACGAGACATAATTTTGACAATCAATTGCCAGATTCGTGATTTGAATGCAAAAATACATGGAAACAGCACCCTTTTTCTCTCTAATTTAGTCACCCTTTAAAAAAACTGGAAAATAACTTCCTTCCAAAAGATTCTTCAATTATATAACAATAATAAGCGTAATAATGATAACAATAATAATAATAAATATACTAATGATTATAATGAAAATAGTTATCATAATAATAGTAATAATGATAATAATAGTAATGATAATGATAATAATAATGATAGTGATGAGGATTTCTTCATTAGCTCCGGTATCCGCTAACGCAGGCCCTCATGACGCTGGCTCCAAAATATAATTCATATAATTACACTGTAAAAAATTTTGCTGTTTTTTCACGGGAAATTTCATGGCAGTCAGGATGCCGGGAATGCCCGTTTTTCCACAGTACATGTAAAATAACAGATTTCCGTTTTTTAGTTGAATAGTAGAAACTTTAATTTCTAACAGGAAAATCTATGTAAATTAAAACGGAACCATGGAAACGATTTTAATTTAACAGGGTAACTTGTTAAAATATGAGAAAATGTTTTTTTAACAGTGTTTTATGTCGAGCGATTGTAAATAATTATATGCTGATTTTCGGTAAACCAACAAACTTGCTGTTGTTTTACAGCAAAAAGACTGTAAAATTGAAATAACGGCAATAACTTGTAGTCCCAAGGGCCAGAAAGTCTGTAGTTTTACAGTTATTTTTTTTACAGTGTAACCTATCCTGCTTTAACTTATCCTATTCTCTGTCTTAATCTATCCTATCCTAGACCTATCCTATCCAGTTAGTGTGTGTGTGTGTGTGTGTGTGTAATTGGGTTTTTACAGACGTGTATCAATCAGATATGATTATTTACGTCTGGGGACCGACCTTTAACGTCACCATCCGAAAGACGTGACTCAGTTTCGAACCTGGGTCCGCTGAATCAGTTTATAACTTCCACTGTTAGCTGGATTACAGGCGCACGCCACAACGCCCAGTTCAGTCTAATGCAAGCTCTTATATACCCCTTATAGTTTTTTTTTTTAATGCCTTTGGTGACGGTTAGTAAATCGGGCAACCCCAAACCATACGCTACTAAAAACAATCATATAAGTGTTTTCCCCAAATTTTTTAAAATATTTTTTCCACAGTACATGTAAAATAACAGATTTCCGTTTTTTAGTTGAATAGTAGAAACTTTAATTTCTAACAGGAAAATCTATGTAAATTAAAACGGAACCATGGAAACGATTTGTAATTTAACAGGGTAACTTGTTAAAATATGAGAAAATGTTTTTTTAAATAGTGTTTTATGTCAGACAATTCTGAATATATGATAATTTCCAGTAAACCAACAAACTTGCTGTTGTTTTACAGGGAAAAGACTGTAAAAAGTTATATTTAGGTTAAAAACCACTTTACTGTTACATTAAGATATATTTGAAATATGTTATCTTTTCTGGTCATTAACTCGAAAATTTCTGTTCTAAATAGATTCCTAAACATTTAATATTCAATTTAGATAATACTTTCAAATTTATTCAACTTTTTCATGTTATACATTCATGATAGTCTATGGAAGTTTTCATTGTCTGTATGGTTTTATGAATGTTGTAAAATCATTCACAATTCAGCCGTCGGCTGCGACGAAATGATGAAACCTTCAATTCAATTCAATTCAATTTTCAAATGGAAGAGAGGTTTCTTCAGCGCTTTTTTAATGATTCCATGGAAAGAAATTTGCGGATAAATTGAAGTGAAAAGAACGGATGAGTATATAGTTTAATATGCGGACTGTGAAACCTAACCTAATACAAAATATAGATATAATACACATATTTTAGACTCTGCTGAATTAGACTATCCGCGCCTTCTTCAAGATCTTATTTCCCAGCCTTTAGTGTTTTTGTCTTTTTTATTTCATAAACGAAATAATTTTTTTTCAATTTTCAATTCAGTATTCATTTCCAATTCATTAAAAAATGATATAAACGAAAAAAACAAACCAAAAACAAAATATTAATGAAAATAGTGTTGGTACCACGTACATAATGATAATATGACAAGTTGAAGAAAATGAGTGGAAATTGGGCACGTACTTGAAAAGCCAAGAGGAAGGCTTGTTAAATCGCACACATGCAAAACTTCTGGATCATTAAATAATTACAGTAAAAATGTGTCAAGTAGGCCTACCGAGTAATGAAAATGTAGATAAAACTCAAAACTTGAAACTCAAACTTAAAACATAGACACTTAAAATAAACAGAACAAAACAAACAAGAAAAACTTGTTGAAAGAAGAAAAAAGAAAGAGAAAAACATTTTTTCCCCATACGAATCACTATGCGAGTCTTGTATCATCATGGTCGAGGAAGGCAGTTCATTGTCAAGTCCGGATGCATCAGTTCACATAACTGTAGATGAAAACAAAGACGATTAGTTAAGTACGTGTGTACAGGGGGCGGATCCAGTCTTTCTTGGTAAAATGGGGGGGGGGGCACAAATCTTAGAATATTTTCTGACAAGCAAAAAAAAAAAAAGAGGAAAGAAAAAAAGGATTATTAGTTCTAAAAAAAAGAGAGGGGGCAAAAGTTCCGAAAAGGGGAGGGGTAGAGTGTACATGTATGAATACTGTTTAATACACTGCCATATATATATATATATATATATATATATATATATATATATATATATATTATATATACTTATTATATATGGAGTTCTAAGGTAACCGTATTATCAAATATGCAAAACTATATTAAGCTATTCCAATTAAAAATAAAAGAAAAAAACGCAAATAGACCTCTTTGCTGCCTAAATATATGGGGTCGCGGTTTAACAAATATTGATTTTTTTTCAGTCCCCGCCTCAAACACATATATACTTATTATATATGGAGTTCTAAGGTAACCGTATTATCAAATATGCAAAACTATATTAAGCTATTCCAATTAAAAATAAAAGAAAAAAACGCAAATAGACCTCTTTGCTGCCTAAATATATGGGGTCGCGGTTTAACAAATATTGATTTTTTTTTTTCAGTCCCCGCCTCAAACACATATTAACATGACAAAAACAATATTTCGGAGTACATAAAACATGACATATAATTCGGGAGGTTACTGAATGCCTTCTAATCAAAAAAGAAAAAAAAATACTCCACCAACCCTTGATGGATCCGCTGAATATATGATACATCACTACTGACTGTAGGCATAAATAAAAGTAATAATAACTTTATGCTCGCTCCCTTCACTCACTCGCAAATTATATGCTACCAATTGGAATAACACGGACTTTATCAAAGATCACATCAACATAGCAACAATTTGTAATTTAGTTGAATTCATGATTATGAATCAATCAGGAGGGCCGGGTATATTTGGAAAGTTCCGTCATCCCCCCCCCCCCCCCGCCCCCATGGGTTCATGTATTTTTTACCTCATTTAACACACATTATTTAACAAGCGGAATGCTTTAATACTAAAAAGGATGTCAGCAACGAAATAAGTCAGAAATTCTGGCATATTCCTTTCCCCAAATTAGTAAAAAAAAATTACTAGTGAAAGCTTTTACTTTGGTTTTGTAGAGGAAACATTTACCCAAAAATGCTTTTGAAACGATTCATTACAATTTATCAAAATAATTTCTTATTACAAAATAATTCAGGCCTATTCGATTTAGAATTATCAAGCAATAATCAAAAATATTCCTGACGGCCTTTAAAAAAAAAAAAAAAAAAAAAAAAAAAAAAAAAAATCCCGAATTTCAATGTGTTTGCATGTACGTTGGGAATGATGTATTTACGATTATGCATGAAAATAGCCTATGTGGTGAAAAAGAGTGGTGATAAAAAAAATCCGGAACCAAATATGTCTGGGAATATCCAACGAAAATACAAGTGTATTGAGAAGCTTTCACCTATTTCACACAGGGTTCCTTCGTAGCCGGAGGTACACACGCAAGTGAAGGAATTAACACCATCCATGCAATGTCCTTTATTGTGACAAGGAGCGCTGGCACATTCTTCAATATCTGCAATGGACAAAATATCATCTGGATGTGAATTGGACCAGAGACTCAGGAGCAAGTTAACAGAGATTTAACCAGTAGAGCACAGGTCTGGTTTTTCTTGATCCATGTGCGCAGTTTATCAGTATGTCAGTAAACGACCATTATCTGTTTCATGACCTACACGATCGCAAATACTTTTTAAAAATCAACTTAAGGCAATGTTGATATCCCTGTCTATCACCTTTTGGAATGTGTGAACATTACAATGACGTATTACGTAATGCGAATACAATTTCTGTGGAATATACAATGGGGTGATGAGTTGCATTTTCGAAAGTTAGTTGCGATCGTGTTAGATGTGTATGTATCGATTTACTTCTATGGATCTTTATCGATATCTCTACTTTTGACAAAGATAAACCGTCATTCCTCTCAATTATTTCTTTGTAATAATGCATTTACAGTTACTAATTAAAATAAGTATAGTGTTTCAACTTGTATTTTGTACACTATGAAATCAATATTCATTTCGTATATTAATTATATATCATGCGAAAGGTAGTGCGAAAGGGAAATGGGAAAATAATGACACGGACCTACAAGTTTCACTTTATATATATATATATATATATATATATATATATATATATATATATATATATATATATATATATATATATATATATATTCTGTGTCTGTGTCTGTCTATATATATTATTATTCTGTGTCTGTATATCTATATATATATATATATATATATATATATATATAAACATCGTACACTCAACCAAAAAAAAGTTGAAACTCTGTATTGTTCAAAGTCTTCATATAGACCGTCAATAACATATAATAATATACATGTATATATGTAAAATTAAAGAAAAAATAATACTCTACCAAAATCAATTAAAATCAAGTTTTGAACATTCACGTTTGGATGGGCACATTCATTTAACTGTTGCAAAAATGGAGCAAGTAGCCATTTAAACGTTAATGAAGATGTGCATCTTTAAGTCATTGTTGTTCAGCAATGAAAACCAAAAGATAAGAAACAATGAGGAGGATCGAGCTCTGGTTTATTTCTTAATCAGACCTTCTAATGGTCAAATAAATGTGCTCATCCAAGCGCAACAGTTCAATATGTGATCGTAATTGATGGTAGTAGAAGATTACTTTTTTCTTTAGTTTGAGATATAATTTATTATATTTTATTTCTATTAAAATGTGGAGCAATAAAGAGTGTCCAGAATCTTTTTTTTTTTTTTTTTTTTTTTGGGGGGGGGGGGGGTTGAGTGTATATGAATAAACATATTGTCACAATCTTGATCATTTTTTTGTTTCCATATCTTATTCTGTTAGGGTCTGTTTTTAAAGCCTAAGTGAGGCTAGTCTTTGTTATGTAGATTCCCCTCTTGAGGTGCAGCATAGCCCTACATTTCTTTTACTGATATGCTAGGCATGCACTCAGGTTCTTTAATGATGTGCAGTGTAGCCCTACTTCTTTTCACTACTGATATGCTAGGCATGCACTCAGGTGCTTTCTTTTATGTTTTGGGCTGGGCTGATTCAGTTATACAGTGTTTGAATCAGTCTGCAGCCAGCTCTCCTACTGAGAGGACCTGCGTTACGAGCTGGTGCAGCTCCGGGCGGTCACACCCGTTATACCCCTTTAAGTGCCTACAAGTTTTGCTAACAGTAAGTTAATTCAGTTTTCTTCTTTGTAGAGTAACCTGGAACTAGTTTGTACTTATTGGCATCATAGAATAAGAGATGTCTCTCTTTATTTTTTTTATATAAAATATTAGAAGACAGAAATCCTCAGGAAATTTAACTTGTGAGCTTGCACTTTTGAAAGTATATGTATACTCCTTCAGGATGGGAATTGTATTTT
The DNA here is from genome assembly GCA_025618425.1 of Heliocidaris tuberculata. Classification (NCBI taxonomy): domain Eukaryota; kingdom Metazoa; phylum Echinodermata; class Echinoidea; order Camarodonta; family Echinometridae; genus Heliocidaris; species Heliocidaris tuberculata. The sequence continues at coordinate 25,437,634 of CM046841.1, forward strand.
TGAATGCTTAAAGAGTAGGTATGTTTTACATAAACAAAGTTGAATATAACGAGCACTTACAAATATGGTGCTTTTATATCCTTCATACATAAAAATGTTTCATGAGTTAACTGTTCTTGTGATAAGAGAGGTATATTTGGCTATCTTATGATATTGGATGTTTTCCTTTTAGACGGCCGTTCTCCACCGTTTTCCAGCGTTTTCCACGCTTCCACATTTTCAGGGGTTTTCCCGGTTTCATATTAACGTTTCAACGTTGGGGTACATGAGTTGAGTTTGTTAGCTTTATGAAGAGATGTACCACAGCATTCCATAAATACCTGAATCCCGTGGCATTCCATAGGACTCTATCCTGATCTTCGCTTTGCACCGTTATACAGTATAGTTTCTACATAGAGTCTACACTACGATATACATCCAAGTTCACGACGCGTTAAAAGAAACCGAGTTTGTGCAGTTGATTTCATCAGATTATATCTCCTCAGTGACTGTTGAAGAGACGATCATTTTGGACAAGATTTTCTTCAATATCCTTACTAAGAACACTCGCGGTATCGTAAAGAGTTTAAATATTAAACAGTAGATTGGTACCAATTAAGCACTATTTCAGATTTAGCCAAGTTAGGGCCTTTTAGAAACATGAATTGATCTTTATAATAACAATTAACATTCCAGAGACATATCTAATTACATGTATTACATATTACCATACATGTAAGTTACTAACAAATGTCAAAGACTTATACTCCCTACGGGGCTTGATTTTGTAAAAGATTTATGATATTTGATGATTCTTTCTTTAAAAATAAAGTTTATTTAAACTTTATTTCATTCTGTATTTCTTGAGTCATTTTGTGGGTGGTCAAGCAGCCTGGTTTTACTAGAAGTAAAAGTCAACTCACTATTTATGTTGTAAATTCAAACCTTAAATTTATTTTTGGTGAGAGATTTGCACACATCGTGACACATATAAATATGTATACATGTAATCATATCGTCATCGTTTTCACGAAGTGGCCGCGGAGCGCGCGCAGCGACAAAAGTAAATTTCGAGAAAAACGCATTTTAAAAGTTAACGTTATTCAAATTGTGATTTCGGGGGTTAAACGTACATTTTCCAGGATTTCCTTTGATAACGACATAGTACAGAATTTAACTATTCTGCCCATATACTTTTTGTTTACAATAAATACATAATCAAGAGGGTATGCTGTTACAAACTGTGGGGACGGTTTGTGAAAACGACGCGTATATGGAATACGCATTTTTTCGTTTTCACGAACCGTCCCCACAGTTTGTAACAACATACCCTCTTGATTATCAGCTCAGTGTGTATTTATTGTAAACAAAAATTATATGGGCAGAATCGGTAAATTCTGTACTATGTCGTTATCAAAAGAAATCCTGGAAGATGTACGTTTATCAGTCCGGAATCACAAGGTGAATAACGTAAACTTTTAAAATGCGTTTTTCTTCAAATTTACTTTTGTCGCTGCGCGCACTATACATGCTATACGACGCCACTTCGTGAAAACGGTAGTTAACGTTATTCAAATTGTGATTTCGGGGGTTAAACGTACATCTTTCAGGATTTCTTTTGATAACGACATAGTACAGAATTTACCGATTCTGCCCATATAATTTTTGCTTACAATAAATACATACTGAGCTGACAATCAAGAGGGTATGTTGTTACAAACTGTGGGGACGGTTCGTGAAAACGAAAAAATGCGTATTCCATATACGCGTCGTTTTCACAAACCGTCCCCACAGTTTGTAACAGCATACCCTCTTGATTATGTATTTATTGTAAACAAAAAGTATATGGGCAGAATAGTTAAATTCTGTACTATGTCGTTATAAAAAAAATCCTGGAAAATGTACGTTTAACCCCAGAAATCACAATTTGAATAACGTTAACTTTTAAAATGCGTTTTTCTCGAAATCTACTTTTGTCGCTGCGCACACTACGAGGCCACTTCGTGAAAACGGTGACGATATATATATATAATGAAAGAAATGTCACTATGAGACGGTCGTAGTGACATAGTGACATTTCTTTCATTATACCTTCCACTAAAACAACTATGAGTGACCACCAGCATTGTGTTTGAGGAACATTTCTTACAATATATATTATATATATATTTACATCTCCCATTTATAATTACTTACCAGTTTCGCAGTGGGAACCAGTGAATCCAAGGTTACAGACACACACATATTCTCCGATAAAGTCAATACAGAATCCCCCATTAAAACAAGGTTGAGAAGCACACTCATCGATATCTGCAACAATCAAAGCCATTGTAGGAGGTTTGTATTGGTGAAATTTGTATCACTTTTCGTATTAAATACATGATAACTGAATAAATCACAATTTTTACAATTGTATTATTTTACAAAAATCACAACTGCAAAAATTTTTATATCATTTCCCTTTAATACTGAACAGCATTACCATACAAGCCTTTTCCCCCTTCTTCTTGTTTTGCTAGTTTGTTTGGTTTTCTTAAATTTATTTTCCCTTTTTGTTTGTTTTCTTGTTTGTGTTGTTGTTGCTTATTGCTTGTCGGAAGATGAATATATTTGAAGCTTTAAAGTTGCTCGGGCGTCATGTATATATGGCGCTTTACGCAACGCTTGCGAAAATCCCAAAGCGTAGCGCCATTACAGTTTACCAGTCTAGATTGAATCCGCGAACAGATGACGAAGTCGCTATCCCGATCTGCCGAACTTGTGTAAATGACGTCCTTCGCACGTTCGGCCCTGTGCTAGGTTTTCAACCATACTTTCTCCCAGCCAATGCGTATAAAGGTTGAAGATTTGTCAATCTGTCGGTCAATTGAAACTGAGGTCGCCGAAATCACTGGCCCGTCTCCGTGGTCTAGTGGTCAAGGCACTGGCGTTCTTAGCCAACGACCCGGGTTCGATTCCCGGCGGAGACATGTTTTCAACCTTCGCAAAAATTTCAAAAAGGGAGGACAGCTCTGGGGAACTTTGATTTAAGCTACGCAACCATTATTCTCTCATTTTCATTTCTCACAATTATATATATATATATATATATACACACACACATATATATATATATATATATATATATATATATATATATATATATATACATACATATATATATACCTATATATATATATATACATATATATATATATATATATATATATACATATATATACATATATATATATATATATATACATATATATATATATATATATATACATATATATATACAGTGCGTCCCTGAAAAAACGAAATCCTAAAACAAAGGGTTATTGTGACCACATAATGTGCTCTATGATATTATTTTTTTATTTTCCATAAATTAGAAGGATTATGCTTTTAAATGATACCGTGATGGCATTCATCCGTACATGCTCTACCGAGCACCAGCATTTTGAAAATGACATGTAAAAACTAAATTTTGCAGGATTTGGGTAAAACCGTGAGGACGTTAGTATCACATGCGCAAATGACTAAATAGAAATACCAGCTTTAAGAGATATGGTACGTGCAATTCCCCTGTGTGATGGCATGCATTCAATCAGAAATTCATAAAACATGGGTCAATACTAATTTCCAGAGGTGGCAGGGGCATACGCCCCCCCCCAATTTCCAAAATCAATAAATATCCTTTAAAAGATGAAAAAGTGTCCTTCGCGTGATGGAAAAGGTGCCCCTCGTGAGGTGGGAAATTGCCATAATCTTGATATTTTTCTGCCTCATGCGACCTTTCTCCCTTGTATTTTCATCTGGCAATGGTAAGTGCCACTTACTTTACTTTTATGAAATATATCACCTTCCTGTCCGCTTTGTTCTTAAAAGAAACTTCAGTTCAGAAAATGCAAAAATTTGCTTCGATTGCAGGTACCATTTCAATACAAAATATGCCCTTTCTTTACCCCCAACATCGACAAAGCACTGGCCATCCTTTATTTTATGATGAGGGTGTTATCCTTACCCTAATTATTGAAAGAAACAGATGAAAACAGTCTTCTCATAGGGTTTAAAAAGTCATGTTACGTTTGGGGTTCGCATGTGATCCTATCCTTTACGCGGTTTTACCCAAATCTGGCACAACTGAGTTTTTACATGTCATTTTCAAAATGCTGCTGCTCTGTAAAGCATGTACGGATGGATATGCTATCAAAATATCATTTAAAAGCATAATACTTCTAATTTATGGAAAATAGAAAATTATTGTCATAGAGCACATAGTGTGGTCACAACAAGCCTTTGTTTTAGGGTTTCGTTTTTTTCTGAGACGCACTGTATATACAATAAGGTAATTCATACAGATCAAGTACCCTATATATATATATTTATATTCATATGACTGATTCCTACCAGCCTCGCAGTTTTTCCCAGTGAATCCAAGGGCACAGTCACAGACATATCCTCCAAAAATGTTACTACAGATTCCATTGTTAGAACAAAGTTCCGCTACACATTCGTCCACATCTACCAAAAGAAATAAATTGTAGTGATGGATGCAAAGTAAATTATTTGATAGGTTAAACCATGTCATTATATTAATAGTATATATTTCAAAGTGATAGAAATTTAATATATTTCTAAATAATACTTCAATATAAAGAAGGATAGCAATATCCTTCTCTCTCAAATATTTGACCTTATAGGGATAGCCTCACATTTTCCCCATAACTAACCAAAATGCGATCTAAACTAGCATAATAGGGGCATTATATTATAACCAACATACAGATACATCCAGGCACTTCTTGAGTGGGGAGGGGGGCTGCAAATGACATCCTCATTCATAATTCATGATGTAAAATGTTTATACTTCTCTGTTTTCTCTGTGTTTTTTTTTCTTCGGCAAAATTGAATTTTTTAAGACTAGAGGCGGGATGTTGGGGGGGGGGGGGGGGGGTGTTGAAGATCTAAAGCTAACTTGTCGGTAAATTTGATTGACAACTCCCCATTTAAAATGGTCCAGTGATGCCCCTGCTTATTCAGTCATATTTAAGTTTGTTCTAGACTTACTCCGATGGTAATACTATGAAAAGAAAGAAAGTAGAAATTATATCACTGAATTTTAAAAAAAGTTTTGAGCAATAGAATTCCTTTTCGTACCGATTTCGCATGTTTTTCCATTGAAGGCAGGGCCACACGTACATCTGAAACCTCCAGTCTCGGGACTGCACTCTCCACCATTAGCACAGGGGCGGCTTTCGCAGAAATTGATCTCTGTATGGAAAGTAAATAATAGCTAAAGAGCTAAATAGATAAAGAGGGAGCAATTAGCAATAAGGGATCAGGAGCTGGCCTAGCGGTAATGTACTAGCGGTAATGTATTCGCCTATAGAAACTGACTCTAATCGGACCCAGGTTCGAATCTCAGTCACGTCTTTCGGATGGTGACATTAATCAAAGGTCGATCCCAGACGTAAATTATATTTGATTGATACACGTTTGTCAAAACTTGATTACACACATACACACACACACACACACACCCACACCTGATACTTTCATTTTCATTCACACTAACGTTCATTCCAGCGACAACTGCTCAACGTTGCCAGAGTTAAGCAGAACCCGCTTTCTGACAGAATCTTGACCGCTTTAGCATCTAGCATTATGCTTAGCCCGATTTGACAAAATTTAGCAGAATTTTAGCAGAATTCTGTTGTTTTTGTGGGTTTTTTATTTTTATATTTTTTTATTTTTTTATTTTTTTGCTTGTCAGAGAATTTTTGAGTAAAAAACACCCCCCAAAATGCTTGAAAACCTTTTTTGTTGTTGGCAGCTTTTATTTTTTATTGTTTAGCAGAATTTTGCGCTTCTCCCTAGCATAATTCAATTTTTAACGCTGGGCACACTGCAACTGCTCCAGTCGGTATTTCCTCAAACATATAGGCTTAGAGAACTGCTTGTAAAAACGTACCGTCCCGGCAGTTCGTTCCTTGGTAGCCTGCAGCACAGATGCATATGAATGAGTCGATTCCATCGATGCACACACCGTTCACACACGGGCTAGATGCGCATTCATACATGTCTGAAAATAATACACAAATTGTCGTTGATAATATTATTAGACGGGCTGTACCGTACTTCAAGTATAGACCACCTCATATTTTTGTACGAATTTTTTCTTTTATTATTTGTTCATTTATATAATTTTTGTTTCTACTCACTTTTTTAGTACGCACGATATCCCCAAAACGGCTTAGTCAAATGAACTCAAATTTGGTAAAATGGTAGATATGGTTATTGTCTCGAGACCCGTACTTTTTCCACACAGTCATACACTCTGAACCCCCCCCCCCCCAAAAAAAAAAAAAAAAAAAAAAAAAAAAAAAACATCTCGTCATTTTTTGTTTACCAGATCGCCTAATCAGATTTTTTTTTTTCTTTGCCTCGTTAGAGGATTTATTTTACATTCAAAGTTTACAACTCAATATAACATTAATCATACATAAATGACACAAAAGATAACTACAAAACTGAAATCGACTTACACATATCGTGTTACATTTTCCAATAAACTACAACAAATCCTTTAGTAATTCATTTTTCCCCCTTTTTGTTTGTATTCTTTCCCTTCTGCTCCTTATATTCCTATTCTTTTTTTCTTTTTTTTTTCTTCTTTCTGATATCTCTTTCAAATCTACACAAATTACACATTCAAATGAACTTCAACAATTCCTTTGGTAATTCATTGTTTTTCTTTGTTTGTATTTTTTCCTTTCTGCTATATTGTATCTCTATTCTTTTTCTGATTTCTCTTTCAAAAACATGTTTCAGTACAAAATCTCTCCTATCTTTTCCACTTTTATTGCGTTCCAAAATAACTTTATATACGCTCCAGAAAGCTATGGTCAGAAATAAATTAGATTGGCAATTACCTTCTATTTTTAGTAAGTGCAAGATGCTAATCTTGGTTATTTGGACATTGTATACTTCTTGCAATATATTTTTAACATGCGTAAGGAAAGATTTGTTTAGAATACATTCAGTGAAAGCATGGATAATATCTTCTTTTACTTTACACTCTGGGCATAAATCTTCTCTAATTAGACCCCATTTAAAAAGATTGCTTCTTACTGGTAATAAATTATACAATAATTTTAGGTTAAATTCCCGTAACTTATATTCTCTAATTTGAACAAGGTTACACTTAAATACATGTGACCAGTTTATATCAATGTTAAGTTTATTTTCCCAATATGAACAACATGTGTTGGTTAGAAAGTTTCGTGAGGGAAACAATTTATATAAAACATTGCTACTCATTTCACTGATGCATTTTAATCTGTTTCCAATAAGCAAGCTCGGAACATTAAATCCTTGTTGCTGTCTAGTCATAGGGAAATTACTATCGTTTAACTTACGTATCCATACTGCTGGTACTGCTTTTTTCAGTTTCGCATAGTCAAACATCCCAGTACATTTAATTCTTTTGACATTGATCGTTGACATGATATTTTCCAATGACCGAAAGCCATTTCTCCCAACTAGGTCTCTAAGATAAATTACACCATTGTCATACCAGTCTTTATAAAATAGTGATTGATTATTAAATAATATATGTTTATTGTGCCAAATAATTTGATCTGGTATATCGCTTGAATCACAGTTAAACATGTTAACATCTTTCACAGTGGTAAAAGTTCTAATAAATTCCCATGCTTGTAAGATCTCTTTGTAAAAGATGGGAATTTTCTTTTCATTTATAATGTTGAACGTACTCATGCTATAATTGCAATTTAATAACAAAGTGATACCTCCTAGAAGGTCAAACCAGTAAGAGCACATTTTTTTCCATGTTTCTCTGTTTTCGTCTAGGAATTTGCCTAACCATTTCAAACGAAAGCTTAGCATTTGATTCTGTATATCGACCATTCGTACTCCACCTTTCTTGTAGTCTTCTGTCAAAGTGCATCTTTTAATTTTTTCTACTTTCCTATTCCAAATGAATTTAAACACTATATTATTCAGTATTTTCATAAATTTTGGTGGAATTGAATCAACAATACTCAAGTGGATAATTTGACTAAGTGCAAGACATTTTAAAATAGTCACTCTACCAAAAATGGTTAGGTTTCTTTTCGCCCAGCTATCAAGAATTTTTTGTAGTTTTATTAATTTTTGCTCCCAATCTAACCTTAGAGCTTCATCATTATTAGAATAAATGTAATGACCTAAATATTTTACTGGTTTATCAACCCACATTAAATCATATTTTACTAAATTGTAACGTTTACTAGTGTCTCCCAACCATATCAAGCTTGTTTTTTCTTTGTTAATCTTCGGGCCTGCTATGTTACCAAAAAACTTTAGCTCATGCAGAACTTCTTTTAGAGAATTTTCGTCTTGAATAAAAAATAGAGTATCGTCAGCATATTGTAAGAGCTTAAGTTGAATGTCATACCCCAATATATCGACTGGTCTGACGTTTTCATTCTTCCGAACACTGTTTGCTAAAAATTCGGCCGCTATAATAAACAATAGAGATGACAATGGGCATCCTTGCCGTATGCCTCTTTCAATATTAAAGTCTTTTGAAATCCAACCATTAACCAGGACAGAACTGAAAATGTCTGTATACAGAACCGCGATCCATTTACGGAATGATTCACCAAAATTAAACTTTTCCAAACACAAGTTTAGAAACTGTATATCCAAAACATCGAATGCTTTGGTAAAATCTACCAACATAATTGCTCCTGTTTTACAGTGTTTCATGAAATACTCAATGACATCTTTCGTTAATCTTACATTACAAGCTGAAAGACGACCTTTTATATAACCAGTCTGGTTTTCATGAACAATATCACCAATGACCTTCTGAACTCTTGCGGCTAATACCGCTGCTATTATTTTGTAGTCGCAGTTAAGCAAAGTAATAGGCCTCCAATTTTTTAGCTCTTTGCAATCGCCTTTTTTAAACAACAGAGTAATAAGACCTTTCCGCTGGGTGTTTGACATCATTCCACTTACATAACATTCATTTAGACTTTCTACAAGAAAATCTTTTATCAATGGCCAGAACACCTGATAAAATTCAATCGAAATTCCATCTGATCCCGGTGCCTTATTTTTCTGCATTGCAAATACAGCACGTTTACATTCTTCATGTGTAATTAGACCTTCACATGTTTGCCTACTTTCGTTTGTTAACTGATTAATTTTTTGTGAACATACATAGTCACTCATACTTTTAATATCATTACAGTCATTCTTGTCTTTTCTATACAGTTTTGAATAATACTTTACTATTTCTTCCAGTATTTCCTCATTTCTATGAATAACTCTATTATCACTTCCACATTTCAATTGTGTAATTTCTTTTTTCTTTACATTATTTTTTTCTAAACCTAAAAAATATTTTGTACTTCTTTCTCCTTCTTCCATCCATCTTATACGAGCTCTAATTCCTGCACCTTTCGATTCATGTTTATACATCTTCTCTAATTTCTCCTTTACATCAATATATGCCTTATTTACTTGTTCATCATGAACATTAACATCAATTTGTTTTTCTAGTTCACATAATTTTTTGTGTATTTTTGTGTAAATTCTCTAATGTTAACTTTAAACAGTTCCCATTTTGTAAGTGGTGGTAAACACTTTTTAGAGAAAGATTGAATTATTTCAGAGATTTTATTGTGATATTCATTATCATTTAGGATATCAGTGTTGATCTTCCAATATCCCGGACCTTTCTTACTTTGTTTAGTACATATTTTAATTGATATAGCATTATGATCAGCTCGAATTGCAGGTCGAATATCAGTAAATGATGTTTTGCTTTTAACATTCTTAGTCACTAGCCAAAAGTCCAACCTCGAAGCCCTTTTGAGGGATATATTTCTCCATGTAAATTGTTTGCTATTTGGGTGTATTACCCTCCAGATGTCAAATAGAGAGTATCTTTTAATTAAGTTTTTAAGATTTATAGATTTCTTATAGTACTGGGTTTTGGTTCCTTGTACATCTTTACTCATATCCAATACACAATTCCAATCACCTCCTAGAATTAATTCACACTCATTTATGGTGTCATAATGTCTAGTCAGTTCATCATTTAAATTACGAAAAAAAAGTTCTCTATGTTGTTTTTGCGTCGGAGCATATACATTTACTAACATTACATCAGTGTCATGTACTTTTGCTTTTAACATCAGTAATTGACCATTAATTCTACGCTTAACCACAATATCCTGTACATTTAGTTTATCACTGAAGAAAATGGAAACACCTCGTGAGTGATTGCTCCCATGCTCAAAGAAGCATGGACCACGCCATTCACTCCTAACAATGTTTTCAATTTCAGTTGACCAGTATGTTTCTTGAAAAAACAATATATCCGCCCTTTGGTGCCTGGCCCACCGAAATATTTGATTTCTTTTCTCTTTATTTCTTAGTCCTCGAACATTTAAACTGAGAATATGACAATTAGCCGTTTACACAAATTAGAAAAAAAAGATAGTGAAGTTCAACAGAATTCAATTGTTCTTACTTTATCTTTTCTTTGGAGGTTTTTGCAGAGATTTTTGTTTTCGTTTCTGTTGTTTGATTTTGCTCTCTTTCACAGGATTTTTAGGTAGCTCAGGTGATTCAACCGATAGTTCTGATATTTCATCCACGTCGTCAACTTCGCTAGAGGGATCCTCACTAGATGTGTCATCCAAGTGTGAACGAGGCTCGTGTAAGCCAGGAGTATCGGTTGAATGAACAACTGCGCTCGCGTATGTTGAAGTTCTCGGCGTAATGCTCACTGGCGGTTGTTGCGAGGTATCGCGATCTCCTGACAAGTATTGCGTAATCTTAGCCTGAGTTGGCGTCTGGTTGTCATGGTGCGATGAAGCTACGGCTTGGCGTCGCGAAGAAATGAGCTGGTCAATAGCTTGTGCTGCAGAGACGGCGGTGGTTCCAGAAGAAGGAGCGGTCCCGCTGGCACGATCTTTGCCTGGCGAGGTGGGCGGGGTCTCGAAAGAGCACTGAAGTTGAAGATGACCTGGTTGTTTACATCGGCGACAGACGACAGGGCTGCTGCATTGCGAGCGATGATGACCTTCGCTCAGACATCTCGAGCACACCACTGTCAATCTAGTGGATGGAGGGATCTGGCCGTTGTGAAAGACTTTAGCTTTGAAGGGGCCAAAGTTCATGTTCCGAGGTAGAGGTTTGGGGGGTTGTTGTATGTAAACAACTCTGTCACCCGTAAGACAATCTGTTAGTAGTCCATCTACTCTAAGTTTCTGATAACAATGAAAATTCGCAGTCATGCAATGTTCGGAATTATGATCCCTATTTCATATTCGGAGGTATACACATGGTATCTAAAATTTATGTTTCGGAATTTCTATCAAACCTTCGGAAAACGAACCTCTGGAAATTCTAATGCCCCTGCACTTTTAGCTCTTTCATTTTTTATTTTTTTATTTTTTTTTACTTCTGAAACTTCTACCTCGTCCACCTCTGATATTTTAGCTCTGGCATTTATCATGTTTATGCTTTTGACATTTTTACTTCTGGCATTTACCTATGATATTTTAACTCTTAAATTTCAACCCCTGCCATTTTTACCTCTGACACTTCTACCTCTGACATTTTTTACCTCCGACATTTTTTACCTCCGACATTTTTTACCTCCGACATTTTTACCTGGCACCAAAGGGACTGCCCGTGGCGTGGTGACACACAACAGAGCAACAAGAAGGCGATACATTATTCCTCGCTTCTGCATCCTTTCCATTCAACAGTTATCAGGTGAAAGGTGTGATGCCTTCCTCTCGGTCAAGTGACTCTATCCCTGGTTACCCTTTTAGTTGAGTGGGTAGGAAGCTGATTTCTGGTTTGTTTCTGTTTAAGATGATGGTAAAACAAAGGGAATTCATAAAGCTTGATTAATATAACACTTATATTGAAAAGTTGGAGATAAATGTCATTAAATTGAAATTGAAATTGAAATTGAAATACGGTTAGGACGCTTCTATTTCTGTCATGATCATTTCGTTTTAGTAATACGATGGTGCTCTGACAAAAAAGTCACTTACCCGTCTGTGGGACGTTTCAAAACAAAGTTCGTATCTTTCACGTTAGAAAAGAGCAAATTTCTCTCACTCTCTTCTAAACTCCTTGGTAATAACGAAAATAGAATATTGTACAGTGCAACTCCAAGGATGTAAGAAGAGCCCAGTCATTCACTGTGTGTTCTCAATCGATTGTATGTACTAAAAAGTTCTGTAGCTCTCATCTTAAACAGAGATGATTTCGAGCAAGTGGTACACTCCAAACGTATTGCTTCAATTCTGGTGCTCAAGGGGTATTGAGTCAACTGTTTGTCATGTGCATTCGGCAAAGCCGATCAGTGCTACATACAAAACTACTGTACAACAGTTTCGCGTAAACTAAGCAGTTTTCATCCAATTTCTTGTTTAGAGCACGAAAATGACAATGACCCTATTGAGCCGAATTTTGACTGATCCGAAAAGCGATTCTCGTATTTGACCTTCTACTGGTGACGTCATGACTGATGTCCAATACACAAATAAATAGCTTATCAGCATACACTTCAGTGGTTTTGAACAGTTCAGAATACTTGTTATTTTGTGGTTTTTATTTACTTCGTTATGGAAACGTGAATAGATGATATTCGGTTTTGGCCTGAGGTGACCAATAACGGTAGGTAAATCTCGCAATTCAAAAGAAATGTTCATGCTATAGTGCGTCCCAGAAAAAACGAAACCCTAAAACAAAGGGTTATTGTGACCACACTATGTGCTCTATGACAATAATCATCTATTTTCCAAAAACTAGAAGTATTATGCTTTTAAATGATACCTTGATGTCATCCATCTGTACATAATTTACCGAGAGGCAGCATTTTGAAAATGACATGTAAAAACTCAGTTGTGCCAGATTTGGGTAAAACCGTGAAAACGTTAGGATCACATGCGAACATGACACAAGGGAAATACCAGCTTTAAGAGATATGATACGTGAAATTCCCTCGTGTGGTGACATGCATTCGTTAAGAAATTCATAAAACACGGGTCAATACTAATTTCCAGTGGTGGCAGGGGTGTACGCCCCTAAAATTTCATAAATCAATCAATTCCCCTCAAAAGAGGGAAGTGCCCATCCTGAGGTGGGAAATTGCCATAATCTTGATATTTTTTTCTGCCTTATGTGCCTTTTCACACTTGTATTTCTTTTTGATGACATTAAGAAGTGTCACTAACTTTAATTTTATGAAAAATATCACCTTTCTGTCCGCTTTGTTCTTAAAAGAAATTGCAGTTCTTCAAATTCAAAAAATTACTTTTCATTTCGATTGCAAGTACCATTTCAATACAAAACATGCCCTTTCTTTACCCCCAACATCGACAAAACATTGACCATCCTTTACTTTATGATGATCGAGGGCATTGTCCTTACATGTACCCTCGTTATTGAAAGAAACAAATGAAAACAGTCTTCTCGCAGGGTTTTAAAAGTTACATTTGGGTCATGTTCGCATGTGATCCTAACGTTTTCACGGTTTTACCCAAATATGGCACAACTGAGTTTTTACATGTCATTTTCAAAATGCTGCTGCTCGGTAAAGCATGTACGGATGGATGCCATCAAGGTATCTTTTAAAAGCATAATACTTTTAGTTTATGGAAAATAAATAATTATTATCATACAGCACATAGTGTGGTAACAATAACCCTTTGTTTTAGGGTTTCGTTTTTTCTGGGACGCACTGTATAGCCCGGTCCCGTAACACATTTCACTAATGCCCAGCCACCATGGCCACCGTCGGTGGTTCTGCCATATCTGACCTGACGGATGATGTCGGTCTCCTGAGTCTCGAGCCATTGGGAACGTGCAGCAGTCTCTTTCCTAATTGGGCCAAGGAGGCACTATGCAAGCGTAGTACCTCCTTCATTGGGCTGGCGGGATTGCACTGCAGCACTAGACCTATCGAGGTACTAGGCAAGCTTGCTAGTACCTCTTTGGACCTATGTATGAGGTATATAATAAAATTTGGATAAGTGCGAGGGGTGAAAGGCGGACATTCTTGACTCAAATCCACCATAACAAGAATCAAACGAAGCGGCAAGAGTCAACATTGGTTAAATTAATGGTGAGTGGGTGTGAACCACGTCATAGATTTAAAAAAAGTACTTCCATGCCAATGAAGCCACCTTGGTTCTGGTATTTTTGATATAAACTCAGCCAACGATGTCCGTCTCGCGGGTCTCGAGCGATTGGAAACATGCAACAGGCTCTTCCCGAATTGTGCTCTATAAGGACAGCAAACTGGGTGATAGGACTTCAAGCTTTCGTTGGTAACAGAATCGTCCTTTTCGTGAAACTGAAAGGCAGCAGTCTGCGCACTTTCAAGCTTCAGAGCATCATGATTAGCAGCATGGCCTTGGCAGATATTCTGATGGAGTTGTAAATAATGATCATCTCATCATATTCTGCTGATATCTACTACGGCGATGGGTACTATCTCATCGCTCCAGCATGGCGTGATTCTCATTTCCACCATTTTACTGCCGTTTTGAGATCCTCTTGAAAAAAAAAAAAAAAAAAAAAAAAAGTATGTCGATAGATGGCGACATTGCATTAGGTTCCTATCAGGACTACTGCCCCTGGCATGACTATACTGTATTACCTAGAAAATATACCCCTTCCCGAGGACAACTACTTTTCAAGACAACAAATACCCCTTAAAATCTTCCCAATTATCCTCGGACAGCTACCTAGGGGTAACTGAATTGGAGCTAGTCGTCCAGTGGTAGATGTCAACATATAATTGTCCTAGAAGTAGTTCATTGGGGATTTATTGTCAGAATGTAGTTTTCCGGCGACTAGTAATGTTGTTCAGACTATTATACAGAGGGTGATCGCTCAGGGGGTATTTGTACTAAAATTAGTTAATCTATATCGTATATCATATATCATATCGTATCATATTATATCTCATATCATATCATATATCATATATAATATAATAATATAATATTGGATATCTATATAGCGCTCATATCCACCATGAATGGTGCTCAAGGCGCTCCAATATTACCCCGGCTCTAGCTAGGCTACCGATTTCGGCGCTCACAGCATTCAAGGAATTCATTCCCGCCGGCACCCATTTAACACCTGGGTGGAGAGTGGCAAATGTAGATTAATGTCTTGCCAAAGGACAGTAGTGCCGCGCCGGGGTTCGAACGAACCCACGACCTTCCCATCTCCAGTCAAGTATACGTATATATGTATATATAATGTATGTATGTATATGTATCATATCATATCATATATCACATCATCTCATATCATAATCGGTAGCCAAAGGTTCCATTAAAGAAAAAAAAAATCCTCGGTGTCTAAATATAATATCGGTATAAATTTAGAAGACTGCATTACACAAACTATTTGGGGGGAAACACGAAAAGCACTGTTGCACACAACTTCCCCAACAGATTTTGATGAAAAAATAGTTTTAAATATATTTCCTGACAATATTATCAAATGTTATACATAAAATACTTAGAAAACGATTCACTCCATAATGGTGGCGGTGTTGTCTAAATAGATTTATGATTATGTTTATACTATTATAATTGTCATGTATTACGTTTCTCAGTATGGTCATCATATGTTTGTTGTAAAAATGGCTTTGTAAATACTAAGTTGTTATTTCCATATATCCATAAGCATGTGCTGCTGGTCAGCCTTAATTTACCAATGAATGTACCGAAAATGACTGAAGGGAATTACAAAGCTAACATTTCACCAGTCAAGAAGTGTGCCATTTAAGTCAATTGGACAGCACTTATTGTCATATATCGAAATGGTGACATGCTAGTTTTGATGACCCGTTTTAACTCTTTCAGTGCCGATGTCGCATATATGTGACATATAGAACTGTCATTTTCATTCACTAATTGCTCGACCACATGAAAGGTATATGGTGGCTAATGTTCATCAAAATTTTGAGCATAAATCAAGCATTCGAAATATATAATTATAATTATATGCTACCATAGAAATTTTCAGAGAAAATTGCAGGTTTTTTAAAGAAGATATTATCTTATTTCAACATGAAACAATAGTAAACAAATGAGAAACCAAAAAATAATGGACAAAAATAAACTCAAATGTAATTTTCAATAATTCTTTTGCATAAAGTAGGGTAAAGTAATAATGTTTGGTATCATAAGAAATGATGATAAATTTCCTACAAGTTTTGTACACAATATTTTGTGAAATAATACATGGTTAATGAAGTGCAAACATATAAAAGTAAGCATTGATCACATTTTGTTAAAATTTTGAAGAGAGCTAGACCACTTGGCACAGTAAGAGTTAAAACTCATGGTGCTCAGTCTAAAAATACAAATGAAATCAAATTGAGGTTTGCTGTGAATATTGTGTTGGCATTGTGTTCACCTATTCTGTATAATCATGATTATGAATATATATAAATGTTAATGAATTCGACTCCCTGCAAATCGAAAAATCTGAGATTATCTATTTTTGGGGTGAGACGCATGCAGATTAAGTTGAAGCAGAATGACTCACATTCCAAGTGAGCATAGAAAGAGAGAGGGAGAGAGAATGGGAGAGAGAGAGAGAGAATAGAAGGCGAGGGGAAAGAGGGACAGAAATATTAAGAAAGTAGAGAAAGAGGGAGGGAGATAGAGAGAGGGAGGGGGAGGGGGAGGGAGGAGAGAGAGAGAGAGAGAGAGAGAGAGAGAGAGAGAGAGAGAGAGAGAGAGAGTAGGGGAGCGCCTCATGGCTAAACTGGTGTAGGCCTTGATAATATAAGCTCTTAATTTTCGCTTATCCAAAATGATACCAGCTTTCCCCCAACAAAAAAAAAATTGAATTAAAATACAAAAAACAAACACAAGGAACACAAGATTCGGCTATCAACAAAGGGACACATTTTAAATATAAAGGGATAATAGGTCAACTGATCGATTAGGCGACATAAAGCGCAGAGATGGAGAATAATAAGTTATTTCAAGATACAATGGGTTCGAATATGAAAAAATGGTGTTTTTAGAGCTCTGACACCGAAAGAGCTCACCGTGCATGAATAACGAGGTAAAGCACCCCGCCGAGAACGGGGCGCTGATGCATAGCTGGCCCGGATCGCGCCGGTAATGGATCTTCCAAGATGCGTTCGTCTCCATTCCGCCATATGCTCAACAATTCTTTTCTTTTCTACGAGAGCATGAAATTCTTCATCTCTTTCTCCCTGCTTTCCCATCTCTATGTATTCACACACACACACACACACACTCTCTCTCTCTTTCTTTCTCTTTCTCTCTCTCTCTCTTTCTTTCTCTCTCTCTCCCTCCCTCTCTCTCTCATCTCTGCCCTATTTCCTTACCCTTTTACCCAGTGTACTGTCTTTCTTTTATTATTTTCCCCCACTCGTTCTGCTTGATTCCTTCTCCCTTTTACCATACCCCCCCCCTCTCTCTCTCTCTCCAAACCCCTCTCTCCGTCTCTCTCCCCTCTCTAACAGTCTCTATTTCCTTTATTTCATTCCTATCTCTCTATCTTTTCCTCCCCCCCCCCTCTCTCTCTCTCTCTCTCTTTCTATCCCTTCTTTCTTCTCTCCCTCTTCTCCCTCCCTCCCACCATGCCTCCTTTACCCTCCCCGCTCCCCAACCTTTCGCTTTCTCGACTGCTCTCATTTTTTGATTTGCATAATACGAGAGTATATAAAGACAAATGAGAACGTTTGAACGTTACAAGAAATATCCAAAACGATGTGCTCGTCTGACTCCTAAATTATTATAGGAAATAAAATATGATAAAGTTACATGTTCTGATTTCTAGAAGTGATGGAAGGTGTGGTTACAGTTGATTTTGTTTTCGCAACAGCCAAGAAACTAAATGAATACATGGGATAGAATGGGATTAGATTCTAATTATAGATGTTGATAATAATCCTCTTATTACATAATATTACTTAATAGCGTAAAATGTCCATATAGATATCAAAATGAATTTTGCATGAATGATCGAGATTTCAAATTATGGACCATAATTTTTTTAAAATTATTACCAGCATTGTTTATTTATGAAAATAAATTTCAGGTATAATCTATTGATCAGGATGTTGGATGATATTTCAGATATGATTTCAATTCCTGATATAATAATAGCATTCAGTTTTTGCTCTTTAAAAAAAATACGTGAACCCAATTCCAACTTCTGTCAAATTTTGAAATTGGGTTTTATTAGTTTGATATTTTATTCTTTTTATTCTAGAAGAGGAGGATGGCCCCTTTTAGCCCCCCCCCCCCTCCCACACACACACACAATCGGTAAAACAAAATCCCTAACTTATAAGGTGTTGAGTGAAATCTGATGATTATTTCTACAGAAGGAAACTCCCCGGTTAAATATAAGGCCAGATTTCATTTTTTTTTCTCGGTTGGAAATTGTCAAGGGATACAAATGCACCCCCCCCCCCCGAAAAACGCCATTGATTCCATCCTTCTCTTTCCTTGCTGACATTTTGGGAGATGATGCATCAATTAAGGTAATCCCAACCACCGATTAAATTGCGTTTTTGTTTTGCCTGTCACCTTCCCGACTCGAGTTAGGTGAATAGGATACGGTGTTTTCTTGATACGCTCAAGGCCAAGAAAACCGAGAAATCTTAATCTACGCAAAAGAGTGTCAGACGACTATCACCGTGAAGGGCAATTAGAGATGTTAAATTTTCATAATGAGCAAAATTTTAAAAAAGATGAAGAATGGTCATAAGAGAAGAAGATTGAATTTTCAATTTTCTCTTTATTTTCATTTTTCTTCTTCATCATCTTCCTCTTCATTGGTCTCTGGCAATAATTTTTTTTGATTTTATTAATTTCTACTTCTTCTTTTATTCGCATGACCTTGTTTCTCTCTTATCCCCATATTTCTTACCTTTTTTCATTCTCCCCCTTTTCCTCACCCCATGAGAGGAAATTACTGCCAGAGGACATTTAGTGTCAGGCCGGGGCTCGAACCGACGACATTCACATCTTCAGTCAAGAGCTAAAACCCCTCGATTGCGTCTTCATTTAACCATTATCATTTTTATTCATTTTTTTAAATCAAGGGTTATTCTTATCTTCTGACATGAAAATACAGCTCTCGAGAACTCCACATAAATGCATCGGATTGCGGGCTGCACCGCCAAACCAATTTTGGCGGGAAAGCTAGGGACAGATGCGATCCCTGTTGGACGTCTGATTACAAAAATACCTCGTTGACACGTTCAAAACACACACAAACCGAGATGAGATAATGGACCCTAACTTGATCAGACTTAAAGGACAAAGTTGATGTACTTTTCCAATGCTATATTCCCGTGGTATGAGATTATTTACCACTCAACATCTTTTATCCACTGTGACGCCATAGGCCATATTGTGTATTGTATAGGGCTATACAAAATAGAGAGTTTAATAGTACATGTTGATGAAGCTGTTCGAAGGAGAAATGCACATATGCTGGAAGGGAATACACATCTTTTCGAGTGATGACATAGCGTCATTGTTTGTTTGTTTTATGCTTTTCTCAGTTAGCTTTCCATTAATTGGCAAAGTTGATGTACTTTTCCAAAAATATGTAGTTGTTGTTTAAGTTTTGTTTTTTGTCCTCGTATAATTTTTCTTTATGAATTTCTTTCGATTGTACATATATCATCTAATGATGTAGGATACCTTTCTGATTCTTATGAAACTTCGGTTAAGGTGCAACCGCGGGGGTTTCTTCGGTGAGCAAGACAGGGCCCGATCCATTTCAAGGATTAAATCCTGCCAGGTACCCATTCCACGCGTGGGTCTAGAGAGGCAACTGTGGAGAAAATGCCTTTTCACACGACAGTCATGTTAGAGGGACGTCAAGTGACCGAACCACAATAATTGTAATATAGGAGTTCTGCCTTGGTTTATCTTTTTTTCAGACGTTTTATATAATAGAACAATATCATAGTTTATCATGTTTATAGACATTATAGAGAATATAACAATATCATGGAGATGGTGGAAAGAAAATCGGAATTCATAATGCGGTTAAGCTGAAACAAATGATTAATCGAATCGTCCTCTTTGATCACTGAATTTTGATTAGGATAAAAATAAATCAAGTGTGAGTTCCAGTTAGACAGATTTAAGTGACAAACGAGAGAGGGGTTTTAGTTTTCAGGGGCCAGCAATATCACAGAAGTCATTTTTTTTTTTCTTTTTTAAAATAATAAATTACAGTAAGCATATCACATTACGCCTTTATACGCCAAATAACTTCAATATCAGTCGGCTCCGCCATAAAGGAAGGCGACGCGCGGATTAAACTACGATTTTCCAATTCACTGTTCAGGGAGCGAAAAAAACGATTCCCCCCCCCCCCCCGCCCCTCTTTATCCATTCCTTAATTGTCTCTCATCGTTCATTATTTGATTGGAAAAGGACATCAATACTATGAAATTGTGACTCAATATCTATTGGTTTTCTTGTTTGATTTAGGCAGACGAGCATGGAGAGATTGGTCAACTTAAGTATCACTCAAAGACCCGCCTGATTTTACAAGCCTTGAACTTGCAGACGACACCGGCAACGTAATCCTATTGAACACCCGTGGTTACCTGGCCAGGCGAACAGGGATTAATCAATTTTAAGTCCTGGTGTTTGAGCTCTCTCTCTCCCTCCCTCTAGTTCTCTCTCTCCCTTTCTCTTTCTCTTTCTCTTTCTCTCTCTCTCTCTCTCTCTCTCTCTCTCTCTCATTCTCCACTACCTCTCTACTACTTTTCTCTACATAATCCTTATACCATGTACATGATGTATAAGTGGTAGAATCATACCTGTTAGGTCTTTTTTGCTCTCTCTGTCTATCTCTCCCTCTGTCTCTCTTTCTCTCTCCTCTCCTCTCTTTTCTCCTTTCTTTTCTCCCTCTCCTACCTCTACCCCTCTCTCCCCATCTCTCATTCTCTCTCTTTCTCCTTTCTCTCTCCTATTTTTTCTTTCTCTCCCTCAGTCCGTCGCTTTCTCTATTTTTTTTCTCTCTGTCCTTTTCTGCATCTCAAGCACTTGTGGATGGCGACGAAACGATAGAAGGTCGGACGATAGCCAAATTTCGCAAGGATTTGCAGCTGAAACCCTGAAATTTAAAATGCAAGCTCAAAAAAACAAAACAAAAAGCGATCTAAAATGATATAGGAAGTTATTGAAATACGAACTGACACAATAAACACAACAGTGATAATGGGGAATATCGGTTGTAAATATTTGAATGGTCCACGCTGCGTCTTCATTTTGGTTTGGCGTATTTCATTCTTAAGTAAAAAAAAAAAAAAAAAAAAAAAAATGTGGAATAGGGATAATCATTTGGTTCTAAAGAGCTCTATCAGAATAAAAGGTTTGAAATATGTCTCTAAAAATTGAGAGCAAGAGAAATCAAGACTTTGAATTCTTTTCTTCAAATGTTATGTTATTCTCATCTTTGCCGAATACCCAAAGAATCATTTGAGCTTGTGAAAAATACTTTGCAGGGTAAGGATAGCATGAGAATTTTTAAATATTAAGACAGCAACTTAAATTATAACATAAATAATGGTTGTTGTGGTATATCATTTGACGATCATAATATTCATATTGTTATGTAATTACAGCGGTATATCATAAACACATAATGAGCAGGGGAGAGAGAGAAAGAGAGAGAGGGGGGGGGGTAGTAGACAAAGAGAACAGGTAGAGAGGGGGACGGATATATATATATAGAGAGAGAGAGAGAGAGAGAGAGAGAGAGAGAGAAAGGGAGAAAGACACACAGACAGACAGAGAGAGAGAGAGAGAGAGATAGGAGCGAAGGAAGAATGAGATGGAGAAAGACAGACAGATAAAACCCAAGAGAGGTGTGAGATAGAGAGAAAGAGAGAGAGAGAGAGAGAGAGAGAGAGAGAAAGGGAGAAAGACACACAGACAGAGAGAGAGAAAGAGAGAGAGAGAGAGATAGGAGCGAAGGAAGAATGAGATGGAGAAAGACAGATAAAACCCAAGAGAGGTGTGAGATAGAAAGAAAGAGAGAGAGAGAGAGGGAGAGAGAGAAAAAACTCGTCGGCGGAATGTTTGTTCGTGCGTCAGTGAGTGAGCACTATTAGCGAGTTGGCGGTGTGATGGGGGGGGGGGGGTTATTTTGTCTGGAATACAGGGCAGCATCCCCCATCTCATGGGATGATTTGCTAAGGATACTCAAGCGATCGAGAGCCACTTATCAGAGAGCGAGACGACACAAAGTGATCATTTGACCGCGTAGATTTGCACGGCTTCCGATCCCACTCCATTTCGCTCTCGACATTTCAAGTACTTACACCAATTACGGAATGAAGATGATGACCAAATAACGCCGACTTTTGTCACTGCGTCACTTTCGTTCAAACAATTCGATTTCGCGTATCCTGTCGCCACGAGTGACTCTCCGATGGATTCTTCATCCTGTATTAAAATCAAATTTGATTTGACTAAATACCATCGTACAACTCTTGATATATCAGACTTTGTAATGTCCATTTGATTTGGATTTTATTTATTTTTTACCATGTTTACGGGACTTCACGAGAGGGATATCATTGATGAGTAAGAACTGCTTTCGGACAAGCCATTTCAACTGATTTTTGCTTTTTTGCGGATATCTAAGAATCTGTGTCGTTATGCAAAAGGAGATTCGTTTAACAAAGTTGGATTAACTGATCAAATTTGACAGTAGATTTGTGAGAAGTGACCCGTTTCGAAACCAGATTTGTTCGTAAAGATACGCTTGAGGATTGGCCGAAAAAAAAGTTCAACGAGATCATCATTTGTCAGTATAAAATGATAAAAGTGACACCTTTTAAGGAATAAAAAGAAAAGAAAAGGCTCGATTTAAGAAATTTGTCAGCAATTATTTTCGTCTCTTTTGTTCTATCTGAAATTCGATTTGTCTTCGAAATTTTCGGACAGATGAACTTGTAAATTTGTCAACCTCTCTGTTTTATTTGATGGTTATTGGTGTTCCTGTGTTACCAAGGACAACGGAGTAGTGAAAGTCAGTTGTTTCATCACCTTGTTGAAATGGAGAACCAGAGGGTCGTCGACATCGGGATGATGCCTTTCAAGCCTGCCAATCAGGTCATCGATCAGGAAGCCTCGAGCATCGACTACCCTCGACAAAGAGCTCTTCAGTGTTTAAGGATGATGAGCGACTGCGGCAACGCGGAGATCTTCAACAAAGCTTTGTCAACGACCATGAAGATGCAGGATACGGAATGGAATTGCGACGACGATAGCGACTTCGATAATCCAGTTAAGCGTTCCAAGGAGCGTTTAGATAGAGGATCAAGCTCGACATCGTCGACCACGAAATATCATGGACATCGAGATGGAGCAAAGGGGAAGAAAACCATAAAGCCGCACTTGACGAAGAAATGCGATCCACGAGTTCAGAAGGAGATTCGTCTGAACATCAACGCGCGAGAGCGTCGGCGGATGCATGATCTCAATGACGCCCTGGACGATCTCCGAGGCGTGATCCCGTACGCTCACAGCCCTTCGGTGAGAAAACTCTCGAAGATCGCGACGCTGCTCCTCGCCAAGAATTACATCCTGATGCAGGCAAACGCGCTGGAGGAGATGCGGCGAATTTTCACCTTCATGAACCAGCCGCAGCTGTGCTTACCACCAGCTCTCCCGTCGACCTCCTACCCGCTCTCGCCCGCTTACCACGCTCCGGAGATCGTCGGCAGAAACAACAACAGCGCCGGGCATGGTCTAGCGAATAAGCTCATTGATAGCACCTCTGCTGCCATCAACCTCCCAATCTCTTGTCGTCGAAACGGTATGCAGTCCATGATGTCGTCATCATCGTCTTCATCATCGTCGTTATCATGTCATCGATGTATCGATAGGCCTTCCATTCATCGAAATCAGGAAGCAAGTGATAATTCTTTTCTCTAACTCTCGTATGATCGCTGTCGCATCATTTTTCGTTTCTAGACTTTGTTGATATTTTGTCACGCTCTTTGAGAAAAATAAGGTATATAAAAGTGTATTATCGCGGCTAAATGATATCTTTATTCTTCGATGTTCGATGTTGCTTCGGAAAAGAAATTAAATGCTGATCTGCTGATTGATGGAAATGAAGAGACTTGCAAATATTGCGAATGTACAATAACAAGACATTGCTCTGGCAGATTTCGAAGTAACATCGCATCAATTTTTTAGAACTTAAACAGTTTTGAGTACAGTACACGTACCGCAATGTGTAAAATATTTCCAGAGAAATCAATACTAAAAGATTATTTTCTTTACATTTAGAAAGAAACAAAAGTAATGATTATTTTCAATGGTACAAATTAGTGCAGCAAAATAGACAACGATTACCATTTAATCTGAATTATTATATGTCAATCAATTTATAATAACTAGGACTGCCACCTATAAATGATATATGATTCCAAATACAATTAATTGATATGTAGGTTATACAACTAAATGTGCAGGATGACTAATCATTCCAATATGCATAGCAAAGTCGATTAAGGAAATGTTGTGCTTTTATGTATTGAATCTCCTGAAACACTTCGATTTTAAATTTCACTATAAATAAGGTTATCTAAGGTTTTGCTTCGAATTGTATGCTTGAAAAGCAAAGGTACACCTTCTATTTATTTTGTTATGTCTGTCACCCGACCTCAAATAAATAAAAGGTAGATACTGATTCAATTTCATTTATTATTTTCTGTTCATCCGATCTATAAAATGGAAATTAGCCGTAACTCCGAATCATCAGTATCCAGAAAATGCTATTTTCTTTAATAATAATAAACTCATAAAGTGTCATGACAGCGTCAGTAAATAACGTGGTGAAATCATATTGTAACAATCTCTTTTCGAAGTTCCATTTTACTAGTAGCAATTTCTGAGAGTAATAGGAGTACTGTGGCGTTATATCTATCGAACAGAAATTAATAAAAGGTTTCTTTCTTCTTTCTCGACCCTTATTCTCACGTTGAAATTTTCTAGGAAGCAAATTATATATATATATTTATATATAAATATATATATATATATATATATATATATATATATATATATGATACAAGTCGTTCTTATCATATTAATCAAGCTGTATGCAATGTGTCATATTCCATGATGTAATTTCTTTAATCAACGACATTATTGTTTCATTTCTTTCTCAAATACAAAAAAAAAAATAATAGCTTACTATAACATTACATTTAGAGGTATGATCCTGTCTTTATTTTGCATAAAATCGTATTACAGAGTATCGGTTTTTCATGTGCTGCTAAAGATGATGACCAAGCCAAACGATTATAAATGTGTCAAAATTAGTTTTTTTTTTTTACGTAGGTATGTTTTTATTTTAATAGGCTTATTCTTTCTCGGTTATCAGGTTATCAGGACAAAATGTTATTTCATATTTTTTTAGGTTGCTTGAAATTATATTACTGATTATTATTTGTTGTTTGAATGTTATTATCAGTGAAAGTAATGTGCATATTTATGCGCTGTATTAAAGGAATAAATGAGAATTGTCGGACTTTGTCTTTGACAAACAAATTGAAGAAGATGGGTGTCGCGTTTCCATGGTAACTGAATAGTATTGCCAGATATACATAACGCTGCTGAGAGCCAGAAGGGCTTTAACTCTCTCAGTTCGTTAGAGTTAACTCCTTTCTCGCTCTCAGCTGACGATACCACAGCACGCGCTTTGACATTCGGATCTACACCTACCATTCAACAATTTGCTAAATCAACAACCTTAATAGAATAAGTAAGATACGCCCCCTGCCCCATTCTTTTTTTCCACATTTTGATCTCCAATCTCTGGACAGGGGGGTTAGCAAAGTGGAAAAATGTCCCCAAGGTCCTGTGATTGTTTTAAGACATTAGTGGGAGGCGGAGTATGGGGATTTGGGATGTTTTTAATCACAGCAGCTTGGAGGCAAAGCTTCAACCGCAGCTTGGCGGCCAATCATGGCGGTATAAACACGGTGAAGCAGCGTTGTGTACTAATCCCAATTAGAAGACTGTTTGGAGGTGATGCAAGTCACTGGAGGAAAAATATGAAACCGACAATTACCCCAGGAGATATCTCCGCGTTAAGGTGATTGAATTAAAAGAACGAACAAGGGAGGAAAAGGGAAAAGAAATCAGTCAAAATGAGATTTGAAGATGGGGGGAATTCTAGAACATGGTTTTGGTGGCGGTTGGGAGCCGTGGGCCTTTCTGAGGATAACCCCACTCGCCGCAAACCAGGCGTAGAATCGGCGTCAATTTGTGGTGGAGTCCCGTGTCAACTCCGCTATGATGAAAAGTCAACCGTTAGCGTTTATTTTTGCCGCGATCCCATCCCAATCTCGGCATCTGTCCACACTAATCTTAAGTGAACCAGCAAGACGGTGGTTTCCGTTCTGCAAGTATTTCCTTCCTACCCGGCATAGCAACATATTATTTCTTTATTTGATGATATTCAGCTCTTCCTCCAATAAATTACTTTATTGGGGGTATACAGTGACTGAATAAGCCCTTAGCGTAATATGATAACCACTTTCGATAACTTAATTGTCTGATCAAAAACACTCTTTCAAAGCTTTTCTGAGAGAAAAGAAAGATTAATATTCAATTCTTGTTTCAACGCTAGCATATTTAAATTTCGGCATGCACTGACTGTGTCCGGTTACGATAATGCACCCGTAGGAGCATAACGCTAACATTGTACACAGGGGGGAAAAAGTTGTTATCTGCCATTCGGCTTCCTTATCATGTTTATTGAACATGGAAATGATTGTTGCCTGTTATGACACCATACGTCTCATTTACATCCTTTTGAAAGATTTCTGTAAGTCTGGGGTAAACGCCTCTCACGTTTCCCCCTATCATGCCAATTTTCTCGTTTTGCGACGGTAATACGGCGACAGATGCTGATGAAAGTGATGCCAAGGTCACGGGTGGTGTAATCGGCTCTCAAATCTTAGGACGATCCTTGATATCCATATTCCATTTTGAATGTCAGCATGGGCTTTGTGTGTATAATGAATAACATATTTGTATAACATTATCACTGTGTACATTATGGGTTTTAACATAATATGAATGGGTCAAGAAGTTGAAAGCGGCATTATTTACTACCTTTCATTTAGCTGGAATTTTTTTTAATCAATATTAAAATATGATATATAATGCCAAGCGGTATATTTGGGGTTTCTTTTATTCGTATTTGATTATGTATTTTAACATAATTATAATCACATGTAAGCCAATGACTAGTCATTTATTATCAAAACTAGGGAATATATCTTTTTAGATGAGAGAGGGAGAGAGCGAGAATAAATTAGAGAAGAGTAAAAAAAGAGAGATGGAGAGGAGGTGAGAGAAGGACGAAGAGGGGTCGAGATTAAGAAAGAAAGAGAGGGAGGGAGAGTGTGTGTGAGAGAGAGAGATAGATAGAGAGAGAGAGAGAGAGAGAGAGAGGAGGGGGATGGGTAGGGGAGAAAAGAAACACCATTCACAACCGAAAAAAAACCCAATATGAAAACAATCAACGAAAGAAGGCCCCGTGACTAAGCAGTGTAAGATATGCAGTAGGTCTATAGTTGTTTAGCATCTTATCGTGATAAGAACTAATTAACAATGACTAGATCGTATTTACTTCTCTAAAGGAAGATTTTTTTTTCATTACAAAATGGAGATGAAACATAAAAACATCGTAAGTAAACAACAAACAAATAAACAAAACAAAACAAAGCACGTAGAAAAAAAATGGACAAAGAAACGTGGACAGAGAGAGAGAGAGAGAGAGAGAGCAAGCAAACGAGAAAGAAACAGACGAAGAAACTGACACTGAAGGTGATTTTTTTTCCTTCCCATATTAATTTTTTTTTAAATCTCTCCCTCTTTCAAAAGAAAATTTGTCAGTCTCTCACCTTTTACCCCAATATCTCTAATTTAACCCCCCCCCCTCTCTCTCTCCGTCTCCCTCTCTTTCTCACTTTATCTTTCACTCTCTCTATAATTATATTCCTTCTCTCGCCTTTTCCTGCATTTATTTTCTCTCTCTTTCTCTCTCTCTCTTTCTCTCTCTTTCTCTCTCTCTTTCTCTCTCTCTTTCTCTCTCTTTCTCTCTCTTTCTTTCTTTCTTTCTCTCTCTCTCTCTCTCTCACACACACACACACACACACACACACACACACACACACACACACACACACACACCCACCCCCGTTTTGTCATCTCTCCTAAGATGACGATGATGGAGAGATATTGACACAGGCTCCTGTACAAACCAATGGCTATGACTTTGCGAGATGAGAAGATAATCCTAATCATTATCACCACTGCGCCTGGACACACTCTAGCCTAGACAAGTTTACTTAAGTTAATACAGGACACCATTGACAGATGTGCCCCCGAAACGCGCACCAAAAACCGACCCACATTTTCCATCGCGAGGGTGTAGGAGCTGAGGCGCCACAGAGTGCTATCTTTGATTCCGCTTTTTTTGTTGTTGCTAGCAGTGACTTTGATAGCCTGTTTAGACTAGAGGAAAGTTATACGAGACTCGTATAACGAAACGTCGTATAAAGAATCATGATTAGCAAAAGGAGTGTGCAGACTACAACATTGTATACAGAAACGGGTTTTGGGGAAGTCTACTGACACCATTATGTTTTGCATCAGGCTACGTCAAGGACAGCGATGGAGCATACGATATTACAGCTGATTGGTCACACCAGTGAGCACACAGATAAGCCCCGCCCAGACCCAGTTATACGATTCTCGTACGATACGATGTTCACACTATCCACATGCCACAATGGGATGCTGACTCCTTATCGAGTTTTCGTTCGAAACGATGCCCAAACATGCGTTTCGCTATACAACGTTTCGTGTTCTGTGATAACTCCTTGGTTATACGACGTTTCTTTATACGATGTTCAGACTATGGAAATTTGATTACTCGTTTAGCCATACCATGCATGTCTGAACAGGGGGCTAGTCTCGTTATATGTCTTAACAGGTTGACTTTCTGACATCCAAAGATTGCATTGTTTTGTTCGAATTCGTCTTTTTATGCAACAAACACAGTGCTATAGTGTCAATTCTGTATTTGTTTGTAGTCACTCTGCATAAAGTAACGTCAGATTAACCCCCCCCCCAAAAAAAAAAAAAAAAAAAACCCAGATTACTTGAAAAAACCAGATTACTTGAGGGTATTTTGATGATTGTTGTAATTTAAAGTTCAGGTTTGCTTCCAACCACTAACAATTGCAATATAATAATTTGGATGTAAATTGTAACATAAAAACACATTCCTCTTATAATTATGTCATGTATAACATTTAATTGCCCTTTTTGTTGATGAAAAAGTCCATGCTGTAAAAGAGAGCGAGTGAGAAAGAGAGAGAGAGAGAGAGAGAGAGATAACAATAATGATGGGTCTAAATGAGCGATGTGCTTCTCAGGCGAGGCCGCCATTGTTTCCAATCAGTATTCCTTTCTGCCTAAATATCACAAAGATGATAATGAATGAATGTGTCGCTTGCGATATCTTGCGATTCTATATAAACAAGGCTTGATGGTACTTAGAGCAAATTAGCGCCATGTCCTTTCCGAATTAGTCGCGATCAGTTTACTTCAACGATTCATCTTCAATTTAGATGTAGTTTGTGTATTCAGACCCGTTTGCCTGCGTTCTTACTTTAGAAGCGTTCATTAAAAAAATAAATAAAATAAAATAAAAGTGATCACGTCAGAGCATTGTATTAATGTAGGTACTTACACCCTGTGTTATCTAATCAATGAAAAATGACTTTGGAAAAATCATCGATGATGTCTCCTTAAAAAGAGGAGTGCTCTATATTGTTAAAAAAACAAAACACACACACAAAAAAAAAACACACACACACACACCTACTGTCAATCTAAGCCTACATAGAGTTTGGAAGTAGAGTACGTCTCATGACTTCAAGGGCCTTAAATGGGAACTTAAACTAGTAAGATTCACTTATTAATTTATTTATATCATTAGATTCACTTATTAATTTATTTATGTCATTCTATTGTTTTCTATAACAAATATCTCTCCTTAGGTTGATATTAGATTTTAAAAAAAGAATAATGAAATATAGGGCAAAATTATAACAACATCTGAAGGGGTAAAAAAACAAAAACAAACAAACAAACAACAATATTATAACAATGCAGGCGGGAAATTAACTTAATTGACTTAAGAATGATACGCCTGGGTGTTAAGCTCCGCGAGATTTCATATATATGTATGATACCTACAACTAAAAATATCTCGCATGGATTTAATTTCTTGTCTCTAATAAGCACTGAGGTCTGCGCTCTGATAGACTACAACGTTTCTGTCAAACGATGATAAAATACGTCACGTCATATCTCATCCTCCCCGATCAATCTCGCGTAGCCTGTGTGTCAACTAATTTCATTATTCCGGAAAAGCCACGGTAAATAAATTTTTTGAAATGGGGATTTCTTTCTTTTGAGGGGTAGGCGAGAAAACTGAGTCAATGATAACAAGTTCTCCTTGTAATGTTTGTTGTGAGAGATTTGCTCGGGGATCATGGCGTGACGGCTCGATGGCAAATGGTGGGCCGACGACGACGGCGCAAGTGTCAAAACTCCCTCCGTCAACACCGCGAGCGATGATGTCAGATTTGACATGTATAGTCTCCACACCCAGCACTGGAGTTCGAGCATGTAAAGAAGTAGGGCACTCACTGAAATTCTTGTCCAACATTTCATACTAGACAGCTATATTAATGAAGGGTTATAATTATGCACAACAATACTATAGAGCCTATAGGGAGAATCGGTCTTGTGATAATGATCATTTTTATAATTATATTCTATGATCCCAGTGTCTATTTTCTGCAACTCCTCCACTTTGTAACTATCTCTACTCCCCTCACTACAAGCGCATGGAATTTCAAATAGGAGAAAAAGCCCTCAAAATGATTAAACCATTTTATCATCTTTCTGACGTAAATACTGGTATATTTAAGGTTAATAAAAACAGTAATATGTTTCTATATACATGCCACAAGAACTCTTCCGTATGAAAAAGGAAACGCTCCTGAAATCGAATTGTATGTAATATTCAACAATTATAAGCGTCTTGTATACAACGGAGCTGTGGATTATTAAAGACAATGATTGCAGCTAAGTGCTGTAGGTCGACTATTGTGATTCTTGTTGCTGTTGAAAATCATTATCCTTTTTTGCAATAAGAAACGTTTCAAGATAAAAAAAAAAATTGATATAAAATAAGAATATAAGATTATTTTTCAAATTATATGGCAAATATTATGATATTTGTTTTTATTCTTGTTCCATTTCTTCCAATGTTAAATGTGAATCGCACCCCGCTTTCATTTTACTTTCTTTCTCGCAGCCGTTCTCTCGGCCTGTTGGTGTTTCGTTGTAAGCTGATGCTCGTCGAGTGTATAATGCTTATAGGCGGCACGCGGCGCTTGACGGGGCGGTTTTCTTGATGTCTATGGGGGCATGTCTTTTGAATGAATGAAGAAAAACCTAAGTGCGCTCATTTCAATACCATCTTGTCCCATCTTAAAAGCAGATCGGCGTAGATTCT
Organism: Heliocidaris tuberculata; assembly: GCA_025618425.1. Taxonomy (NCBI): domain Eukaryota; kingdom Metazoa; phylum Echinodermata; class Echinoidea; order Camarodonta; family Echinometridae; genus Heliocidaris; species Heliocidaris tuberculata. The sequence continues at coordinate 25,469,314 of CM046841.1, forward strand.
TACACCAATTTAACAGCGCTTTAATCGGGGTATCGCGATTCCGCAAGCTCACGTCATACACACACAGGAAATAATAGTCGTAATACCAAAATATTGACAAAGCTGAAGCGCCGTGTACATGTCTGTCGCTTCGCGCGCTCTCGAATTCCAGGGGGAAAAATTGAATAGTTTTGGTAGAAGTATGGCCTAAAGGTCCCCGCTACCGTCTTTTCTTGTGGTTAAAGTGGTGTGTAATTGCGTTAGATGCGCTGGAATAAATCCAGCCCATTATCGAGCTAATTTCCAGCGCAAATTATACTCATATCATTCAAACGTACCAAGTGTACCTTACGCAAATCAAAAGCCTCAACAGCCTGCCTTAATGGGTAAAGACAAACACGGGAAGAGCCCCCTATTCAGTTTGTTACCGACCGTAGTCTAATGTGAGATGAATAGTTAGGGATATAATCATATTTATAATAGAGCTTCATATTTGTCTATTTGCTAACCGTTAGGGCTAAAATCACTTGCTGAAAACTGGTAACGGGTTATTGAAAGTATGGTTCTTTTAAATTTCATATTGGCTCCGTCAAAAGCGAGGTCAGCTTTCCTGCAAATGGCATTGGTCACACGAGTGTTGTCCAGAAGTTATGCATACAGAGGTGTAGCTACGGGGGGGGGGGGGGGGCACAGGGGGCACGTGCCCCCCCCCATTATTGAATGGCAAAACAAGAAAGAGAAAGAGAAAGAGAAAGAGAAAATTAATTAGAGGTCTGGAGGCATACCTTATAAAGCAGTAAATGTTGATAAGCACCTGCATTTTTTCGTGTTTGTTATAGTGGACTATTCATATTCATCATGTTCTTTAAAAGATATATATTTAGCCGTGGCGGATTTAGGGGGGGGGCAATCCCGGCCGTGCCCCCCCCTTTTGAGGGAAAACAATGCATTGTGCCCCCTTATTTGCGATTGTGCCCCTCCCCCTTTTCGACCAGAAAAACCTTTTTTTTTTTTTTTTTTTTTTTTTTTTTTTGCTTGTCAGAAAATTATTGAGGGGAACTGGACCCCATAACCCCCCCCCCCCCCAATAAGCGACTTTTGGAGGGCTGGCGAAAAAAAAAAATTTTTTGGTCGCCACCCCCCCCCCCCCCCCCCCCCCCCCCTTGATAAGCACCTGCATTTTTTCGTGTGTTTGTTATAGTGGACTATTTATATTCATCATGTTCTTTAAAAGATATTTAGTCTCTTATTATGTCAGCACAATTAATCCCGCTCCTTAAAAGCCCAAACCAACAATACAAAATTGTAATGTGAATGCTAACGTTAATATGATATTTGATTTGTTGCTTTTATCAAAATTAACTGATCCTTGCACGCTGTCGGCCTTTTATCTGTCACGTAGGGTTTTTTTCTACAGGGGGCACCTGCCCCCCCCCCCCCCCAATCGAATGGTGGAAAAAAAGAAAAAGAAAGAAAGAAAAAGAAACCAAGGGAGAAAAGGAAAGAGAGAAGGGGAAAAGGACAGGAAAAGAAAGCGATAGGACCCCTTCCCGCCCCATCCCTATCAGTGGGCTTGTAAATCTGCATTGAATTTTCCAAGTAAGACCAGTGCCTCCCAATGGTGCCAGAGCCTCTCAATGGCTTGACTCGCGCTACGCCACTGGTTAGGATGATCTACCCATCTATCCGTCTATTTCAGGAATTAGCCATAAGAATAAGTGCAATATGAAACACAAAGAAAACAGATCAGAAAAAAATGTCTGGTTTGCAAATATCAGGAGCGTTTTTATTATTCAACACGCTTCATATTCAGTTCCCCTTTTCGAGAGAGAAAAAAAAACATCATCATTTCAAATCATAGGTAGAATGTAGAAGGAAGCGTGGTAATGGATATTTTTTTTTGAAAACCTGGGTCACATTTGAGAGATAACGATATCGACAACTAGATTTTCGATTAAAGGTACATCCTACTATATGGTGTTTTCGTGTAAGTATGCTCGTATCTCTTCATAGTAGGGCAGCTCTAGGGTGTACATTGGGTGATTTCAAGTTCGGTGTTGGTGTTGAGAGCGTGAATTTGGCTGCTGATTCTAGCCCCAACACCGAATTCGGGTTTATAAAAATAATACCAATACCATTATTGATAGCTCAACACCTAGTGAAATCAATCCCAGCACCAGCTTCATTTCGGGTTCGGTGTTGTGGCTGGTGCTAGTTTTGCCCCAACACCAACACCAGCTTTCAACACCGAACTTGAATTCACCCATTGTGACTTGTGAAAAATGTGACCCACGATTTAAAACGCAATCGGCGACCCTTTGAAATAGTTTATGTCTCAAATGAACCAGGGTCCATTTTTTATTCATAGAATATTATTAAAATCATAACATCACGCATTCAACTGCTGTAATCATAATCACCCTAAAACTATAATTTTGAAGATAAAATCACATAGGATATCCAATGGTTGGAGAATCAGTTTATAGTGCACTGTAACTGCATGGAACCTCAATAAAATCTTTAAAATCGTATAAAAAATGTCAACAATCAAACAACAGTGGCAGTATTGTCCCGTCTTTAAAAAATAAACTGAACAAGTTACAAATAATTCTACTGTATTTTTTTTTTCATCTGGTATCCGGGAAGACATACTGCTGTCATAGATGGCATAAGCAGCATAAAATATTGTTCGTATACATTAGTAAAGTCATATACATATACATACTCTAATATAATATACAATCATGCATTTCGTTAATCAAAAACATTATGAGAAAGACGAGATTCAATCAAAACATTATGTAATATCTATAGCTTCAGAAATATATTGTTGCATTTAAATCAAAAGCAGCATGCAACAATATGCAAAACACCACTTCACCTCTGCTCAACCCAATAGTTGATCAAAGATTTTTTTTAATGTTCATCGATGTATTGAGAAATTAATTCCATATCTATATTAAAAAAAAAAATTGAGTCGAGAAACATATCTTTCCAGTAAAACAACGGTTTGAATCATTTACAATGGAGAGTTCCACTTTCAACAAGAACACGGGTGAGGAACCCTTATAGTACATCTTTGCCGGAATCCTATTATAATTTTATACCAATGAGAAATGGGTAATGTTATTCCATTTTTTTCCTTTGTTTATTGTGGTCTTTCGCAATATGACTCAAAACGTTATATCCCCCCAAAAAAGTTTACTCATCGACTACAAAGTATAGAAAGATTTTGTTGTTAAGATTTCAAAATCTTTATAAGCATTGCTAGATACCGCACCAAATACATCATCTAAAAAAACAAAAAAAAACATAAATGAACACAATAAGGTAGGACGGAAAATCAAAATGAATTCTTGACTTAGCTTTTGTTTTTATATAGCTATCACAAAAGTATGACAAGTTTTCATCAGTTAGCCAGTTAAACCATTTAAAAGAAAAATCAGGCAATTAAAATTTGAAGCTTGAGAGAATGAAATGGCAAAAAAAATTAAAGTAAAATGGCAAGCATCCATAAATGTGCAATGTCTTCTATTCAACACAGATGGCGCTTTACATAGCACCTGCAAATTACCTCGTGACCCATTTTTATTACAATCTCCGAAGCTAAAACAAATATCAATTATATCAATAAAATTAATAATACATCTATAGTATTGTGAATGTTCCTTTTTGTAGAAGACTGTATATATCGTTGGTGTTGTTTGTGTTTCTTTGTACATGCATATATTTGTATATATCTGATATTTTTATATGTGTTTTTTAAAGCAAAATAAAGAACAAATGACAAGAAATTAAATAAAAGAGATATCAACAATTATCCTGGTTATGTGCACAATTTTTCTCAGCTGAATTTATGTAAGAGTAATCATAAAAATGAGAAGTTCACAGAAATTTACGCATTCAAGTTTGTTCCTTTTTGATAACCGAGAGATTTTGTTCAGCTAATACCTTTGGGTGGATATCGAATCAAAATTACTTTTTGCATGAATGAATATATTCAACTCAAATAATATATATTTGATCTTTCATCTTCTTAAGATTCCATGAATAAAAATAACCGACAATTTAATTGGTAAATCCTTGTTCTTGACACTTTTGAAGCATGGGAAGATCATAAAAATGCGTCACAATTGGCTCATCAATATGTACATTAAAATTGCATAATCAATTATTCAAACATCACATGGAAATAAAAGACAGTTTAAAATGACTCTTTCACGTATGTCATGTAAAAATCTCAAACTTTTCAAAGCTAATGTAAAGAAAAATACACAGTCAGGTGTTGCACCACATTCGTTCTTCAACTTCAAATCTATTAAAAAGAAAAGTTGCATATGAAGGTTATTAATTAATTTTAAAGATCAATAATCAAGGTGACAACATAAATCTCTAATTCTCATCTTTGAAGCTTAATGGTCACATTCTATCATGTTTCGTATCACTTAGCTGGAATAAAGTGTCATATTCGTCTCAAATATTAAACAATTGCAATTGATTGCCCGCATCAGTTACAAATGTGTACAGTGTTTTCTACTTGCTACATGACTAACATGAGTATGATCATGTTCTCTTTCAGGTGACTCCCTTTAGTTCAGTCCGTCTCCATAGTTACTGACTTGTGTTATTCAAGGTTGTGCTCATCATATATTGCTCGAGTTCAGCGCTTGAAATACTGTAATCGTCCCCATCCCCCATGCTTTGCTCGATCCGCGTCGGGGAAAAATCGGGGTCATCTTCAAAATAGCCCGAGTTCTGTGCCCCTTCCAGACTGTACGACCTACTATGGCCGGGGGCTGCTGTACCCCCTGGAATAGCCCTCATGGGTGTGCTCGTGCTCCCCTGCCCGCTCGGCCCGCCCCGTAAGTTCCCATTTTCCACATAACTACGGTGTTGGTAATGGATCGCCCGCGACTCCGCGCGCGTTGGCGAGTCCCCCTGGCGAGGAATTGGCGATGCTCCCTCCGCGGCGGTGTGCGCACGCTGCGACGCTTGGAGACGTTGCATGCGGGGTGTGACGGACGCGTAGACGGGTGGCGGCGAAATGCTATCATCATGCGTCCGTGCACGACCGTTCTGTCTTGTGGTTGCTCGGGCGACCATCGGCGTAATCAGGGCACCGTTCTTCATTTCCCAGTTTTCGCGGTCGGAGAGTTTGGGCGTCTTCGAGCGTCGCATGCAGAAGAGACCCGTGATCAGGACACTGATGACAAGGAGGATGACGACCGCCAGTACGATGATGACGATGAGCCAGGCCTCCATTTGAAAGCCATCAGTAAGGGGTGAGTCGGTGGCGCCAGTGACTTCTGTAAAGTATGGAAACAAAGTGATAACTTCCATTTAATATTCTGATTATAACAATATGAAGATTGCAGATTTAAATGCTATGCAAATATGCCGTCAAAGTGGTTTCCTAATGTAAGAAATAAGAATAGTCTGGACTTCATAGTTTATACTGACCTCAAAATAGGTCTTCTTTAAAGGAAAATGATTTTGTTATAAACAAAGAGGTGTAATAGATAAAATAGAAGCAATTAATATTTTTTTGGCTGCAGATATCAAATTTCTTCACAATCTGAAATGCCCTTTTTCCCGATAACTCAAAGAAGTGCAAAATGTTCAATGGCGTCTCCATTCTTCCATGAAAATGGTGGCCCAAGTGGAACCACGATCTTTGAAATTGATTCTGTGCACCCTATGAAACCATTTGGACAATAAGAAAATGATCCAGATCGAAAGCTAATTAGCGTTTTAAGAAATCGCAAAATAGATCGTTCTGAAGTGTAGAAATAGTGAAATCGTGCATTCAGAGACATGTTTCCTTTATGAAACCTTTTTCTTTTTTTTTTGCTTTCTCTCTTCAGCTTCATGGTCAGTCATCATCTACTTACGGTATTGGCATTCCTGTCCGGTGTAATTTGCAGGGCAGACACACCTGTATATGGCAACGTAGTTCTCACAGGTTCCTCCATTTTGACAAGGGTTGCTTTCACATTCGTCAATCTCTGCTCCAGAAAAATCATAAGTGGACCATCTTGTTTAGCAGTGTCTGACAAATGCTTTTTCCAACTTGATAAAATATATAACACCATAATGTCACAATTTCATAAACCTTACTGTGAATAGCAGCTATAAAGCAGTAAATCGATTTGCTCACAACTAACCAAATAAAATAATTTCAGTAGCTAATTTCACTTTTATATATATATATATTGATGAAAAATTATATGGAACAGAGTCTGTTTACTCCAGATTACTGTAGCGAATAGAAATAAATCCATGCACTTTTACTTTCCTGAATCATATCAATTCATCTGGCTTTGTGCATCATAAGTCCTGTTGAGGGTTCAAGAAAGAACAATCGGCACAGAATCTTTTCTTAAACTGTGATTAAATTATACTTCGCAATTTGATTACAGAATCATAATATCCATTCAGTGTTCCTTATATTAGTGTGACTCTATATGCAATTTCAAAAGATGACAAAGTTATTCCTCTTTTCGTTTATAATTCGATTTCAGTGATACTAACTACATTGCATACAATCAACGATACACATTTAATATAGAACATTTCCTGAGCAATAACAAAAATCTCACCGGTCTGGCACATAACACCTGTATATCCCACAGCACAAAGACACTCAGGATCACCCAATGTTCCAGTGTTACATAGACCACCGTGATAACATCCACTCTGCGTGCAGTCGGCTATATACATTATCAAAATGATTGGTAATATTTACAGAAGAGAAGAAAAAAAAGTGAACTATCGTTTAAAATAATTTACTGAAAAAAAGATCCCAAGGATTTTCAAGTAATTAACTCAAGGGCAATTTCACTACTTTAGAAATCATATTCGGATTATGTAATATATCGTTGTAATGTGAACACATCTCAATGGTTGACGCACAAGTATACTGAAACTGCCCTTCGGTTGATTTCCTGATTTTTTTTTGGCAGTCGAATTCGGTGTAAGGTACAATCAGTGTACACTGGAACTATTCAACACATTCTGGACAAAAAACAAACAAACAAACAAAAAAACCCAAATGCAAGGTGTTTTTAACAGCAATAAAGTCCAGAAAATAAAGCAAGAGTGAAGTATTCCTCAATAAAACAAGGCGTGGGGGGTAACTATGGCATTATTTCTTTGCTTCCCTTTGTCAAACAAATGCAAATGAATACAAAGGAGGCAAACTAATCTAACACAAAAAATGATAGTTGTGTTGCTCGTTATGTTTCTTACCCAGCATTGGAAGTATATTTATTAGAAATAATACACATTCATTAAACCGATAGGAGATGGAGGTCCTTTCAGATTGTTTTCTTCCGGACAGAAGCTTTGTCTTTGGGAATTATATGTATATGATTACTAATTTTGAAAATCCATGATTCATATTGTTTGCCCGATTTTCGCCAATCTGATTTTCTGCATTATTCCGAGCAAAAGTTGAAACTCGTAACTCTGATCAATACTTTTATTCTAACAATTTAATAATCCCAATCAAATAACACAACGGTGCATTTGTGGAAATCCCTCAGTGAATTTCAAAAGGTGTTCAATGGACAATGGTGTATAGCAAAAGCATGGAACAGTGTACAATGTGTCCTAAAAACAGTGCAAAAATGCTCCTAAATTTGCAATTCGCAATCGGCAAAAGACGGTGTATTTGTATGCAATCAAGTAGTGACTGCCAAACAAACACAAACAAAAACTTACCGTATTGACAATTTTCTCCAACAAATCCTCCAGGACATTCACACTGGTACGTGTCAGCGTTCACCACAGTACATGTGCCTCCATTGACACAAGGCTCCACAGAACATGGATCTATAATACCAGTAAATAACAATAATTCAGGATTCAGTAGATAATAAACATATAGATACATTTACCTTTTAAACGGCTCCAAACATAGTGTTGTGCAAGGTACAAAGAATAATATTATCTTTTTATTCCATTTTTTTTTTACTTTCTTCAAACACCTCAAAATCAAATCATCAACAAAGCACAGTATTTCGTTGAAATGCAAACGCAATGTGCAAGACATCATAAGCAAACTAAACTTTCAAAACTTTCTGGTGATTGATGCACGTTGGGTTATTGCAATTATTGTTCAAACTCTGTTTGATAATATGCAAATTTCCCTATCAACACAACAGTGGCGGCTCATGGTGCACCGTGCATGCGCTCTGATGTCAGCAGCGCTTGGAGAATACCGACTAAACTCTTTCTTTGATGACAGGGGAAATCTATACTGGTCCCGACTGCCTAAAGCCTCATTCACAAATACAAAGGCAGCAGCAAAATAAACGTACTGCATGCACTGTTCATTACGCACTAAATTTTTAAAATGGTAAAACTCTTTCATGACGCGCAAAAAGACGGTACATGTACATGTCATTGACGGGGTTCCCGGCGCGGCTCTTACGTCAGCGCATGATGCCTCGTTTGAGCCTGGGTTTAGTGAGTATGCTTAGGGACCTTTGTTGCACCTAGCTTTTTCTTTTTTTTCACCCCACTTGACATTCATTTAGAAGTAAAATGATATTCATTATATTGCTTCTTCTATGTTTTGAGGCAGTTTAAAGGAGTGGTTTTATGATCAAGCCAATGGTCTTTCTTTCTCATTACGAATCACATTCACATCTGTGCCTCAAAAGACATCTATAAACATCTAGCTATATTGACGTCATCATATGAATAACATTTGAGATAACAACATCGAAACTTCGCAGGTGAAACAGATAAAAAGATAAAAAAAACATTTAGTGCAAGAGTCACGATTTCAACTACAATTTTCGAGGTAAAATAAACGTCATAACTGAAAGTGGCGTAAAAATAACATACACGAGTGTCTCATTTTGTCCATCACAGCATCAAAACAAATTTCATCAGTGCATACATATATTTTTCTCGTTTCACCACTTATTGTGCCCTGCGATATAATGCAAGCCTCTACAGAGTGACGGACATCAGACATCGACACTGTAAGTGTCTTACCTTGTGATATTTTTCTGGTCCTCATAATCCGACATTCGCAAATTTCTTACGAGAAAAATGTTGCAAAATTTTTACATAGAATCTTTGTTTGTACAGTGTGTTAAGATAACAGGGTAGCTACTTGTCCACACAATGAATAATCAGTTAGTCTATAACAATGCTCTTAGTTCCTTGTTGTCTTTCCCAGGCTGTAGGTTGGGATTTGTTGTGACTATAAGTATATTACAAAACGGAAATCAGTGAAATATTCTAGTACAATTATTTTCATACTTTCAAGCTGATAAAACTCATCAAGCTCATGAAAATTTAAGGCAAGCAAAACCGAAGATTATCTGAGTACATATGGAGAGCCTACCCCAAGCTAAAAACTATTAATTATACCGTGCAGAACTTCCAAGTCAAAACAGGTGGTTTTGTCAACCCCATCTTTTATTTATTAATCTTGAAAATTCATCAAAACGTATGAATGTTAACAAAATCTCTGAATCTCTGTGCACTTGTATCTCCAAGTAAAGATTGAAAGCAGTTCTGGCACTCTGTAGACGCATTATTCTTAATATTACATGCAAAAATGATTTAACATCCAAATTTACTTCGTATCGTTTTGAGTCACTTACAGAAAAATGACAAACATTACTGTAATCTTCCAAAGAGGTGCCATCAAAGAGTTTTATCCAGTACTTCTCTTTAAAAGAAATTGGAAATGACTTTCATTATATTATAGTGGAGTGAAATATTAAACTACCTACCGAGATTATTCATGGATGTTAGTACCAAAGAAAATCCAGTCCCTTCGCCTTCAGCATCACTGACAAACACAAGCGTCACTGCACTGCCCGATGACACAAACGTGGTGTTAGCAAGGGTTGCTTCAGGTCCGGTCAGATGAAGAAGCAGTCTGGCGCCCTCTGGGGCTGACCTTCTCTTCCTGACCGCCTGCGCGCTGGTGTCATACACGTCGAGGTAGTCGTTGGGTGCGATTAGGTCAAAGGATGAAACGACGCCCTGAATGAGTTCGCCTTCCGTGGCAGTGACCGTCCAGGTGACTTGAAGGTTTGGTGGGTAGATGCCTGGGTAGTTGGGTGACTTCACAACCTGAGGATCATTCGACGCGACGTTCATATCCGTACCCCAAGTTGTGTCTGGTAAGGAATAAAAGTTTATGTGATCACTCAACATCAATATCTGCGGACAACAGTCACAGAAGTTGCAGAACATTGCGTGACTGGGTAGTTTGGAAGTGCATACTAGTACTCTTTAAAACACTTTTAAAAAGTGCAATGTGTCTGGAGTTACATCTAAACCTGCTTTGCAGCATTTAGGTCAACTGTTACATATGCTGTAGCTGTACAATCAAATATTTACACTACAACAGAAAACTCTGCTAGAACACTCACGGTTGAGGAGGTTCAGTCGATTTATGATGCCTACAGTAAACTTTAAAAAAAATTAATACTGACAGGTATGAATTAAGATCAAGGCCTTTACTATTCACTATTTGTGTTTTAATATTTGTGTAAAAATGAAAGTTCATTTTGAATTAGTTCTGGAAATATTATTTGGTTTATGAAAAGACTCACCCAATGCGCAGGTAGCACCATGGAAGTCAGCAGGGCAGGTACAGTAGTACGCTGATCCCACTTCATTACATGTTCCCCCATTCAGGCAGGGAGCAGCGGCAGCACAGTCATACAGATCTTAAGAACGGGAGAATTAACAAGTGTGGTAAAGAGTAAAAGATTTTTTGTTTGCAAGATTGACGGTTCGGCACGAGGACCGGAAGCTAAAAAATATCGAATGGAGAGGGCGAGTATGCTTTTCTCCAATATTTACTGCACACATTCCTCTGAAATCAAGGTTTATATATAAAACGTAAAAGGGGAAATGATTCAAATTACGCACATGGAGGAAGATACATGTACAACAGTCTACCATATAATGGTTTGCTAAATCAAGGTATAACTAATGTAATCATATCTTTATGATTTGTGACAAAAGAAGTGTACATACAATGATAAAGCATATTGAGGGACATGGAATGTTGAAAAGATTTAATTATGCAATGAACATAAGAATACTGTATAATTTTCATTGTCCTATATTCTGTATTTTCACGTTTGCATATTGTTAATATAATCAAATACTGAAGAAAAGAGACATTATTAATCTAACGAGTATGTGTAGCATTTTCATTTCATTTACAATGTTCGGAGAGAATTGTTTTACTGTTCCTTGATTTATACTCACCGCATGTAACTCCCTTCCAGCCAGTAGCGCATGTACACTGGGCCCCATTTAAACCAATAGAACAGATTCCATCGTTCAGGCATGGGTTTGGTTCACAGTCGCCTGTTTGTAGGAGGTAGAGAAAGAGACAGAGGGATAGAGAGAAAGAAAGAAAGAGAAAGGGGGACGAGAGAACATTTACAAGTCTACCAGACATGTAACCTAAAATTATTATATATAGCATTGCTACAAATGTATTTAAGAAAGAGTCAGACCGTTTTTTATGCAAGGTTCCTGGTAAGAAACTGTTTAAATCACCTAACTGTAGTACCTACATGTACTACATAATATTTCAATTTATAGAATCCACCTTACTTACATTATCTGTATCTCTACCAGACAAGCCTCAAGCAAATTTGGAGATAAATCAGAGGAATATCTTATCGAAAGTAGAACTATGCATACAATTTTATACATTTTTTTTCATTTAGCATACGCATCAATGCATTAACACACACAAAGATAACGCAAGCGGTTCTTTTATTCACGAACTTGTATATGTAGTTTAATTGCATTGTCTTGTTATGTATTGTATTGACTTACATTTTATTATTATTATTACCAAAATATTATGAGTTACAAAATTATGATTATCACATGAGAATTGAAAATACATTCAGTAAAATGTTGTCAACAATGGCCCCGTTTGGTACATCATGATTTTTAATTATAACAAATTCCTACAAGTGTACGTTAAAATTGGCTACTCAGTTATTCCGGGGCAGTTTTTACAAGTGCTTACTTATTTCACAATTAGGTCCACTGTATCCGGCTGGACACTGGCATGTATAGACATCAGTGTTTCCTACAACACACTGCCCGTTGTTCTGGCAGAGATTTGGAGTACATGGGTTCATGTCATCTATATTTTGTAAGCAAAAATATTAGAAAGGGAACAAAAATGTGACAGAGAATTAAACAAATAAATCTGCTAAATTGCATCACAATATTATGCCCCCCCCCCCCACCCACAAACAAAAATGTTATCATGATCTCTCTGACTTTAGCCCATGAATGGGGGCCACAGAGAAAGCATTCACATTTCGTCCCCTGGCAGTTTTTTCCCCCTATTAATTCTACTACATTACACTAACCAAAGTGGAATGATAGAGAAATTACAGATAGCTATCATTTAGATCTTTGATTGCTATTTAAATGATATTTTGTTTTCTTTTTCTTTTGTAACTCCTGTAATTGTTTAGCTTTCCAGAATATTTAGCAATTCACACAGTGAACATGATTACAGACCGTATTTCTTCATTATTGTGACTCCTATCCTTACCATACATGCCATACACAAACGTGAAAATGCACTGTAGTTAGGAGATCTCAAATACTAGCATCAATCACGATAGATCCTTCATAATAAATGCACGTGCGTGTCAATTCAAAGAGATAGCTTGCGAAGTGAACCATGGCACAAAAAATGCTTCCTTGTATACCCAACATACAGACAGTGAAGAAAAAGTGCCTTACCAAACTGACAATTGACCCCAACGTAACCTTCAGGACAGGCACAGTTGTAAGAGGTCACACTAAGAATAGTGCAAGGTGCTCCATTTCGACAGGGATCTGGGTCACAAGGGTCGATGTCTGCGAAGCACATAGAATAAGAAAAATTATCACCCAGGTACCAGTGTGATGAAATGTGCAAGTGAAAAATTTGTTTGAGTAATCTAGGATTCTTGTAATGGCAGAAGAATCAGTTTCCATAGAATCAAACCAAGTTTACACTTAATAGAGGATACGTGCTCATTAAAAAAAAAGAAAAAGAAAATAGGCAATATATTGTTGCTGAGAATAATTGAGAAATAAACCTTTGGATTATCCAGATCTAAGTGAAGTTATTGCTAAATAATCATTCCAACGAGTCCGCAATTTATCTTTGTGTGGAATAGCATGTAATTTTATGGAAAGTGTGAATAAAGCCCACATGGTGTACACTCTGAAAATCCATGCAGTAATGGCATACTGACGGATGTATTCTTATCAAAGACAGAACTTCAACAGGCAAACTAGACATACCTTGCTCACATCGTGTACCTGAGAACCCTTCTAAGCACTGGCAGGTGTATTCCAGAGCAGAGGTTACCAGACAGGTTGCATCATTCAGACAGGGGTTGCTGGTACAAGGTAATACTACAAACGAATAGAATAGAATATTGTTTATTGAAGTTATCTTTTATGTTAGAAAATATAGTCCAAAACTTGATGGCGACCATGGTATGAAATTCCTATTAAATTAATCTTCTAGTCATGACCATATATTCAATTTCATGTTTATGGTTTGCCGTGGTACAAAAATAATTAATACAATTCTAATCTGAAATCTAGTTACGGCGATATTTATAGTTTTGTGGTTAATGATACTGCGATAGAAAATAAAAGTATATCATTTTTATTTATACTGTGGTACAAATATAATTCCTCTAAATCTAATTGTAAATGAATATCATTTCCCCATATTAAATGGTGATCTTGTTTTATACGACTTTGAGGAATGTTGATTTTGACATTCTAAGCCAAATGATGAAACACAATTCGGAGGGGATGTTCTGTTTGTACTTAAAGTTTGCCAGATTGGGCACATACCCTACCACCCCACCCTCCCCCTTGCCCCACTCCTGGATCCGACATGGAAAGAAGAATCGGGTGCTTTATATAATTCAACCTGACCCATCTCACAGTTTGTACCAAAGTGCATTTCATACAAGTCCTCTGGCAGATTGGGGATGTGCCCCTCCCCGCGGCCCACTCACCCACTCCTAGATTTACCGCTGAAAGAAGAGTGTGCTTCAAATGGTTGAACCTTACCTATCTCACAGTTTGTACCCAGGTAGCCGGAGGGGCAGGTGCATTCGTACAAGCCCCCTGGCCTCACGCTGCAGACACCTCCATTCAAACAGGGTTCTGACACTGCACAAGGGTTAATCACTGTTGAGAAGAAACAGATTTTGAAGAGTATTACAAGATGTAGTTGAGTCGTGGGTTAGTTGATAAGACAGGTAAATAAAAAGGCGTACAAGGTTTGTTACACATAATCTCGGATGTTTGTAATGAAGGACGATTAGTTAGTAATACTTTCTAAAACATTTTGGAGAGTGCATAACATTATCAACAGTGTTTCATAGGAGAAATGCACAATCGAAAAAAAGAATATGAATATCAAAACTACTGCATTTAAGGGAGGGGGAGGGAGGGAGAGAGAGAGAGAAAGCGAGAGAGAGAGAGAGAGAATGCGGAAAATTTTGTAATCAAAGTCACATATTCATGAAAAATCTGCACCACCAAAATACCCATTTTGTTTAGATTTATAGATTAGTTCAACAATACAAGTGAATACATTATGAATATGTACATTAATCTGTAAAACAAACTGAATACGAATATTTCCATTTCACTTTAGCGCACTTTCAGATATATTTAGAGCACCAAGCTTTTTGTACGTACCTTGTAAGCAGTTAGGTCCAGCGAAGCCTGCTGCACAGGTACATAAGAAGCTAGTGGCTTGGTTGGTACATGTACCTCCATTGTAGCAAGGGGAGGACCAACAGGGATTATCTGTTTGAAGATATATACATGAAGAGAAATTATATAATCAGGAAATCAAATGACTAGTTATCCACAACTTCCACAAAAAGGGCAATGTTCACAATTGAAGGCTTTCGGCAAAGGACAATGTTGTTTACTGGCATGGAAAAGATCAAGTTTATCTCTGTACTCAATCCATTAGGTGCTAACTGTGGGTAATATGATCATATGCAGACTACAGCAGAACCGAATATCAAAGAAACTAAATACAATGTATCTTGTTTCAATTTGCTTGTTGATGCTGTATGTACTAAGTATCCACGAATTACGATAAGAATAACATCAATACATGTTTAGGTATAGTAAAAGTTTGTTCCATATCAAACAAACGAATTTTTATTTAGTATTCCTAATTAATAATTCGAGGCTACAAAAACTTACAAAACGCCTTGGCATGTTCTCAAAAGAATATGAAGATAATTTTATTTACTTACATGTTTCGCAGTTGGTTCCGGTATGATCATCTGGGCAGTTACAGGTGTACTGATCATTTACTGTCAAACATACACCACCATTCTGACATGGCGAAGACCAGCACGGCGCAGCTATTATTAAAGAAAGAAAAATAAGCATCATGAAAACAAATTAGAAGATAATACCAAATAATTTCACAATGATTTGAATTATCATTCTGAATGATTTTAAAACGTCTAGTCATTTTTTTCTATCGTGCAGTTGTACGCAAGTAACGAATGCCGGTCACTGATTTAAACATTCTAAATACAAAGCTCTTGTATTTAAGAGTACACGTTTTAAGAGTACAAATGTTTAATGCTTTGCTAATCACTTTGGATTTCTGGTTGTTGTTTTGTTCCTCTAAATAGCATGGAGAATAGAAAATCCAAGAGCATAACTAACATATTTTGCTTTTTTGCTACAAGACATAAGAAATATATTAGTTCAAAGAATTCAACCAAATAATATTTAATAAAACAAACACTGAATCCCAATCATACATAGCAAACTACTTTCGGTCAACGGTCTCCTTTGAACTGAACAGTCGAGTGAACGAGAATCTTTACCTTGCGAACATGTACTGCCAGTCCAGCCGTTGGGACATGTACAACGGAAAGTGCCGCCATTGTTGAAGCAAACGCCACCATTGACACAAGGTGATGAGCCACAAGGATTATCTATGACAGAAGGAAAAACAGACGGAGTGACATAATTTAGTGCCACAACCACACAAAATGTTACACAACTTCAAGACTACATATTGGAAGCGAGAGGCATCAAGTATGACGTGAAGTTTCAGACATCAATACCCTTGGATCAGCAGTGAAGTTGTTAATCCACGACTCTGACTATTCAGATGTATTATTGAACAATTTCTTGAGCCATTCCCCATTTCTTGCAATCCTGGATCAACCCCTAGGATTTACCTTTCGAATGATAGATATATATATATATATATATATATATATATATATGTATGTAAATGTATTAGATAAACTTTCAGACAATTCCCTTGGACAGGCAGAGAAGCATAGGTTCATTACCATTTGGCTTCCTTTTGTCCCATTTTATTTTAAAATTTGCATGTTAATAAGTGATTTGCATCTTTTCGGCTTTACTCACATTCAGAGCAGGTTTGTCCAGTCCATACGGATGTACAGCTGCACAGATAGTTCAACCCGCTCACTGTACATGTAGCTCCGTTCTGACATGGCAATACGAAGCAGGGGTTGTCTAGGGGGTGGGAACGTATGAAATAAATGAGCTTCTACAACGACACGGTGCAAAGCATATAAAACAAAGACGGTCTACACCATAGGTCAACACAAAGTTCTAATTTAAAGAGGTAAGAGTTCCACTTGGCAGATTCTGCTCTGATAAACAATGAATTTGAAATTGGACAAACATGTAAGATGTGAAGAACGGTAAAGCGTTACTAAGGAGTGGGATGAAAGGGAGCAAAGCGACCAAGCGGGTAGAGTGTGGGAAGGGGTCCGATTATCTTTTTCTCACATCCCCTCCCCTCTCTGTCTCTCGTTCTCTGTTTTTGTTTTTGTTTTTGTATTTGTCTTTCTGTTTTCTTTCTTCTTGAGGATTTGATAGAGGGGGAGGCAAGAGGCCCCTTGCCCCCCCCCCCCCCATAACTACGCCACTGCTCTTATCAATATGAATCAATTGGTATCTTTTTATTTGTAAGAAACACTGCTTACCAATCTCGCAAGTTGAGCCAATGAAGGCGTCAGTACACTGGCACGTGTAGCCCGATCCAACTGGATTGCATGTTCCTCCATTTTTACAGGGGTCAGTCACACAGGCAGTAGCTGTCGGAATAGCCATTAAAGAAAATCAAACTCTTATTGGTCTTATCGTCGAGTGCCTTTCCTAACGAATCGTATTGTGTATTTGATATGCACGGTGTAATGATGTACAAATCATTATACATCAAGAATATTTCTAAAGTAAAAAAAAAAACAACAACAACAAATTGCACATCTTCCAAAAGTCATGTAGGCTACATTCACTTTCTTAATTAAACACCTAGCAGTTTATTGTATGCCTCTGGATCAAATAAGACCTGGTCTTGGTTGATAGTAATCTTTACCTTTACTCCTAAATTCTCCCTGCTCTCACATGCTGACCATGGCATTATTATACATAGTCAGCTTGCTTTCTTGACACTTTGATTGCTAAGATGAAAAATAGGCAGATTCAAATTAAAGAAAAAGTCTTCAGTTTACGAAATGGCGGATCAAGACAATCAATGGCTGAAGGAATTATGGCCATTTCTATGAGCATAAGGTTTTACGTGCAGCTGTGCACCCTCTCCATTTTGGGCAAACTCCCATAATCATAAAGATAGTAATGCTCATTAAGTGTGCACACACACTTTTAACACAGTCTCGGATACACAAGCTTTAGGCCTAAAGGGGTCCACTCGCTATTCATAAGGACCGCTATTCATAGAAAACCGCTACTCATTTAACACACGTTATGAATAGCGGTCCTTATGAATAGTTATGAATAGTGGTCCTTATGAACGGAAGTCCTTATGAATAGCGAGGTAATTTGTCTATGGTTTGCTCGCTATGTAGAAGGACCGCTATTCATATAAAACTGCTATTCATTTAGTCACGTATTATGGATAGCGGTCCTTATGAATAAGTGGTCCTTATGAATAGCGAGGTTACCCCGGCCTTACTGGTACATGTCAAATGGCTTTTGCTTACCTTGTTCACAGTTATCTCCAATATATCCCTCTTGACAGACACACGTGTAGTCTGTGCGGTGGTTTATACACGGTGCTTCGTTTTGACAGGGGTTGGGAGAACATGCGTTGTTTTCTAGTTAGAACAAGAAGCAGTCAAATCAAATGAACAGGAATGATGTACTTTATCAAAAATATTAATGTATACCAGATGGTTACACCATAACTTACAAAAGAAAGAGAAAATTAAATTGAACAAATAGAAACTTTATTTGGCTATCGTCACATTAGAGAATGAAGTAGACAGGCAATACCAAATATGACCCGTCGGCTCAAAACCACCAATAGGAAGTCCCTAGAATTTAATCTGTGTGTGCAAATCTTGAGCCAAATTTAATGAGAGAAGATCGTGATATCTCAGATATATTGTCATTGATTGCCCTTAGTTCATGATGTTACTTGAATGAACTACAAGTTTGTAAAACTTTAGATTCGTAGTTTTCTAAGTATGTTAGATATACAGATCAACTGTTACTGTTACAGTAAAACTTCCTGGTGACTCTTTGGTATTTTTAAACAGACGGGTCTCTTATGATAAATACTGATGATAATGATATTTCGTGTATTCTTCTCCACATAAACACTTTGGTATAAACATATTGAACCCGGTTTTCTTACCAATTTGGCAGTTTTGTCCGCTGTACCCATCTGGACAGTTACAGAGATAACCCGATGAAAGTGAAAAACACTCTCCCCTTACACATGGATTACTGATGCATGCTCCTGGAGCTGAAATACAATGGAAACGAGTAGCCATGAAACTGATGCATAGAAGTGTAGCCAATAATTTGAAAATCTTAAAATCGTTACAAAAGGTGAATGCCCCAAAGAAATGATGATGGTTCTACATTTTGATCGTATCTTGCTAACACTTTGAGAGGGGAAACCCTTTATTGATTATGAAACATGTCAAACGTCATTGGCACATGCGTACGATCAAACTCATGCTTCGTGTATTTGCATACAAATCATGATTATTCGTAATTTACCTGTCTGGCAGTTGGATCCTGAATAGCCCCCAATACAGTTACACTGGTAGCCACCTGACCCTAGGTCATTACACACACCTCCGTTCAGACACGGGTCGTTTGCACATGCGTCAACTGTATAATGACAACAATTACAATTATTTCAAGATAAGTAACGAATAATCATAGTGAAGACATAATGCACTGATATTCAGTGGATCACAATAGTTATCATAAAGACGGATTATGGAATGTATACTTTGTTATTTCGGGGCAAATACATTCTGTGGGGTTGAGACTCTAAATGAAATTACACTCATTAAATAAAAATCAGTAATTTCTCAATTGTTCTACATACTACTATAATATAAATCTAAAAGAAACAAAATGAGAGAGTGAGAAAGAGAGAGAGAGATATAGACGTCAATGTGAACATGTAAGTAAGTGTTAATGAATGATTCAGCTCTCATAAGTTCGATTTGGATATTGATCAGGTTTGTAATAAAACAAGTGATATTCATACAAATCCACATGATGTACTCACTTTCTAGGCAATTCTGGCCTCTGAAACCGAATGCACACTGGCAGGTATAAGATGAACCAGATACTATACAGACGCCGTTGTTCAGGCACGGCACACTGGAACAAGGATCTAGAATACAAAAGAAAAAAAAGAGAGAGGATTCCAAAATTATTTCATTTTTATTAATATACTTGCTTGCCACCGTTCATAAACATGTGTGTAGAATAGAAACCGTGCACAGAATAAAAGCTCTTTTACACTGCCTACGTTTAATCATATTTTTGATAAATTTATCTTGATCTGAAATTTCTTTTTCAGAGTCTCCCTCCATGAAATATATTTATTATATCACTAACAACCAATTAGAGGTATTGTGTTAAATCTTTTGTAAAAAAAAATAAATGAAAAAGATGGTCACGAGCAGAAACATGATCACATTCGCAGCATTATCAATGTTTTCCTTTAAAAGGCAAATTAATCTCACTTACCTAATTCACAGAAATCTCCCATGTAGCCTGCTAGGCAACTACATACATATTGATTGCTCGATTCAAATGGATAGCATGTTCCTCCATTCTGGCAGGGGTTGCTGTCACATGGATTCAATTCTGGAAAAAAAAGATGAGACTGGCATTATCAAACCTTCATTACAAATAATTATTGTGCTTTAAGATGTTTTTTTTTTCTTCAGAATAGTAGGATCCGAAAATTGCATCTTAAGAGAAATCGAAAGAAGCTGGTGTAGTCATTGAAGTTGAATTAGGAGGTGTTCATCACTGCACTAGATAAATAAATCTATAGGTATTAAAATACAGCGGACACTTTTGATTCTTAATAGCTCAAAAGTTATACCTCGTATCAGACTGAGGTGTCGAGATTTTTTTTTTTCGCCAGCCCTCCAAAAGTCACTCAGTAAGGGGGGGGGGGGCTATCAGATTTTATGGGGTCCAGTTTTCCTCCATAATTCTCCGACAAGCAAAAAAAGAAAAGGGGGGAATTTTTTAAGTGCAACCCCTTGGGTACGCTAGTGTGACTTTGGGTTGAAAAAGGTGTTCTGAATGTTTGATTTTTCAGTTATTGATGATTTTTCAGTTATTGATGATCAAAAGTGTCCACTGTTTTTTAACACCCAGTGTAAACTTACTATAATGAAAACTTGCTGCAGTGATTATTCACTGAAAATGATTTGCAAATAGTCTGAAAACTTTAGCCCCAAGTCAAATCTACAGCTTCCCAGATGGAGGGGGTGATCCCCATGCACTAACCTGTCTCGCAGTATACACCCACGAATTTGTCATTTGGACAGATACAAGTGAATGAGCCTCCGCCTTGAGCTTCCACGCACTGGGCATTGTTTAGGCACGGGTTACTATTACATGGTGCAGCTGAAAGAAACAAAAAGTAAACTTCACATATTAGAAAAGTAGAATTCGCGGAAGCAAGATTTATCCTTTATTAGAATGACTTTATAAAATAAAGTAAAATTAACCTGACAAATATACTCTGCAGCAATGACAATTTCTTATCACCATTAAACAAGTTATTTTAAGAATAAATATTCTGAACATATTATTGTATTAACAATCACGAAAAGAATATATTTTTCAGTTCTTTTATGGCTACAGAAAGTATACATTTTCTTTTTGTAATGATATTTGAAAGTATCTATGTGGGACTGTATTCAATATTTTCATCAACACAATAACTTCAATTCCAGATAATGTGATGCTGTTTGTATTAGGGTTATCTTAAGATTTGAATAGAACTGACCTTGTTCACAGTTGGTTCCTTCATAGCCCACTGGACAGTTACATACGTAACGGTATGCACTATCAGCCCTGAAACAGGCACCTCCGTTTACACATGGCGAGCTATCACAGGGGTCCAACTCTGAAATGATAACATTGATACTTATGATAATACTGATGATGATGATGATGATGATGATGATGATGATGATGATGATGGTGATGATGATGATAATATTAAGAATAATGATATTAATAATAATGATAATGATAATAATGATAATAATGATAATGATGGTAATAAAAAAGATAATGATAACCCTAATATATTATAATAAAATAATAATTATGATAATAATAATAATAATGATAATAATAATAAAGATAATAATAATATCAATAATATCAACAACAATATTCATAATAATGGTGACAGAAATAATAATAATGATAATGATAACAATAACAAATTAACAATGATATGAATAATTTGGCCCCTCTCTTTTATTTTCTTCTGATTTATCATTCAATTCAGAGCAGCACTGTCAGACATCCGCAAGAAAAAGAAAGTCTTGAGAAATTCGTTTCTATATGCTTCAAAATAAGTATCCTACCAGAATTGAAGAAAATTTAAAACTTTTATATCACAAAATGTACAAGCATAGTGAATTTCTACGAAATTTGATACCTGTTTCACAGTGAATTCCTGCATATCCTTCCAGACAAACACAAGTGTAAGCATAAGTGGACTGACTGTCGAGACATATTCCTTGGTTCTGGCATGGCGTGCTTATGCACGGATCCAAACCTGTTGTGAAAAAGGGGTTGGTCAGTTCAATCTGTATGATGTTATGATGCAATGATTGAGGATTTTGTGGCATTAATATTAAATTCAATTGCATTTCACTGTCCGAAACAAACTTTTCGTTTGGAAGTGTGCATATCAAATCAAGACATATTATATGTCTTGCTATAATAGCACAATAGAGCCATATGTATGAATTCTTTCAGATTAAAAAATATCACATTATATATAGTTCTTATATTTTGCACTTGTTGCAAATAGTACACATATTATGACAAACATTAAATTTGTCATGAAGTTATACTGACAAGTAAGCTTATATTCAAGAATTTTTTTTTTTTATTTAGCAGGATAAAAGAACTTAACATATTACTTGAGATTACACCTGTTTCATTTTGACTTGGTTTTTAATAATTATCTCCATGAATGCAACTTCGCATTGTCAATCTTAGGGAAAAAGATACAAGCTATATCAATCAGCAATACTTTTAGTACACGATTATGTGTAGAACCAAACACTTAGGGGGGGGGGGGTGACGAAGCCCCCCCCCCCATGATAAATCGGCCTAATTTCTACAAAAATACATTTGTCATTTCTACTTACGCGTTTCACAGTTAGTGCCCGTATAGCCTTGGGCGCACTGGCAGAAGTAGCTGTATTCATTCGGTGAACGGTAACAGGTACCGCCAGACTGACAAGGTATGCTATCACATGGATCAAGTTCTAAAAATGGACAAAAAGAAATTATCAGCTTTATTCTATAGTTTATTAGTGTGTAAGCTGTCTCGTACATAGATAGCGTGCATCAATCAGCATTATTGCCCCCCCCCCTCTCAGCTACGCTACTGGACATTACATAATAATGCCGATATTTTTAAACTTTAGATTTCACTAGACTCAATATGAAAAAAATATTTTGTTGACTTCCAACAAAGTGGTAATTGAGGCAAAAGCAGACATTTTAATTTTTTAACAAAATGATATAAACAGCTGAACACCCATTATTTGCTGTGGAAGAGCGGAACGCTGTTTTCAATTGAATTTAACTTCCATGGCGCCACAACGGTGATAAACATAAATGTACACCCATACCTATATCACAGTGGAGGCCTCCATATCCCTCGGCACAGTTGCAGGCATACCCGTATCCAATGGATAGACTTTCACATGTCGCTCCGTTCTGACAATAGCCTTCATCACAAGGGTCTAGTCCTGTAATATGAAGGATAAACAGAGAGTGGGGGAAAGCGGTGTTAAAACGGATTTTTGGGGGGTCAATTACTGCTAGTCATGTACACAGTCTACTATCAAACTCTTATGTTATTTTGTTATTCATTTTTGTTTCATATTACATTTGTATGTACTTCATGTTGCATCTAGCAGGTGAATTAGGACTCTTTACATTCACAGATATAAGTACATACACAAACACTATCACTAAATGAAACAATAACGCACCGATGATAACACTGAATGAGTATTTACATTGAAATGTCTTTAATCCAAAAGTAATTTGGCACAAATATCTTAGCTACAGATGTCAGTTGGTCTTTGTGGTGGCTCTTTTGGTTGACTATGCAACGACCCGGGTTGTTCATTGGTGGCATTATAAAGGCAAATCCCAAACAATTAATGGGACTTGATTTTTACACTTTTTAATAAACCAATCACACTCAAGCAAACATATACTTACGTATTTGACAATTGTTTCCATCATAACCTACAGGACAGTTGCACTGATAAGTGTAGGATGTACCACTGGCAACACAAACACCTCCATTCTCACAAGGATTTACTAGGCATGGGTCAAGTACTAAAATAAAAGCAGAAGAAAAGCAAAAGGTAAAAGATGTGTCTCAGTGTTGTTTCAGAGACGGGTTTACACCATATCATTAGCCATGCGAAACATATTTTATATCATACATTCTATAATTCTATATGATTAAAAGATTAAAAGATTATTAAAAGATTATTAAATTAGTTATTACTCAATTTATAATTCTGTCCTGTGCAACTTCTACATGTATAGAAGTCATTTATTTCAGTCTTGTTTTGTATTTAAAAAGTTAATACGAAGTATCCCTGTCGGGTGAATGAATAACATTTTCCTCAAATGGAAAACCCGCCTGCCTAACTTAGTTTCAGGTTATACCATACACTGCATTTATTTCTAAAATGACTTGATGAGTTTGTATTGCTTCAATAAGCCAGTTGAGAGATCTTATTTGCGCATAAGCAGACAAAGGTTACTTTGTACCAAATTCATTGCAATTATACATGTATGGTACTCGGTGCACGATTTCAGTTGAATCAACAATTCCTAGAAATGTCACTTCATTGTGGATATGACCCTTTTGTCTACGCAAGTAGAATATTATTTTCATTGGCTAAATAATTCCTTAAAATTTCCCTCTTCAGCACATATCATGCCCATTTACACATGAAAACAGAATTTCATTTTACTTACGAATTTCGCAGCGATCTCCGATGTACCCTGTCGGACAGATACAGCTGTAGGCGTACTCCCCTAATACCTTGTTACACGCCCCTCCATTCTCACAGGGGTTGCTGCTGCAGGGATTCAGAACTGAATAAAAGAGAGAATCAAAGAGAGGCTGTAATTTTGGTTCGCGGTTCGAGTCCAAGTCACAGTACTGATGTCATTCAGCAATTTACTAATCTACATTTGTCATTCTCAACCACGGTGAGATAAAGTGGTAACTGAGGAAATATCGTGATGCTTTTAGCACCGTAGAGCAGCTCAGGTAGAGCCAGGGTACGGTAATGCTATTACTTTAGAGCATCCCTTGGCATAGATAAAGCGTGCATCAATGTAGCAGCTATCATCATTATTATTATTTCCCCTTAATATTGTTTCTGATATGATAGCTATAGATAGGATATTGTGAGATGGTAAGGGGCGGGGCCACACACAAAAAAAAATGATATAAGGAGACAGGAACTCAATGGAATGAAGTGTACATGAAAGGAAAGAGTAAATGAAAGTGAGAACATTTTGGAATTTACTCTTAATTTTGCTCTTATAATCAATAGTGAGAGTTGTTAAACAAAACAAAAAAGTACACCCGCAAACTGAAACTCGGACCTACGGAAGAAAGAGTAATTCCAGATCACAAATAAATTCTGTCTTTGCTCCTTTGGCACACTTCTCCAAAATTAACTATAAATGAAAATGCAGGACTATTTGTATCATCTAAATCTACACTTACTCTGATTGCAAGTATCACCGCCGAACCCAGCTGGGCAAGTACACGTAAAGTAGGAAGCAAAATTGTTACATGCTCCACCATTGTTACACGGTGAGCTGGTGCATGGGTTAGAAACTGCGAAAGAAATACAAGTAAGAGAATATTATGCAACCATGCACATTCAATCGCATAAACAAATGGATGTAGTTGCTGTATGAAATATCGAAGTATTGTGTTACATGGATTTAGAGATATACAGATTTTAATGGATACATTTATATTAAAAAAAAAAATATTACCAGTGTTCAATCACTACTTGGTAGGAGCAAATATCCTGTAATCTCGTTGTACGGTCTTAAGAGTAAGCAAAATCGTAATTATCATGCTTGTTATCTTTTGTTTTTGTGAAGGAGGGGGCACAATGTTAAGAAAATTCTCTGACAAGCAAAAAAAAAAAAAAAAAAAAAAAAAAGGTCATCATCATCAAATAATGAAAAATCGTGATTTTTAGGGTTTATTTCTTTAGAAAGGTTCAAAGATTTCATGTTGAAGATTAAGGTCTTAAAGATGAAAATAAAACAAGCTTAGTAGACATACCAATCAGACAAAGATCGCCTTCTAAGCCGGGAGGACACTGGCAGATGAACCGATCCTGCGTACCTAGATTGTTACATGTTCCTCCATTGTAGCAGGGATTGCTATCGCATGGGTCGTATGCTGAAAGTAATATGGAGATGACAAATATTACATACACTGCACGTACAGTAAATTCTTACTCTGTTGAAAGTAATATAGAGCTGACAAACAAATACATAAACAGTAAATTTGTATGCTGAATGTAATATTGAGATGACAAACTTTTTTTTTCACACGAACAATAGATTTACTTAAGCAAAGGCAGTTGAACGTCAATGACGAATTTTACAAGAAGTTGATCAAACAAAATTTTATAAAGAATATTGGACTCTGGTCTAAAATTCCCTACCGATAGGGATGTAGGGAAGTCAACGTCTTTTCACATAGTCCTGATGTGCACCAGTTGTTTAAAAATAATCAGACACAATCCGTAATTAATGTGTAATAATGGAAAGGCAGAATATATGTATAAATTTCATTAATACACATTGAGGATTTCTACTATAAATTCAGAATATCGGCAGAATTTCGTCTCCAGGCTAGTCTAGTTCTAAAGATCAATAAAAATCATCCAAGGTATGAAAGCTCTGCATCCTGAAATCAGTGTGCAATCAATAAAATAATGGACTACCATTCAGCATCACTTACTATAGACTTCACAGTTGTTGCCTTGGTAATACTGCGGACAGTTACATGTGTAGGAATAGATGCCATTGACGATGGTGATGACACACGTTCCTCCTGCCTGGCATGGGTCACTGTTACATGGATCCACTATGAAAACAAAAGATAAAGGTTAAAAATAATCCTGAGTACAAATGGAGTTCTATTTCAAGAGAAATTGGCTCAAAAGGCTACAGTCCAGGAGACCGACAGCCAATGATACCCGCATGTCTGTCTCGCGGGCCGTCGGTCAATTTTATTATTTTTTTTTTTAGTTCATGTAACCAACACTGTCAGTCTCGTGGGCTTTTGTTCTCTTGGGATGTCGGTCAGCAGGTATATGTTCCCGGCTAGAAATATTCCACATCTGTTAATCATGATGCAAGTGCGTTGTTTAGATCGTGGTTAGACCAGCAAAATCCAACAAGGTAACAAAAACCTGCTGGAAATCACATTCATTCTATAACACAATTCACATTTGTACATTTGCCGTTTTCTAATAATTTTTTAATTACCTATGTTACAGTTGGGTCCTAGGAGACCGGTGGTACAGATGCATTGATAGTTGGGCTGTCCAAATTGATCAAAGACTGTATTGCATGCTGCTCCATTGAAACAAGGGCTACTCCAGCACGGGCTCACTGTAGGTGAAGAAAATGAAACACATGAAGTATTGGTAGAAGAATTATTGTTACTATCAGCATGATCAGCAGGGGTAGTGGTGATACGAGTAATGGTAGTTGTAATAGTAATAGGAGCCCGGGAGTCACTCTCAGACAAATGTGGAAACGCGTCCACACACTTCAAAAATGGACCCTAAATGGCGTATTGCACGAAGTCTAATTTGCACCCCTATACGGCGTCACATCAGAAAAACATACCCTAAATGGCGTCAACAGGGTCAGCACGCCACCCAGAAATATCCTAAGTGGCGTATAAACTATCATGGTACCAAGTACAATACCCTTCATGGCGTTTAAAATAAATAACCCCTATTAAGCAGCAAAACAACAAAATGAACGCTTTTCCTGTACAAACAGATAAATCAGTATGGTATACAAGCTTAAAGTGAAGATTGCTGGGGGGGGGGGGGGGGGTGAGTGAGCTCGAAATGGCATGAATCATTATTTGTGAGTCGATCTTCACTGATGAAATGAAAATGGTAGGAAGTAAAATGAGAAATAACAATCGTAGAAACAAATGAAAAACAGAATTTAAGGATTATCATAACATGCAATTTATACCCTAAATGTCGAAGAACGACTTTGTTATTTAGTACCGTACTGTAAACGGCGAGAGGAGCTGAAAAACACGCCTTTTTAAGGAAAACGTCGACGACACCTTAAGGCTGAAAAAGACCCTTTTCAACGCTTTTTGTGGACGCGGGGTTGCGTAGCACGTAATGTGGTGAGTGACCCCCCCCCCCCCCCCCCCACCCGGATTAGGAGGAAGAGAAGGACTAGGGTGCGTAGTAGAAGTAGAAGTAGTAGTAGTAGTAGTAGTAGTAGTAGTAGTAGTAGTAGTAGTAAGATTAGTAAGATTAGTAGTAGTAGTAGTAGTAGTAGTAGTAGTAGTAGTAGTAGTAGTAGTAGTAGTAGTAGGCCTAGTAGCAAAATACTAGGAGTAGCAAATAAAAGGTAAAAGAATTGCAGGACCGGAGTTAGTAGGGTAGTAAGTGTAGTAGAAGAAGCAGTATATATTCTTGGAGTATAGTTGTGTGAGTGGATTGAGATGACGTTTTGTTGATCACAAAGATTTCGATGAATTGATACAGCATTGATGACGATTCTTTGGGAAACAGCCGTTCAGTTTAGATGAACGCGAATGTTGTGATGTTCTGTCATCAGAATATAATAAGCGTTGAAATGTGTAAATTATGCCTATATACACGTACAAATATCGTAAAGCCTTGCTGCTCTTCACTGTTAATATCTGGTATACGAATGCGCATGCTTCAATAAATAAAGGTGAGGTAAAAAAGTATACAGGTTGTACTACATCGGGTGTGACGCATCTAGTTGAAAGGGAGAATATTAAGAACTATGAATAATCCGAAATTGTATGATGTCTACACATTTTAGTTTAAATTTTTATCACAATGTGATTTGTTAGCAAATTTTAAGTTAATGAATGGCATGGTCACCGCTGATCAGAAAACGATCGTCGTATGTTGAAAAGGAGCCCGAAACTCGTCCATTTCAGAATAAGCTAGTATAAGACTGAATGTAAGATAGATTTTCGGAAACTGGTGTTTATTCAAATCTGAGATAGCCATGTTTTCCGTTGATCCATACAAAGAAGTTGTTGCAGGATAAAACATTAATGTGTTCTATACCTATATGATAAAACGAAAACGGAATTGATAAAATAATTTGATATGTTAAAGGAAGGCTGTTAGGATATCAGATTAAAGGTATTGTGATGTTTAGATATAATGTTATACCATGTTGCAAGGTCAGAAGGTGAAATATGATGAGCGTGTGCCATAAATGCATTAGCAATTTTACGGAATAAAGACTCAGAGACTCGTTACAATTTCTGTTCGGTTCTTTTTATTAGTTTACTTCAGAAAGGGGTTAATATTTGACAAAACAATAGTCATTTACATGTGAAAATTAGTAGAAGAAAATAAGAGTGATAAACAGTTATAGCAAATGTAAACATTATCAAGAATACTTGAATATGGAAAGTTTGTTAATTCGTATCCAAAATATTGATCAGAACTATATTGCCCAAAGTCGAAGTAATATTCTTATAAGATTACACTTCCATTTCTATGTCGGACATAGCAGACCTGTAAAAAACAAAAGAAGTACGATAATAATAGTTATTTTGAAAGCTTTTACTTACAACTTTCGCAGTTGACTCCATAGTAAGACTCCGAACACGAACATACGTAAAAAGATACATAGTTTGAGCATTGACCTCCGTTTATACAAGGGAAACTTTCGCATGCATCAAACACATCTGAGGAGAAAAAAAAGAAAGAAACAAGTCGGAAAAGATAAAAATTTCATTCACTGATTGCAAATGTCATAAATAGAACATCTTACATAAACTTCTATTTATTGTACACATCTTTTCAGAACTCTGCGATGGGATGTAATATTGAACCCACAGATGAAAGAAATATTCCCACACTCTAAAAACTAAAGTGTTAAATCATCATTTAAAAGGGCCGAGGAGTGACAACTTTTTCAAAATTTTAGATTAAACACGATAAAAACTATTTTCGAAAAATCAACTGAAGGCACTTTTCATAGCCCTGTCTATCACCTTTAGAAATGTGCGAACATTACAATGGCGTATTACGTAATCCGAACCTGATTTCTATGGGCAGTACAATAGGCCTTTGAAATTTCCCTTCAGTTTATTTTTCGAAAGTAGTTTTTATCTTGTTATTAACACTTTTAACATGCTGGATACAACACTATAAAGGCTGAATCCAGCAGTTTAAAAGAGTTGATCTACCATTTTGAAAAAGTTGTCACTCCTCGGCCCTTTTAAATGGTGATTTAACACTTAAAGTTTTCAGAGTGCAAAGGCTGAATGAATCTGATTTCGTCGAACTGGCAACAACTACATATATCTCTGTAAGTATTTTAAAAACCTGTATGGATAAAGATTATTTAAAAAAAAAGAAAACATATTATGAAAATGAAATGGCTGCTACAGTGTAAATGAAAATAGCCATTTAACTTTTATAATTTCGCGTTGCCATGACAATAGTGATTTCTACTGGCCATTCCAAATTCTAAATGCTTATTTTCATTT
This sequence comes from Heliocidaris tuberculata, assembly GCA_025618425.1. Lineage (NCBI taxonomy): Eukaryota > Metazoa > Echinodermata > Echinoidea > Camarodonta > Echinometridae > Heliocidaris > Heliocidaris tuberculata. Next base: position 25,499,723 of record CM046841.1, read on the forward strand.
AAAATGTTTTCACTCCTTACCGCAATAACATATCGCCACAGAAATGGATACAAATCTGTCAGAATTTTTTTTGGGTCATTTCTTTCATTAATATCTGCATAATTTAAAGGATGATAAATCAAAAGATAGTGGATCAAAATCACTAAAAGGTGATACTCTAATATGGGTTGGTATTTTAGTGTGGCACTTACATGGTGTTTCACAATGATAGCCTGTCCACCCTGATGCGCAGATACACTGGTATGCCGTGTTCTGATTAACTAGCATACATGTCCCTCCGTACTGACAAGGTGAGCTCAGGCAAGGATTGTAAAATCCTTTAAAAAAAAAAAAAAAAAAGGGGAATAGAAAAAGAATAGTGCAAAAACACCTTAACATATGTTATCATGGTTATCGTACACTCTAAAAAGAAATCAGGTGATCATTGACATGACTCCGCAGGGAGTGAAAACAGAGTAAAATTAAAGGGAAAATATGCTCTTTCTTATTTAGGAAACATTCTAAAATAAATCGATATTCACTCTCCTAAACAAGTGATCACTGACATGACCCCTGGGGAGTGAAAATAGAGTGAGAATTCACTCTTTTTAGAGGGAGTAAATACATGAATGGACGTTCCATGATAATTATTTATTAATATCTTACGTAGTATTTCCATGTATCATCACTTTAAAAAAAACTACTTGTATTTAACTATAGCGACTTCCAAGAACAAATACCCCACCAAACGTATTTTGGCTCGGGCAATAGTCGTGGCGGAACAAATGACAGTCGGGTACATAAGTAGGAAGACATTAATTGCACGATGGGATGTATTCATTATTTATCTATCAACATTCTCCTGCTCAGGTTTAAGTGAAAAGAAATAAACAAGGTCTAAAATACAATTGTGATCCAGTGTAGTGGGAGGGAGTTGATATATTTTCCTTTTTCAATTAATCTTTTACACCAATTTTTAAGAAAGAGCAGTGACTTCCCTTTCCAACCTGATGCTTTATACATTTGGCCACATTAAATTTAACTTTACACATATCTTGGCAGAAATATGAATAAGTTAATTAAGATAATAATAATAATGATAATAAAATGTTTAACGAATAATCTTGCTAGAGTAATAAGAGGAACTATGGCATAGTATTTATGATCTGATTGTACACCTTTTGTGACCAATGCTATAATAAAACATATAAATAAAAAAAAAATAAAAAAAACTATGGCATAGTATTTGCAAACTCTTTACAATTAAAGTGCGACAACAGGTAGATGTGAACACTTGTGAAGTGTGTACAGTTCACTGAGATCAGGGTCCTGTTTCACAAATCTTGTGAACAAATGACAATTGCCAAAAATGTACACATAGCCAATCAAAAGAAGGCCCAGAAGCATGTCTCACCTATGGAGCAATCATCTCCCGTAAATCCAGGCCTACAGTCACATGTGAAGTCTGCCCCGTTCTGTATGCAAGTGCCTTCATTTTGACAAGGGTTGCTATCACACGGAACAGCTGTAAATACACAGAAAGGAATTTAATAAACTGATACAGGTATAGTTTAGAAGCAATTCATAGAGCATCTTTTCCACTGAATATAATGCACTTTGAGATCTTTTTCATTCAGGATCAAAATTGGAATTGAAATATATGTCATTCATTAAGCAGTAAAAGTGTACTTTCAATAGAAAGGAAATACATTTTCAATGCTTGTTGAATAATGATAATAATATTAGTAACATTCAGTTCTTGTAAAGTGCATATCAGATTATAAATTAACGTCTCTATTAAAAGGTACATTTCAAATAGAATGTTTACATGTAGAGTTTTGTCTTGATTAATGATGGTGGGACACAATTAATTAAAGTACATGGTCATTGTTAATGGTCCTGGGGCCTGTAAGATAAAGAGACTTACGATTGATATCAATCGTAAGATTGATTGTGATCTTTATGTTACAGGCCCCTGATCTTCTTACTATGAGAAAAATCATTCAAAGTGAAGGGAGCATCTCTAAAAACGAACTCTTCAAGTATGCTTCAACTGTCACAAACGAAATGGCGGACCTTGCAAAACGTGCACGTTCCCACTTACGTATCTCGCAGTTGTCTCCCACCCAAGGCCACGGGCAGCTGCAGTTATATCCATTCAACCCTAGCATGCATGAGCCACCATTCATACAAGGTTGAGAATAACAGAAATTTTCTGCGGATATAAATATTGTGAAGTGAGGATTAGTATACCACAGATGATGAGATGTACCTGATCTCCCAATATAGAATATAGTAGAATAATATTTGAAAAATATATGTTTAATTCATAAATGTCAAAATAAATAGAAATTATTTATATAATATATAAGATTTTTGTTATAGGTAATGGGATAAAAGACGTAGTTCAATATCCAAACAGATAAAGCAATAGTTATATCTTAATAATAAATTGGTTGTATCTGTAAATAAACTATCTGTATACAAAATATCTAGAAATTGCTGGTAATTCATAGAGCTAAGTAAGTAATGAATTATCATAAAATGAAAAAAAAAAAAAATATCATCGTGTAAAGGGCTTTTTTTTCTCAATCCATCCTTGAATAAGGAAATCTGATTTTAAAAAGTGCAATAATATTCTATTTCAGGCTATAAACATGATTAATCTATGATTAACAATACAGTAACTTTTATACAGTAACTTTTATCCCCATTTACATCACCATTATTATGATGTTGTTTAGTAATATAACATAATATTGAACCATATCAATTGAAATATAACATAAACTTTTCCAAATGAATATATGATAATGATGATGATGATGATGATGATGATGAAGATAATAGTGATGATTACTATAATGTACGTAAACCATAATATGTCAAGTGTGAACAAACCTATTTCACAGCGCTCTCCCAAAAAGCCAGGTTGACAGACGCAGTCGAATGTTCCATTCCCCAGCTGACAGGTTGCTCCATTCAGACAAGGGTTGTTTAAGCAGTAGTTGACTGTAATGAGGTGAATATTCATTTAAAAATAGCGAATAAAAGTAATGATAAGTCTGGTAATGAAATAAGTACAACTCTCACGCAAGTAATGTGTAAGAGATTACAGGGTAGTTGTATGTAACTGTACACTGAACAGATTTCTTAATACACCTTTGCTTACAACTTGATGTAGTTTTATAGATATGTATGTATATATGTGTGTGTATATATCCATATATATATATATCATATTCTCTACTTCTCTCTGTCTTACTCTCCTTACATCTATCCACCTTTCTACATCTCGTTTCATGCACCGTTTCTCTTTTCTTCATTCTTATATTGTTTCAATTTACTCCCTCTCTCTCTCTCTCTCACTCTCTCTCTTTCCCTTTCTATATTGCTTCACAAGTAATTTGCCAGTTTGCCTGGCCTTATATCTTAAAAAACACACACTACAAATTGGTATGATGTAACGTGGTGATGGATCAAGAGCCAAAATCCAACAGGTGCCCCCTCTCTTGTAGGCCAACTGCAATAATAATGCATTTTAATAGTTGGCAAATTGAAGTGGTGCCCCCTTTATGACAATGTCTTCGAATACTAGGGGATCAACAAAATTAATATCTTCATAGTATGGGCATAACTGATACTAATTTAAGTACATTTTGCTTATCCTCTGTTGGAAGTATTTCACACTTGTTTTGGGAATGCCCTTTTACGCATCAATTCATTCAAGACTTCCAAAGCTCCATTCTAAACAATGAAGTGCTTTTGACTAAAAATTCCCCTCTTTCTGGTTTCCCAATTGGTAAGCAATCTACTTTTAATATTGTCATTTTATATGCAAAACATTATTCTCTGCGAAATAAAAAAGAAACGGCTATATCTAAATTCTTTTAAGAAGGTACTGAAACATTTATGTGAAGTTGAGCGGGCCCGTGCTATCAAACGCAACACATTTGTGGTATTGCTAGATAAATGGAGACATGTGCAACTGATGTAACAATGTTTGTTTTTCTCGATATGTCATAACATATACTTTGTTAGAATTTATTGTTTTGCTTTTATTCAAGAATGATTGAATAAAATCTTTCTTTGAAGAAAAAGGAATTACTGGATGCACCGTAGTACCAGACTAACCAGGGTTCATAATATAATTATAATGATTATTATTTACTAGGTCTATAAAGCTTGCTATTCTAGGATTAGAGATTAGCCTATCTGGGTATCCACATTAGACGCATACACAATAACATTCTTTTCGCTCACTTTGTTCTTATCAAGAATTATCTATCAGCATTATGAAATCAGTGTTACTATAGCTTTGAACCGTACTATTAAATAAATTGCTAAGAAAGAGTCTTGATTTCTTGTCTGTTTTATTCAGTGACATGTGATGCGGAATTAGAGGTAAACACCTCAGATGTGTAGCTGAAATCATTGGGATACGATACCAAGTCTACACAAGGGCATAGTTCTTTTTCTTCCGGGTGCGAACGATCAGAATGCTTCCCGCCACCAGGGGTGTCAATATATACTTCAGGGGAAGGAGCCACGCCATTTTGGGAGAAGACGGTGAAATGAAATAAAGTAGACCCATAAGCTATTAATAGAAGGAAAACCCTTTGAAGAAGAACAAAAAGAAGTCCAAACAGAAGACTTCAGAACAAAATCCCATGCTTAAAGGGGCACTGCAAATGCAATAACAGTGGAACTGCCAAATATCGTGGAGGCACACTAGAGAAAATAAAATCCATGGACAATACTTAAGAAATATTTGCTATTGATGTGACTAGGTCCCTTTAGACAAGTTGCCTTTTGTTTTAATGATGATCATTCTATAATAAACTAGTATAGTCTTCCTAAATGCAAAGGTGATTCAAATTCAGGATTTTCTGCAAGAAAATGACTCGTTAAATATTAGAATCCTAACATTAAATCTGCTTTCAGAAAATACTTCATTTTAAATTGTGCACTGTATAATGTGCAGAATCACAATTGAACCCAGTGACCGAGGTAATAATGCTGTAAGTGTTTGGTCGGTTGTAACTGGTAAGGCGCTATAAAAGAAACATCTATTATTATTATTACTATTATTGAATTGTTCATTCTTCAACATGAACAAAATGATCATTATTGCAATTACAAACATGTTGACAGTTTGAAGAAACCATGAAAACTTTATGTCCCAGCATCGGATTTAAATTGTAATAGAACAGGACCATAGATTTTTGTTGTCAGAAGCCAAAACCTTATCGTTTATTTCATATGAATTTGAACAAAGAACCGAACATACCAAATTCACAATGCGTTCCGATGAAGCCCTGCAGGCAGCCACACAGGTACCCGTTGTCGATCAGTTGGCAAGTAGCGTTGTTCATGCACGGCTCGCTCAAGCAGTGGTCCACTGAAATCAAATATAATGAAACTTTGATTGTTGAGGCATGATGTGAAGGCATAATTATATATGTGTGTGTGTGTGTGTATGTAACAAACAATCCAGAAAATCATGTGGAAACAGGGAAAAATAAAGAAATCGATCAGTTTATTTAGAATGGTTATACTATGGGATACATGTCAAGAAAAAAAAATTAAGTAAAGTATAATATCCCAGAAACGAGGAATTGTGTAAAAGCATGAGAACATATAGAAGAAAGAAAACACGTTTTGATTTACATTTGACGTTATGTTGGATCTCAAAAATATATAAACCATTCATTCTATTATTAAAACATGTTAAAACTTACCGAGTCCACACTGCTGCCCGGTGAAACCTTGAGTACAAATACATTCGTAACCCGTTGGTGTTAGTTGACATGAAGCGTTGTTCTCGCAAGGTTGATCAAAGCAAAAATCCTCTGTTAACACATACAAGAGTTAAAACAACAACAAAAATGATAGAATGTTTATCAATATTGGGAAAAAATTGTCAACATAAATACATAAGAATTGGTTATGATTTACATTCTGTTGCATATATAAATGTCCTGGATATTATATCTGTATTGATTTATATTCGTAATTAAACCGAAAAGGAACAAATCGATTTCTTTTTCCTCAGATACAATATTCTCACTGAAAAGTTTTGTGGTCCGAATTGTGGAGACTGTAAAAAACACATTCATTTCTCTCCTGTCTAATATAATATTTTTACGAATTCTCATCTTAAACAAAACAAATTGTATTAATTCAAAGCTAAAATATCACATTAAAAAAAAAATATGCCAACGACTATGGTGATATGTAAAAAAAAGAAGAACTCGAAGAACTAGGAAAAGTTCATTTCACCATGCATTGGTTCGATGGAAATAAACAATAGCCTTTGATAAGTTCTTTTCTTGCATCATATACCTCTTCTTCTTTTTCTTCTTGTCGCGTCGCTATACCGTAGGCATCTACTCGTGTAATCCAGAACATTGTAAAGGACTGCTACAAGCCCTTCCTCCACTCATCTATTACTCACCTATTTCACAATAGTCCCCCAAGAACCTTGGAGGGCAATCGCATTGGTAACCATTGGCTTCAAGCAGGCAAGTCCCTCCATTTTGGCAAGGGTCACTATAGCAATAATTATCTAGACGAAAAAAAAAAATACACGATAAAGTAAGCCAAAGCCAAAAGTGTACAAAAGGGGTGAAAATTTGATCATGAATAAGTGAAAATTTTGGAATTGAGCTTCTCAAAGTACTGCATACTACTTACATACTCCTACAATTTTCAAAATCTATTATCAATATGACTTTTGCAAGTTTTTAAATTATTTTCCAAACTATTAAAAGACATCGGAAACTGCTCAACCGACTGCTATACACAGCAGTCAGTTCAGAAGTTTTCTTTTCAAAACTATGTAATTTCTATGTACTATAGACAATTTCAGTATTTCACCAAGTCAAAATATTCAGCTTGTCAAAAGCTTTCCTAAAAACCTTCTTGATATTTTTCCAAAGAAGATCATAATTATAAGCTACAATCATATTATTACTTTGGCTCTTTAGCGTCCACGTCTCATAAATTATACATTGATTACAGTTCTGAAAATCTAACCATGAATCAATAATAGTACTGCCTGTTACATTTCGGTAATTTACTCACCTTGTTCACAGTTTCGGCCAACAAATTTGTCCGTACATAAACACTCGTAGTTGATGATATCTTGCAGGTTGCACGTAGCATTGTTCAGACATGGCTCGCTGTAACAATAGTCAACTGAAAGAAAAAGGCAATATGGAGCTCTAATGTTAGTATGATTCAGAGAGTAAATCAGTGTACCGATTCCACTGTCATACTTTCACTAAATTTATAGGTGATAAGGGAAGTTAGGTCCTTTGGTTTAAATAATGAATTAATGACTTAAGCTAAATTCAGTTTCACGAATTCTTTACCATAGTGATAAGAAATAAACAGTTACAGAATTATGTAACGGCAATCTATGGTCTAAATCATCTATAAATATCATTTAAAATAATTTGTAATTTTGGAATAAAAAAAGTGTACGGACTGTTGAAAAGAAAATCGGCATATATGCAAAACTGATGAATCAATTTCAAATCAAACTTACAGTTTTCACAGTGAACTCCAAAATAGTCCGGGGGACATGTGCAGTTATATCCATTTCCGTCAGGTGACAGGTCACATGTTGCCCCATTTTGGCAAGGGTCACTGAAGCAGAAGTCCTCTGTGAATGAGTTCAAACAATTTTATTGAAAAATAAGTAAGGACTCTGGGCCCCGATTCCTAAAACTTGTTATCAATATCAAGTTACAATAATTGTTATAAGCTACTGAAATCCTTGAATCTGATTGGTTGAGAGCGAATTTTTCTTAGAAATGAAACAGTTGTTATTGATAACAAGTTTTATGAAACAGGGCCCTGGTATTCTATACATGAAAAAATGATGTGCATGTATTTCTAGATAGGATTTTAAAAAAATGTTCACACTAGAGATTAAAATTTAAGAATAAGTAGCTTTTTCCTCTCCCTCTGCATTCCCTTCTTTCAGGAAGGCATTCTTCTCCCTCTCTCTCTCTCTCTCTTATTGCTCTCTTTCTCACTCTTTCTTCATTCCTTCCTCTATCTTTCTTTTTATCTATTTCCATCTCTATCCTTATTGCTCTCTTTCTCACTCTTTCTTCATTCCTTCCTCTATCTTTCTTTTTATCTATTTCCATCTCTATCCTTATTGCTCTCTTTCTCGCTCTTTCTTCATTCCTTCCTCTATCTTTCTTTTTATCTATTTCCATCTCTATCCTTATTGCTCTCTTTCTCACTCTTTCTTCATTCCTTCCTCTATCTTTCTTTTTATCTATTTCCATCTCTATCCTTATTGCTCTCTTTCTCGCTCTTTCTTCATTCCTTCCTCTATCTTTCTTTTTATCTATTTCCATCTCTATCCTTATTGCTCTCTTTCTCACTCTTTCTTCATTCCTTCCTCTATCTTTCTTTTTATCTATTTCCATCTGTATCCTTATTGCTCTCTTTCTCACTCTTTCTTCATTCCTTCCTCTATCTTTCTTTTTATCTATTTCTATCTCTATCCTACTCTTTCTTTCTCTCGCTTTCTCTCTTTCTTCTGGTATATAGCTTCCTACATCACTATTCTTGACTTTATTTGTATTTATCTTCTCTAAATCATTAAAAAACAACTTCGACCCATACCTATTTCGCAGAAATCTCCTATATAACCTGGTACACAGGTACAATTAAACCCGTTTCCGTTTAAATCCAGCACACAGGTTGCTGCATTTCGGCAGGGGTCACTCAAGCAGTAGTCATCTGAAGAACATGAACAAACATGAAAAAATAATGGGTGGGACTGAATGCAGATATTTAGTACAATGGAAAAAAAAATGATTTAAACAATATGTATGCCTGCACTTGAAGAAGAGATAATGCTAAAGATTTTATGGGAAAAGGAGAATAATGTGTTGATCAATATATTAAAACGAAATTGTGGTTGAGTAAGCAGAGGTTTGATAACAATATGGGCTACAGGAGAATGATAGAGTTCATGTTTATACTAGAATAGTTCATAAATTCAATTGGATCTCGATGAATTATGCTATAAATATTGGAAGAATGTTGAAGTCTCTGATAACTAATATATTTCTCACCTTTTCTACCAGCTTGAATCAGTATCGAAAACTTTTAACCCAATAATAAATCATTAAAAAGAAAGAAATCTCTACCGTTTATAAGGGTTTATTCCTTATGTACTGAGAACTTACAAAGTTCGCAGTGAGTCCCAACGTATTCCACGGTGCATTCACAAATGTATCCAGCTCCATTAGCTAGCAGTCTACAGGTAGCTCCATTCTGACACGGATCGCTAAAGCAGAAATCCTCTGTGATTACAAATAGAGAATTAAAAAGTATGCATTAAAGGTTTTATGAACAATAACTTTCCGTGGAGCTTATGAACGTGAACTCAGGTTGATTGTAATAAAACTGATAATAATATGATGATGATGATGATGATGAAAATAATAATGATAATAATAATGAAAATAATAATAAAATTAATGATGACAATAAGAATAAAAGTAAGAATAATAATAAGAATAAGAATAAGAATAAGAATAAGAATAAGAATAAGAATAAGAATAAGAATGAGAATGAGAATAAGAATAAGAATAAGACTAAGACTAAGAATAAGACTAAGACTAAGACTAAGAACACGAATACGAATACGAATAAGAATAAGAATAAGAATAAGAATAAGAATAAGAATAAGAATAAGAATAAGAATAAGAGTAAGAATAAGAATATGAATAAGAATAAGAATATGAATAAGTAAAGTAATAAGAACAAAAACAACAACAACAACAACAACAACAAAAACTCGCAGTAACTAAAAGTACGGTGGTACAATTTTTTGTTCATACCTATTTCACAATTGTCACCAATGAATGGATTGGGACAATCGCATTGATATCCAGACCCTGGGAGCAGTGAACAGGCTCCTCCATTCTGACAGGGTGAGGTAAAGCACTCATCAACTACAAGAGGGAGAAGATAGAAAAAAAAAGTATAAGTATACATGTATGTAAGCCATTCGAGAAAAGGCTACAAAAAAAAAATCAGATTGTGACAAGAAAGCATGATGAGAAATATCGGAGAAATACATGTCACCCGTACAACAAGCTTTATGTTCAATTTAACGAACGTTACTATAAGTCCGATAGGAACATAAATTCATGCAGTTAAATTAGAGAAGAACGGACAATGTATGTTTGAAATCTTGCTGACATTGTTTTATCATTTAAATGTCAAATCACTAGGTTTGCAGTACTTATATCAAGGTGACGTGACACCTTTCTGAAATATAATCTTTCTCTAGTCTTAAGATTAATAGCGCCCATCTGTGCATGGATGAATTCGAATGATCAATACGTCAGACTGCGTGAATTTATCAGTCTGAGAGGTCTATCACAAACGTTTTCGTTTCTCAATTATGTCGTATAAATAATAATCACTGATTTCATTTGAATTGTTCACAGAAATTTTTCGAGACTTTTTTTTTTAGACTGCCACTTTTATCCTTTTGAAAAAATTACAGTGAAGTCATGCCCTGTCGGTTATTATGCGCTAATTACTATTATGTTTCAGAGGCGGATCAAGAACTGTCAGAAAGGGGGAGGGAGGGAAATTTTTGAAAATCATCAAAAATATTATCACTTGGAAGCAGTGTGCACAGCGACTTGCTCTTTTCAGAAAGAGGGAGGGGAGGGGGGGGGGGCTGATATGTTTCCTTGCCCGGATCTGCCTTTACTTATTTCAATACCATTTGAATATTAAATTATGACAAATAACATATAAGTAACATGTTACCTCTCCCACAGTCGTATTCTGTGTATCCCGGTACACAAGTGCATGTGTAGTTCGTCGTACCGTTTATGATGTCATTCTCAAGAGTATTGCATGTTGCCCCATTGAAGCACGGTCCAGCATAACAGGCATCAACTGAAGAAAGGGAAAGTGGAAAAATCACGAATTGCCAATAGAGTTTCAGTCACTTTAAAATTTCTGCTTTATAAAGACCTACTTCTTTTGTAATTATTTTTTTTTTAAGTGTCCTCTATCTGAAGTTTTAAGGAGTTGTCTGGGAATTGTGTGTAATACACCTGTATCTTCTAACATCACTTGTCAATTAAGTCATACAATTCATAGACATTATAATCTGTTTATACGAGGTACACTCCTGAAAAAAAAATGGTTAAAATCGCATGCGTTTGTGAAATGAAAGTGATGAACACTTTGCATACAACTAACTGGAAGACTATTTGGATCAGGAGTTGGTCTAGCGGTAACGCCTATACGTTCAGCTTTATGAATTTGCCTACAAACTGACTCTGATCGGACCCAGGTTCGAATCCCAGTCACGTCTTTCGGATGGTGACGTAAATAATCATATCTGATTGATGCACATTTGTAAAAACCTAATTAACAACATCACCACCAACAACAACAACAACAACAAACAATGGTAACTTACCGTCGGTAAGACAACAGTATTATCTCTTGAAGCAGAAAATACAAAGATGTGATTAGTTTCTTACCATTTTCACAGTGTGTGCCGAGGTACCCATCCGGGCAACTGCATGTATAGCCGTTTGGTAACAGATTACAAGTCGCTCCATTTTGACACGGATCACTGTAGCAATAGTCATCTGTATGTTGGGAAAATCAATCACATTTCTTTATTACTAGGAAATAAAGAAAGCCTTTTCTTCAAGACAAAGAAGAAAAAAAGTATGATTACTATGGTTCGACGCACAAAATGTGATAAGGATCACTGTGGAAATAGTTATCTGCATGTCAAAGAGTGCAAATATATATTTCGTACTAGCAGCCACAAATGGTTTTCATCTTTTTCAAGAAAAGTTCATTACTTATATATAGTGTTTTATTCATATTTCAAAAGTACAATCTGAGGTATATTAATATGCATATGTTGAAAAACTTCAGTGTAGTCATCTGCATATGAAGCACAGAAAATCACATTTTCTTTGTAGGCCGAGGAGAGACAAGTGATAATCGTTATTTAAAGGGGGGGGGGAATTCATCCTCAGTATCATTCTCGTATTGTGTTAAATTTGAATGAAAGGGCTCTATCAGTTTGAGACATAAAATATACAGAGCTCTGAGACAGCGATATACAGACTCACCGATCCCGCAGAAGGTTCCGGTGAATGCAGCTGTGCAATTACAGGTGTAACCGGCACCGGCCGGCTCTAAATTACAGGAAGCATTATTCTGGCAAGGGTCGCTGAAGCAAAAATCCTCTAAAAAAGAAAGAGATAGAGGTTTAATCAATTTTATGCTATAAATTTAGTCAAATTGCACATATTTCTGGCGAGAATGCACATCACTGAATTGCCACACAATCACGATTGTCGGTTCATACAGAACGCACACTAGATTGAAGATGTAGTGCCTTGAAAACAACGGAATGTTCATCGATAAATCCAAGAACAGAAAATAACTTTTGACACCCAGAAGGGCGGTAACCTTGCTTTTACACAGAAATAATTCTCTTCGAGCTCCAATCAGATACATCTGAGTGTCAAAATATCATTTAGTGGCAAGCATATACCATTTACGTGTAAATCTGCACACCAAACAAGAAAACACTTTAAAAACTGAACGACACCCATTGACATGGTTGTGATAAAACAACATATTTAACATTCACACCAATTACTATACGCACACGACATTTTTGCTGATGAGAAAATTTCGTGCTGGGGTTTAATAAATGCAGTCCATTTTCGATATTCTGAGCGATGGCTGCTATATATTGTAAACAAATGTGTAGCATCTGGCCCCACCTACATTCCAATGGAAGATATAATGTACTTGAAAAACGCATAGCCCGTTGCTACCATACTTCACAAGTTGTAACATGCAAAAGAAATAGAAATAGAATATGTACCAAAATTCCTAATCCCACGGAGTGTCTGCAAATACGTAGACTGGTACACTGGCTCTATCCACAAACACACCCGCAAAGAGAGAAGAGAACAAACTCCATATCACACACACAAACACATTAAAAGCACAATGGACAGACCTAGCTTCTCTTTTTTTTAAAGATGAGTGCAAACATTTTGGTGCCCAAAACCATTGCATTCTTGATCGTTTATTACCTGAAATGCTGCTGCTTCCATTACAATTAAATGTAGGTATACATAAATTTTGTTGTACAATGAAATTGGGTGAAAATAACACAATACTTATAGATGATGTAACCCAATTCCTCAATGTTGTCATTGAGCCTTCCAAGTTCCTCCTATGATGGGGGGTTGCCCCTTGAATTATGGAATGAAAAGTAGAGATCTCACTAATCTGATCACGCATCATGGGCTGTTCTATTCAATAATTCTATCACTAAGCGAAACTTTCGCAGAAACCTTTGAAAGCAAGCTTTAATTTACAACGTACAAGCTTCAAGCTACACGCCACAAGTAAGAACTTAAAATTTACAATGGTTCAAGCTACATTTGCGCTGGACAATTACAATTTGCAATTTATATTTACAATTTACAATTATTCAAGTACCATTTTTCAATTTACAAACTACAATTTACAACCTACAACTTTAGTTTATAATTCAGTACACTAACGAAAGATGGTAAGACCAACGTCATGTAGAGAGTGGAGCCAAACACATTTAAACTTTGCTTTTATCGTCAATTTATAGCTTGCTGTTTCGAAGTCCTCTGTGCAGGTTTTTCTTCATGCAATCGTTCAGATCCAGTGTTTTATATCACTTCTTGGTCGATGCTGGATGAATGGTATAATATAAGTCCTCCCTCATACGTCGTCCACCCGCTTACCATTTTGTGTCATATTCCGCATCAAACCCTGCCATCAGATTGAGATAAGGAAACTTGATGTGCGAACTGTAAACAAAAATAAATGAATCTGAATGATAGGAATGGGGCAAGCTGCCAAAAGTACGAATATTTACGGACTAAGGGGCTGAGACAGGGGCTTCCCCTATGGGCAAATGAATTTTAATTTCTACCCTACATGATAAGCGAGAAATATAGTCAGTCTAGAATTAAAATATAAGATTCAACATTATCATAATTGCTCAATCTAGATCTAAGCGTATTTTCATTGATAATAATTCAAAAGTAGAGCCACTGTCTACATCAGTTGGTATTAAAAGGAATTATATTTAGAGACTAACTTGCTACATCTAAATGTAGGTCACACGATAATTCAGATATTATTCATTAGAAACGTTTTGATAAACCTAGAGCTATTACCTAAAATACTAGGTATATGCTCGACTTGTGCCTAGTAAGCTAAATCTACTATAATGTTAAATTGAATAACTATCTAGATCTAAAAACTCAACAAATATACAATGCATTGGTATAAACCTCACTTGGTAATAGATGATAGTTATATGACTCTGTCCAAAAAATGATTAATAAGTAAATAATTAAGTAAATTAATAAATGACTGGGCCAATATTTTCAATAGATCTTAATATAGATAGAATAGACATTTTTTATAATTACCATCGTCATCGTTTGTCACGTCAGATCCTGAACGCTAATGCTTCCCTCAGAAGGACATGAGCAAAGACATCCCTGGTAGTTATTAGTGGTTTCTCTCCTGGCGCCTTTCTGCCAGGCACTCCACGTGGAGCCGATATGCCTGGAATTGTTAGCCGTTTCCAGTATCATGTCATTTTCTGCCATTTTTGGTTCATGTGCAGAGCCAAAGTTAGTCATTACTGATATTACTTAAATTTGAATAATAAATGATTTTTTGTTGTTGCCAGGGATGAAATTTAATGTATTTTCCAATTTGATATTTGTGTAAACAAGAGTGGCAGATATGTTCCTAAAACATGTCCATGTAAAGTCAGAGGTTTAAGCTCAGTCGTTAATGATAATATAGAATTTTTTAATGCATTAAATTCACATTAGTAATGTGGTGAATAGGGGTTCAGCACATTGGCCGCGGAACTGGGACGGTTTTTTTGTTGTTGTTGAGTAGACATGTTAAAAAAAATCTCGGAAAAAGGGCTCGAAAATTGTCATTAATGAGTGACATCAGATCATCCCCCACTTTCAAAAACAGAAGTCAGCAGAAGTAAGATCAGGGGCGTGTTCTAGACCATGTTGAATTGTTAAAAAGGGAGGTCTTGAGATTTCCTCTTTTGCTGACAGAAGTAAAAAAAAAAAAAAAAATCCATCAAGTAAAAAGGTCATCAAATTTTGCGAATTGCCGACTTGAATGGGGTTAACGCAGCCATCCCGTCCCTGTCGAGCGACTCCTCTGCCTAAGATAAGGAGAACTTGTTCTTACCAATTTCACAGTGGTCTCCGATGTATCCATCTGCACATAAGCATTCATGCCCAGTGGGGTTTAGTAGTCTGCAAGTGGCGCCATTCATACACGGTTCAAGGAAACAATCATCACCTGGTTTGGAAAGAAAAATAGTCAGATCAGTCAAATGGGGGCTCAATTAAAAAAAAATTAAAGAAAAAAAAAGTATCACATCATTCAGGAGCCTTTACTTCACCTCGGTGGAGAGATTGTCCTTGAGTTGATCCCTAGAAAGTATTTTTGATCGTGTAAAAGTTCATATGCAACTATTAAAACGCAAAATCTATCACTTACATTTGCTTCCATGGAGAAGGCATGAATCAAAATAGAATTTCGATCTTCAAAATTGTGCTATAATCTATATTTTATTTACAATCTTGATAACTGACACACACACACACACACACACACACACACACACAAATGCCTGTCCTTTTCTTTTGTATTTGAGGAAACAGTTGTCTTTCTTACCTCTCTGGCAGTTGATACCAGTAAATTCAGGAAGACAAGTACAGTTGTAGGTAGATGTACCGTTCAGTTCATTCTCCAGGTACGTGGTGCATGTGCCTTGGTTAACACACGGAGAACTAAAGCAAGCATCCACTACAAGAACATTTGAAGAAGAAAAAAAAGATGAATAATTAGATTTAGTGAAATCATACTCAATAACTATAATCAATCTGCCTCACAGGTAGTAGCAAATAAAATGATGAATTTACTAACCATCTAACAGTAAATACCTGCATTGAAATGAAATTATAAATGTGTGTATCATTTACTCTTTATTCCGCTATTTAGCAATAAAGTTCAAATGATTTTTTTTTTAACAGGTTAATTCACTTCTTCTCATTACACATCACATCTAGATTCTTTTACACATATATTTTGAAGTACACACACAATTGGACCCAACTCTATGACTATTCAAGTTTGAAAGATGGCTTTTATGTAAGATACAATTATATGATTGTAAGTAGGTGAAAATTGTCAGGTGACTGGAAAAATAAATTACATCGAGTAGTTTATTCAGGAATTGTTTTCATTTCTCTTTGTATCGCTTCCAAAGAAGATTTATTTCTTATTTGTTACGATAATCAGTGGCGTAGGCTGGTCCACCATTTTGAGGGGACACTGGTGTCATCTGTTGAAAGAGGGGCATTGATCCTTAGATAAATGAAATATGAGAGGACAGGCCCATCTAGTGACAGGAGGGTTTAGGAACGCTACCTTCCCTTTCTCCTTTCTTTATCTCCCCCTTCCCTTTTCACCATTCAATGGGTGATTTCAAGTTCGGTGTTGGTGTTGGTGTTGAGAGCGTGAATTGGGCTGCTGATTCTAGCCCCAATTCGGGTTTATAAAAATATATGTGTGCAACCTGTAGCTACGACACTGATGATAAATATGAGCGCTTAAACATGAGTAGCAAACGCCTCACCTATGTTACAATTTATCCCGAGCCAGCCACCTGTACAAGTACACGTATAACCAGGATCGGTCAGGGTGCATTCTCCGCCGTTTTCACAGGGGTTACTCAGACACGAATTTTCTGAAAGAGAGAAGGACAAAGATGAATTTCATTGATTGAGTAATCGAAGAGAGATAGATTTCACCAAGAAAGAACTAATGGATGATTTCTTCATTGTAATCCAACGAGTGAGTGCATTTCGTCTGTGTAAACTGTTCTCTTAGCCATTTTACTTTATATACCAGTGTTCCATCGGTACCTACCCAATTTGTTTGAAATAGCAAATCGTGAACTAGAAAGCAGGATTAACCAGAAATTCAATATGAACTTATGCATTTTATGATGACTTGATACAGAATATCGGAATGTCTTGCATTATTCATTTTTACACCTTATTTCCTGACATGCCTGAAAATCACAAGATTCAGATCCATCATCTGGAGAGATGCAATACATACTACAATTGTTTTCAAACGATAAACGACATTCATTTTAAAGGGCATTTCTAGTAATCGCGGGAAAGAATAAGAATAAATACTTGTCTCACATCGTAAGCAGATATATTGATCTCACCTATCTCACAAAGGTCGCCGGTCCAGTCTGGGTCACATGTGCAATTAAAGTCGGTAAGACCAACGTTGGTGCAGTTACCAAGGTTCTGACACGGGTTCGGCAGGCACACATCATCTGCAGGAAAAAAGTTTCAGGTAAATTCAAGAACTCTCCATTGTGATGAGAGATAAGATTATGTGGGCTGACATTTTAGAAAATCCCTAACAGTTTATAATCTTAAAGCATTTCAGGAAAGTAATGCTGTTTTGACTCTATATGGTCACCAGAATTAAACTATTATAAATATTGACCTATGGATCGGAACCATACATTCTACTATTTTCTTTTTTGTGCACGTATTTTTCATTTTTGTACTTATTTGATTATGGGAAGGAAATAAATGCATTTAGAATCTGAATCTGATTCTGAATAAAAACAAAGAGAGAATATTGTATATATATATATATAATATATATATATATATATATATATATATATATATATATCATGAGAATGGAATGAAAATACAATTTACATATAAAGACCTGAGGGGAATATGGGTATCTATTAATTTGTTCCCTGACCTTTGAAATTGCTGACAGAAATGGTGGAGACACAAAGCCAAAATATTGAACTTATTTTACCTTGCTGACATCGGTCACCTAACCATCCCTCTGGACATTCACATCTGAAATCTGTATCTCCCACGTACAGACAGGTGGCTCCGTTCAGACATGGTGTATTAAAGCATAGATCAACTGTCGAAACAATAATGTAGAAAAAAATTAAGGGAACGTGAGTACCACTAAACGATTTGCAAACGATTGAATTTATTGATATTTATTCCGTTTTGATAATAATGAGCATATATGAACGTTACGAACCAATATTCTGATTTATTATTGTAATGAAAGTTAAAACTAGTGTAATGTATCCCAATTTACTTCAGAAAATTTATTATTGCTGTTATTATTATCATTATTATCGTTATTATTAGTAGTATTATTTTTATTACTATGATGATCATCGTCATTGGTAAAATTCTTTTACAATTTGTTACCTAATCGTATTGTTTTTGATATGTATTTTTTATTTTTCAATTTTTTTTCACATTCACATTATTTTGAGTTATTATTTCTGGCCCTTGATGGTTGAAACTTTGTGGGAAATAACTGTGATGATAAATTAAAATGAATATTTATCCTCTTGCAATCCAAGACCACACAAATATACATTTCTAAGAGCTGTTATTAGAAACAGTAATCATTTCAAAAAAAGAAAAAGTGTGATGAGAAATGGTTTCTGTCTTACCGATGTCACAGTCGAATCCTCTCCATCCGTCTGTACAGGTGCATGTATAATTGTTATTCTGGACGTAATTACACGCTCCATTTTGGCATGGGTCGTTGAGAATGCAAGGGTTTTCTAGAAGAAAGATAAGGGAAGTAAATTTTCATTTTAACAGGCTTGATTACTAACATAAAGTCAAGAAAGTGGGTAGACAAATATTGATGCTACTGGTACTGTTATACGATTCAGCTATTTATGTAGAGTTAAGTGTAGGTCATCATTTTCACAGTATCAAGTTTTAAATATGTACATTACAAACAAACATTTTCTACGAAAAAAGAGAAAAGTTTAATCTAAAATAGTGTGAAAGTTCACACCAAACATTACAGAGATTAAGATGAAGTCTAAAATATCATTCATGAAGAGGTCAGATAAACTAAATTTTGATATTTGTATCTATTACATTTAGGTACTTAGGAGTCTCAAAAAACAAAACAAAACAATTAAAACAACAAACAAACCGAAAACCCTAAAATGTTAGAATATCACAAGTATTTCACAACTACATATTTGAGGCTATCATCATATGAAACATTTGTAGGCCATGTATTGGCATAACATTCGAAGAGAGAACAGACCATGAGGAAAATCATACTTTAAGTCAACGAAAGTTGTGTATACATATATGTTTTTTCTACATACCATATTCGCACTTGTCTCCCAAGTAGCCATTGGCGCATGAACATGTATAGTTCAGCCCGTCTACGGTGCATGTACCACCATTCATACAAGGCTGGTCTTGACACGTATTAACTAGGAAAGAAACACACAACAAAATTGTTAGAAATTTGGTATTTATGAATCTATGAATTTAGAACAAAAGTGGTGGATCAAGGAGCACAGGTGGAACATACCCTTCGCGGCCGTTAAAAATAGAAATCTTTGATATATATTTACGCCCCTACTCCCTCCTCCTTTCCCAATCGCAAGACTTTAGAACTGTTTTGATCACCCCCTCCCTCGGTAAACTTTGAAACATTGAACATTGACTCGTACTTCTATCTCTTATTCCAATCCCCTTAAAAATTCATCCCAATGTCGTATATAGGATAAAGTCAACATGCATATGAAGTCATAAAAAACGTTGCAGATGATTTAACAAAATTCTTTGATATTTTGGTTAAAAGGTGTTTTGAATCATTGATATTCTGAGAACTTGATTTAATTCATTGGATCTACAGTATATTGATATATTCAATCGTTCATATAAAAACACGTCAATCTATGTCATAAAGGCTACATTGATCTAAGACATACATTTCACTGGTACTCAACCTTTCAATGTCTTGATATTTCATGCATTTTCATGTTTAATTCAAACAAGGATTTTATGCTTCAAATTAGTAATGCTTTGTACTTACAGTTTAATCTTTGACAAAAAGAAGCATTCGACATGATATAAAGCAAAAATCAGTGCGTAAAGTGCGTGAGCAATTCTGGAGAAAAGCACAATATTCCAGAAACTTCAAACGAGAAAGAAAACAAATCGATGTTTGAGGAAAAAAAATGAGAGGGGTGCAACACTAGGAACTCAAAGAGGGACCAGTCACCATTTGCAAAGCAGAGGAGCATTTCGCTAAAGCTACAAATGATTTCTTATGCTTATAATGGAATAAATATTCAATTATTCTTAAGTATTTTAGTAATACTTTGCACGAATACTGCTGGAACATAATGCAGATCCGTAAGCGACTAGGACGGTATTATAGCAGTGAAAAGCAATGATTTTCTGCATGCATTGTGTACCAGATAACAACTACTACATATATCAGACGCAATTTAGGCATATCAAGCTCAACGACAAAGGAAAATTCATAAAGTCAGGAGGCCAATCATATCAAATTAAAAAAAAACAACAACAACATTTGGAGAAAATTTTCATATTGTAGAATCAAAAGTCAATCAAATGCCTCATCTGTGAAAACGAATTTCAACGTACAGGCAAAAATAATTTTAACACGTAATGATGAACAAAAGAAAATTCAGGATAAAGAATCAATACGTCAGGCTTACAGATTCATATAAAAAAGAAACATACAAACAAAAATCAGATGACCTGACTAAAATGAAACTGAAAAGATAAGAACATGCAGTATGATATGACGCTTTCCGATTTCAATAATAATAAAAAGCCTGGCTAACGGAAGGTGTCTCTCTATGTTGCTGCGAGTGTGTGATATCAGTTATACAATGCATCAGTCTGTAGAGAAAAGTCAATGATTTAGTGACAGTTTATCATTACCGAATCCATTCTTTGCAGAATAGTTTTATACGACTACTCTCACTTACCTTCGTCACACCTTAGGCCAACCCACTCGCCGGAGCACGCGCATGTAAAGTTCTGTGCCACGTCGTTCATGCAGGTTGCACCATTAGTACAAGGATCGTATATCAAGCAGTAGTCAATAACTGTAACAAAAGAAATGTGTAGTTTGTAAATTGGGTGTAGCGCATTGCTTAAGTGTAGCGTAATCATGTTTATATGAAACATACCATATTCATTATACTATTAGTTCAGCACTTGTAGATGGAGCCTCCAATAAGACAGAAAAAGTATGTCTTAGATCATCATTTTCGTATCATTATTGCATTGCTGTTGCTTCGTGCAGGCGTGTATTCAGACACAGAAATATCGTCTACTACAGTCAGATATACATATTGGTGACATTATTTCTTCAATTAAAGGTTATCTCTTAGAGAATAATAACTGCTCCCCGTGCATCATGGATCTGGGAGACGGGGAATCGAGGAAGCTGCAACACCCCCTGCTTTTTTTTCAGGGGGTGCACAACACCTCCTGAAAAAGTCGGTAATGCTAAAGTGCTCTATGGGATTCTGCCAGTTTTTTTTGGGAATTTTGCGGTGAAAAGTCATCAAAGTAAAAAAGTAGTTTGGCCAGGGTTGTATTCTAATTGATTCATTTTATCTATATCTTAATTTTATTTTATTGTTTCAGATTTTCAGACTTGCGGGTATTTCTACCATCAGGACCCCCAGAGATTTAAAAAACCGCTCCCAGATTGTTGAGAAGAATACTCTTTCTCACCTGATTCACAGCTGATACCACCATAGCCATCTGAACAGTCACATATGTAGCTACTAGGGAAACCAGTGCATCCAACAGCGTTGTTAAGACAGGGGGATGATAAACACGGGTCCTCTGTGTTGCACATGGGGTAATGTTTGATTGGGTTTAATTATATTCCTATTGTTAAGCTTAATAGAGTATAGTAAATGCTTTGTCTTGCACATGAGGTGATGTGTATACAAATTAATCAACTTCCTACTTTGGGAATTTGAGATGTTACAACGTTATTGCCTATTCTAGAGCATTAAATTATGTTATGATATTAATCTACAGTGGCTGAATTCATATATAATTCTGAAAACAAAAGACCCTTTTAGATATCGAAATATTGTCAGTTCTAATTGTGTGATATAACTGTTTTCTTTTTACCATATATATATATATACATGTATATTGTTTAGTTTTTAAAAAAAATCGTTAATGTTCGGCACACTCGGAACTTACATGTTTATCACACCAATATAATTATGTAATTATGTACATGTAGTTAACGTTTTATTATTTCATTTAGATATATGGGTTGATCGTGTTTGTTATAGGTACGACTAGACGATTAATGTTGGTTAGATTATGGTTCATGACTGACATTAAGTATGGGGAATATTTCAAATGAATTAATGAAGAAACAAAAATAGTTATTCATGCAATAAATATGAGTTATCGATACAACACGTACATGCTTTATTAGGATGATTTAATAGATGCATGCACAAGTCGCATTCTAATGAAAAATCACATTCTTAAAGAAAGAGTAAGACGAACTTCATAATGAACAGAAAAAAATGTAGACATTCACGCTGAAACTCATATTCATTTCACGAAGCATTCACTGGGCACTGGAACTAAATAAGAGAATATATATTTAATGCTCGAAAATAAAAGCCAAGTACAAAGAGAAATATATCTTCACATAGACGGTGAACGCGATAGCAGAATCTATAAAGGAAAATGGATGAATGAAGACGTGTTTGATTTAACACTCTGGAAACATCAACGCTATCAATACATGAAATGGACTGCTTAGAAGGTGAACAAAATGATAGGTAAAAATTTTTGATGAACAGTTGTCCAACTTGAAAGACATTCATCTTCCACTTTCGCTTCAGGGTTGTTGTTTCATCGACGAATTCAGGATGTCTAGAAGGATCAGATCAGCTCAGACCAACTGCTGACAATACATCACAAAACGAACAACTTCAGCTAGTAGGCAAATACAAAATTTACGGGATAAAGAACAACAGATCGAATAATACTTTATGATATAAGTCTATGGGAAGAAGACCTAAGCGTTACGATAGCTTCACAGAGGGAAAATTCTGTTCTACTTCACTATAACATTTAGAATCGCTGTATTCGCGGCATTCGCAAGCAGTGATATCGCACTACATGCGCACTAGAAATTGAGTGGACTGAGAGAATGGACACACGAAAGCAAAAAAGAATAACACTTCAAGAACATCATGAAAGGTAACCCATCTCTGCACAAATAAGATCGTGTTGCGGGAGGGAAAAATTCCAATAAGCCCAGAAGAAAATGAAAGAGTGTCGTATATAATGAAACCGTGATGTGACAAGAGCATAGATGAATATTGCTTGGAATGTGTTGCTGATGTAACGTCAAGTTACATCAGTAGTCGTGTAAAGAAAGAGAGGCAACACTGTGAAGCCAATTGTGAAACAAAAATATAAGCCCAGTGGCAAAAGTGGTGTAGCCTACGTTATACGGTGATAAAATGGTGTATAAGTGTACAAATTGAAGAGATAGCATGCAGCAGTTTGCTTTAAAGGGCCAATTTGCAGAATTGACGGGTGAAAGAAACCAGTAGCAAAAACAATTAAAAAAAAGGGGGGATATGACAGAAAAAAGAATGTGTATATGTGGATGACAGGGAGAAGACATCACACAAGCAAAACAAACTCTTGCTAATTGACGCGGAAGGAGAAAAAGAAGCTTTATCACACGCGTGAAAATTTTACCAATCTCGCAGGTATCGCCAACATATGCATCTGGACACGAGCATTCAAAGCTGCCGACACTGCCGGTACATACACCATTGTTTTGGCAGGGACTGCTGTTACATGGGTCCGCTAGTTATGATACAAATACATCACAATGTCAAGTTTGTGGGTCCATACAAACAAAGAAAGTAAATGATTGTCATATAATCTTATGCTGATCCCAGTTGTTCTCATGGAAACACCATCACATTGTTAATTACATTGCCACAAAAGCCCTT
This sequence comes from Heliocidaris tuberculata, assembly GCA_025618425.1. Taxonomy (NCBI): domain Eukaryota; kingdom Metazoa; phylum Echinodermata; class Echinoidea; order Camarodonta; family Echinometridae; genus Heliocidaris; species Heliocidaris tuberculata. Next base: position 25,523,736 of record CM046841.1, read on the forward strand.
AACCAGACAAGATAACATTTGGTATAATGAGGACCTACAACAAAGTTTAGCACAAATATTAATCATTAACATATTGACATTACACAAAAAGAGAGAAAACAGAAAACATAGTTACTTGTGAAATCAACATCGATGACCATGATGACGGGTTAGGAAAATACCTACAAATCTTTTTGTTAATATAGTCGATTTTTACCAGGATCATTCTTCCGATATGTTTATTTTTCTTTAATTTCATTACGATGAATTGGTACTTCACTTTTTCAAATATTGTGGGGTTCATTTTCCAGAAATCTTGTAAAAAAAAAAAGAAGAAAAAGAGAGGTCTCAGTGGCTATTCTCCACATTGAGAAAAAGATATTAGTAGATCGATATTGTTACAATGACAAAATGTTAACGAATATTCGTTCTTTCAACAAAAAAAACCACACCCCACACCAAAAGAAGTGAGTTTGACAGTGTGTATTTCAGTAATATAATTATAAGTAATGTTCAAAGGGGTTTAATGGAATTTAAAAAAAAAACTTGGCTACACAAGGCCGCAGCAGAACTTGACAAAATACTGTACCATTATAACAGAGATCACCGACCCAACCGGTAAAACACTCGCAGTAGAAGTTAGTATCGTTGTTGTGACATGTGCTATTCTCAGAACACGGATTCGTCTCACACGGATCGGCTGTAGACGGCAAAAAGGGTGCATGTATGAGGATAGATTGTGCGTTTCAAGGGATGGCCGCACTGCACTCGCAGAAAAGTTTTTAGGTTGGTTAAAATATGAACCTATCAACTGTTGGTTAAAACAAAATCCCATATGTTTTACATACAATTTATTTTTAACCAACAGTTGGTAGGTTCATATCTGAACCAACCTAATGATTTTTAACCAACATTTCTGAGAGTGTGAGTGCGAAAGGTGTGCGTTACGGGTCGGGCACATTTTAGTTGTCTTAATGACTTGAAACCAATTATTAATGGGGACCAATAACTATATTTGTTATCTTTGTATGTGTGGGGTTCTATTCTGTTATCCTACGTTCAAAATATCAGCTTTATATCACTTCTATAAATAAAGAGTTATTGAGAATTTCAACACCAAAATCTCACTCTAGAGGTGAAAGCGAATGTAATGTTAATTTTTGAATAATGCTTATTAACCCCTAACGATTGAGTGTCTCATTATATTTCTTGGGGTGATTTAATGTCTTTTAAAAATATATACAAAATACATTTTTTGGTAAATGGTTTCCTTTTAGAAAAGGGGAAATGTGCCGCACCCGTTACCCACATCGTCCCCATGGTTACCCCTTAAGTTAAGGGATAAAAGTGGTGTGCAGTATTAAGAAAGCGAGAGCATACGGGGAAATGTGATAAGGTCGTTTGTTATGGCTTTAAAGGATAAAACTCTTAATTCATCTTATTAAGAATTCATATCATGACATTGATAATATCGTATGAAAAATATAAGCCTACACGAAAGCGACGTTGGTATTTCAGATGTATGCTCTAAGATTTTCCCTACTTATATGTCTGACTTGTTTTCCCTGGAAAGATATACAGTCAAGCGAGTCAAAAACATCTTAAATTGACAAGTGAAAACGGGACTGCAGCTCAATTTCCTTTTTTGTTGTCTTTACTTATGACTAAGTTATTTTAGTATTGTCTACCCAAATCGTTTGCTAAATTACCGTTTATCTAAAGTATTAAAAATTCAGTGAAGTCTTGTTTGATTCTGTGAGAATTTTTCCGTCGTTCTCAGAATTCAAGAGTACTTTTAAGTCAAATCATTAATTAGGAAAGAGTGAAACAGGTGCATAATTACGTATTTGACAACGCAAGCCGTCCCAGCCGGCATCACAGGAGCATGCGAAACTGTTCTCGAAGGAGATACAGTTTCCATTAGGAATACACGGTGAGCTAAGACAGGGGTCAACTGCATCAAAACATAGTGAGGTGTTAGTGAAAGGTGTTCATAACAACAACATTATAAAAAAAACACACATCACACAGTGGTTATCACAAAAATCCATCAGAAATGGTTTTAAAACTATCTACAAACAGAAGTAAAAGACAATTATTCCTGTTGAAATCTTTTTAGGTGAAACATATTATCAATAGCATCATTTTATCTTCATGTGAGAGTTATTCATAGAGTATCATTTAGTTATTTTGAAGAAAAAAAACTGAGACATCGACAGTTCTAATTGTACTTTGTATGTGCTGGGTGTGATTTAAGGGTTTAAATAATTTTCAAAGTTCCGTTTTGAAAACAAGTAAGGAAATTACTCTGACCTTCAAATTCATTACTTTGTAATTTCTCCATTCGTTGAAAATATATCCTGTTTCATTTTCTTAACCTATCTTGGAAGCTAATATAACATTCGGCTAAAGCACAATGAAATTTCGAATGATCTAATCTTTAAATTTGATACGAACTGTTGGTAATTCGTCCTGGTGTTGGAAATATGTACATTTTCATCTTTTTGATAATCATTGTGGTTACAAATCCTAATGTTAAGAGTAAAATATTGAAATGTACCAGTATGATAAGTTTAACCGGGCTTACCGATGGTACATTCTGAGCCTAACCATCCATCTGCGCATGTGCATTGATAGGTGGTCCCGCCATCCGCCTCGACACACGTTGCTCCATTCTGACATGGATCCGAATTACACTGACCTGTGTTCAAAATGATAGGAGTTAGCACAATCAAAATGGCGCACCTGTGGCGCACGAGCTGATATACTATATCAATATTATCCGTTGACATGTAGAGTGAAACCTGTGTGATGTAAAGACTGCTTGGAGACATGTAAAATTATTCTTCATGAGCTGGTGGTTTTTATAAGCTGCATGGATGGTCGCTAAAGCATGTTTGACTGAAGGTTCACTATATAAAAGTTACACAAATTCAATTTAGCCATTTCGATGTATTGTTTTATTTCAATTTGGATGCTATAACAATTATTAGGTGTATTTCATTTGAAAAACATCTAATGGACAAGATAATAAGCGTTATCAAAGATGTTTCAATTAAATTCCATATATAGGAACAGTTTTGATGATTTAAAAAAAAAAAAAAAAATCGAGCTTTGCTAGCTTTTTATACATTGTAAAGGTCACCGCCCTGTCGAAATATACGATCACATGCATTTTGACCGTAATAAATAATTTTGCAATACTTAAATTTTGTTAAATGGTAACATTGGGATATCATTGAATTACAAACATGTCCCACAATCACGTGACTTACCAAGTTGGCAGTTGTACCCATACCATCCGTTGATGCAGGAGCAGATGTAAAGCGTGGGGCTGGTAAAACTAGTGCACGCTCCTCCATTTTGACAGGGATCACTCACGCATGGATCTCCTGCATGGTTTTTCCATATAAAAGGGGAAAACTATTATTACATCTATCATTATTTTGATATGTTGAGGACAATCACAATTCATTTCATTTTTAGAAGATAAAGGCTTTCTTATAAGGTTGCGGTAGGGGCAGTTTGGGATTATTTTCTCAGGTATTCCACCAGCCCTGCAGCTGTTTGGTGGTAGGTAGGCCTATTCGGGGTTACGTTGTCCGGGGTATGGTTATCTTGGTGGTTAGTTATACTGTTGTTTTTACCGCAGGCTAATTGTCCGAAGGGTACATGGGCGCGGAACTGGGGGTGAGGGGGGGGGGGGCTGCAGCCTCCCCCCCCCCCACACACACACACACTTTTTTGAGTAGACACGTTTCATAAAATCTCGGGAAAAAGGTTCCAAAATTGTCATTAATGAGTGAAATCAATTAGCCCCTACTTTCAAAAACGCTTCGCGGCCCCTGGGGTGTATGTTGGATATATGCGAAGCTAGTTAGCCCTGTAACTGATTGTCCTGACAAGAATTAACTTACCGTTTTCACACGTGACACCAGACCAGCCACTCGGGCAAGAGCAGGTGTACCTTCCTGTGCTTTCAGTACAGGTTCCACCGTTTTTACAAGGCTCACTTTGACATGGATTCTGGGAGAAAACTGTAGAAAGAAAGAAAGATGAGCAAAACAAATTACCGTTAGTCATCCAATTATTAATGTCGTCTGCAAATATAAGGATGGTTAGAAGGGGGGGGGGGGGGTCTTTGTGGTAGAAGCAAAAACAGTTTTTCAGAACATGATTTCGTAAATCCACAGCCGACCCTCCATCCCTGAAAGGATGGGTGCGGAATTTACAACCCCAGAATTCGATAATTAATAAAGGATTTTTATTACATGACTTTCTTTTCCTAAATAGGTTCAGTGGCGGCGGTTGGAATTGCACGACTGAGATACTTCTACAGTTATTATTATCTTTATTATTATTTTAATTTTCCAGTTCCCTGACGGTTATGCCGGTTGATCAATTGTTCAATTATGCGGCATCCCCCAGCATGCATTAATCACTTTACATGCTTTATACACGGGTGAACGACTACATGAAATATTATCGTTTGTTTCTTTTTAAATTTAAATACCTCTATCGTTCACACAAATTGCTTTTCTTTTGATACATTGTAATACAAATTTGATCATATTGATTATAGAGATATTGGGTGGAAGTAGGAAGGTTGTTATAGTCATATACGATACGCCATAAATTACTCTCCGATAGAAGCATCGTATCATTTATATTCTAAAATTATGCATTGGAATATATTGATCGAAAACACTCAATTACTTACTAATTTATCATAAAAGATGGAACTTGTTTCTCCGTTGCGTATCCTTGCACACCTTTTTATAAAATAGACATGCGAGATACACCCTATTTTGTGTCGGGAAAATGTGTAGCCTTCATGTATCATAATGAAGGAAATATATAGAAGTTGCCAATGCAAAGAGGAAAAGCTGATTCAAGTTCTCTAGAATTATATTTCCTTAACTTACATGTTTGACAGTTGAAGCCGGTATAGTCATCGGGGCAATCACATATATAGATCTCGTTCCCACTGGTGCCTACACCATTGGTGCAAACACCGTCATTTTGGCAAGGTGAGCTCGCACAAGCTCCCGTTTCTAAGAGAAAGGAAAAAATGAGAACGGATTAATCTAACATTTCATCATTTCAAATTTATTTATATCGTTAACAAACCATTAACGATTAACAAATTAAGATATGAAGATGAAGGAGCAAAGCCGCACCTAGCAGGTTTTAAACTAAAACAACGAACTGAATATACTTTTCAGGGAGTTTCTAGAATTAGTCTACAGACAGGCGCCTTTGAATTTTGCTAATAGAAATACGGCGCCATACAAATGCTGTGAATCATCATCATCATCATAATCATCATCATCATCATCGTAAATCAGAAATCTCTTAAAAACCCACAACGTACGGATATTTTCTCGAAGGTTGTCTGTTTTGTTTCTAGTCAGGCATTGTAAAGGTGCTCTCATTCTCATGAGCTGCATGTATAACAGGGGTTATTAAAATGTAGAATATTTCATTTAGATGATAAATACATGTTCATATAAAACCAAATCCTTTTTTTTCTAGACGACGGTGTTGTATTTTATTCAGGAAACCACAATTTTGTCCCTGCTTTTCCGATTTTATGCATAATTATGATCAAGTATTCATTTCAATTCCCCTCATGTACATGTACGTAGCTTTGAAAATTGTACACAAAGTTGTATGTCGGGTTTGCACGTTGTGAGTATATAACTACGAATATCAATTAACTCTCAGGGTGCGGTCAGGTGACCTCGATTCGTGTCATTCACATGAATCGCTCTTGATCAACATGTAACAGTACCATTGATTATAAGTCATTCTAGTCGGTGGCGTAACATGAGGTTCAGTCATTAAGGGGACACTGGTGTCTTAGGGGTGGGGGCACCAAAAATATCACCCCACTTTCCCGAATAAAATGTGTATACTTATAAACTTACGTAACTGACAGTTTGATCCCTGGTAGCCAGTGGCGCAGAGGCAGGCGTAACCAGAGGTACCGGTGAGGAGGATGCAAGTACCCCCGTTCTGGCAAGGATCACTGCTACACCCATCTGAAGAAAAAAAAAATCAAAGAGCAGCGGTTACCTCTCTTGTGAAATACACATGCAAGACATCAACTAAAACTTTATTTTTTAGATTAAGTTCATGTAGTCATTCTAAGCACCACTGCTACACCCATCATGCCCATCTGAAAAGATATCAAAGAAAATAGAGCAGAGGTTACTAATATTATTTTGTGAAATAAACTTGCACTACATTGACCAAGCCTTTAATTTCTGAGCAGTTACTATTGTCATTTTTTGGGGTCATTTTAAGTAATACCTGGGTTACATCGCCACACCGACTCCAAACCGATCGATTCTTGGCCGGCCATTGGGGTAATGTAATTTTGTTCGGTCTGGGCCCTGTTTCATAAAACTTGTTATCAAAAACAACTGCCTCATTCCTATGACAAATTCGCTGTCAGCCAATCAGATGAGAGGATTTCAGTAGCTTATAACAACAATCGTAACTTGTTATTGATAAGAAGTTTTATGAAACGGGGCCCTGGAATCGGTCTGGTTGGTGTGATTGGGGGTATCACCAATAAGCATATATGATAGGATTGCAATACATTGTTAGTTGCCAGGACACGAATATGCCGTTGCAAAAGCGATGACGATTTTTTTGGTGCGTCTTTACAATGGTTTTATTAATCATATATCATTTTCCTCACAATACAAATTGGAAAGGAATCCTGCGCTAGAAACTGAGATACATGTAATCCGTATTTAATGAAAGCTAGCGACTAACAATCGACGTATGCCTGACAGAGAGGGGAGGAGGGGAAGACAGAAAGAAAAGGAGAATGACATAGAGAGAGAGAGAGAGAGAGAGAGAGAGAGAGAGAGAGAGTGATAGAAAGAGAGAGAGATGGAAAGAGGGACTCGGTAGAACGAGAGAGAGAGAGAGAGAGAGAGAGAGAGAGAGAGAGAGATGAGAAAGAGATGGAAAGGGAGAGAGAGGGAGAGAGCCAGGGAGAGGGAGATAAAAAAAGAGGGAGGAACAGAGGGAGATGTGGAGAGAAAGAGACAGAACGAGAGAGATGCAGGGAGAGGGTGCAGAGAGAGTATAAGAGAGAGAGAGAGAGAGAGAAAGAGAGGGAGAGGGCAAAGAGAGAGGGGGAGAGATACATTTTGTAAGAGACAGAGAGAGAGAGAGATTGAGGGAGACGGGGAGTGAATACACGAATGAATGGTAGTGGAAATGTGTATTCACGACAAACACACGTACATGTAGATACCAATTTTGATTGGGAACACAGCAGAATTATACCGCCTTTTGCTCTATAAACACCGTCCATCATTATAGTTAAAATCACTAGTAGACGCAAGCACATTTTTAAGTTAAATATATACATGTACGGGGACAGAACCCAAGGAGGTTCAGTTACCTACATGTATTTAGCTTCCAATCCATTGTAGCTCGACTTGTTTTCATCAGCAGACAATGTAAAATATTATGTAAATGAAACAAGCAAGCGAATTTGTATCTTGTGTACATGTAGGTGCAGATTATATGTCATATAAAATAAAACTATGATAGATAATGCCAAGAACTACGCATAATCAAGAACAACCGCTGATTGTGTAAGTAATTTTCATCTGGCTTGCACGACGATTATGAATGACAGTTCTGTAAAGACTGTAATTCATAGTTATAAAACGAATATAATCACTCGTCTGGTTTTGTAACCTTTCTTTATATCACGATTTATAAAAAATATTATTGTTTAGATTTATATTTTAGTTCAGCTGTCGTCTGGCGTAAAGCAGATGTAATGACTGATGTTTTGAACTGTAATGACTTTATGTATCCGTCAAAGCGGTCACTTGCACTGAGAGGGAACTGGCAGTGGCCAACGACGTGGCCCTTCCTGGGAAATGTGATGACCCTATTATGATGTTACAACGGTGTTAGAAAATGCAGCTGAATTACATGTCAATGTTTCTCTCTGTAAGTGACGACAGGGCCCCGTTTCATAAAACTTGATATTTATAACAAATTACAATAACGGTTACAAGCAACTGAAATGAATGCATCTGACCGGCTAAGAGCAAATTTGTCATAGATATGTGTCAGTTGTTCTTGACGATAAGTTTTATGAAACAGGACCCTGATGCAATGTCGCCTTGTGTCTATGTCGTGTTTCTTGCCCATGCACTCAGACTAGAATAAGTTGGGGAAAATTGTATCCAATATTGGGTAAAAAAGGAAACGTGCAAGTTTGTTGGGTAAGATTGAAACCCACATTGGGTGAAATGTACACCAATTTTGTTTAAATTTCCCCAATATTAGATGAATCTTTATCCAACAAACATATACATGTTCTCATTTTATCAAGTATATATTGGGTAAATTTTACCCAACTTGTTGTAGAGTGTGAAGAGGAAATTAGATGAACTCAGTGATGAAACGTAGGAAAATCTATATTTTAATTCATGTACATATCAGAATGTGTAAAAATGTATTTCTATTTTCTCCCCGTAAAATGAATGAATGAAATCAATTTATTACCAAAAAATTATCAGAATTCAGCATACATTTAAAATAGAGACTTGTTTGGTAATAGGATACCTGTATATAACAATATGAATTCGGTTATGCTGATGTCCTACAAAACACACATGTATTTCATGTCATATTTATGAAATTTCGAGCTCTGTATAGTGCCATGCAATTCTCCAAAGGATGGGGAAATACATCCGAACCACTAACAAGGAAAAACGACATGTACTTGCTTTAGGCTTACCCGACCTACATCAGCCCCGCCCTTAAAAAAAATGTTATGTAATTATTCTGTTTTTAATTTGTTTAATTACGAGCTTTCTACATTATGTGAAAGCTTGGTATTTGGTATTTATCATGAAAATTCAATGACACTGTATACTAGTACATCAAAATTTTGTTTTACAATGCAAAGCATAATTAGTATATAATTAGTATTAAATCACTTCATCGTATCTTAGGTTTCAGATATAATTTATGTAAATGGAAAATTGTAAGTGAAAATTTATGTGCTTTTTGCAAAACAACTGAATCGGTTGTTCATGTTTTGTTAGAATGCCCCAAGGTAATATTATTCTGGAAACGTATTGTTGCATTTATTCGTTATGACTTCAAACAAACACTGATATTGAACGAAAAACACTTGATTGTTGGTATAGATTCTAAATGTTTAAATGCTAGAGATATAAATATAGTCATTACATACGCACAATATGCAATGTATAAAATGTATATGTTGAACTACTTTCAGGGGAAAACTTATAGTAGTTTACAATATGGCATGCTTTTAAAAACGAATTACATTTGGATAACATTTCAGATGTATATATCAAATGCTCGTCAACAATTTACTCTGTGATTTTAACCGATTGTCATTTTTTTTCTTCTTTTCGAGATTTTCGTTTAGAAATGAATGTATATTTATATGTATTTTAATAATGTATTGTTGATTGCATCGAATAAATTACCTCTGAAGAGGTTTAAAAAATAGTATAAAGGACATTAACAAACATATGAACAATATTATGTATAATTGTATATTCTAATTCATAGAATTTACAGAGTATCTGAATCCAGACCAGAGTGCGAAATTACGAATTCGCGACTTGCAATTGCCGTTTATATGATATATATAGTCACATTATAATTTTATGTACTCGTCGAAAACTACAGTAAACGATATATAGTACATAAAATGCACACGCTTGCAAGAAGTCTCCCTATTATGAAATATCGATTAAAGGGGTAGAATTAGACAGGCTATCGATTTGCTGAGAAATGTGGTTCCCTTTGTTTCGTAGCACCCCTGTACTTGGCGGTGCGTTTTTGTATAACACACACACCCTGACAAATCAATACCGAGTCCTACTGAAATTATGCCACAAGGGATGTGTTTGACGCTATCATCTCATTCGCTTACAATCATTATAGATAGGAAGTATATTTCAAATGAATTTTCATTTAAACGCATTAACCTGCTTTAGTAAGTTGTATAACGTCCAGCAAGATGTATAAACCTGTCGACATAAGAAGGGATTTATGACTAGAGTTTTTATGTTCTGTCGAATAAATTTTGTCCAATCCTACATGTAATTCTAACGAAATTTAACATCTCAATATATTACAGCAAGATGGCGTCGAAATGTAAACCCGTAAATGAGGCATTGGGACAATTGAGAGCAATGACGAAAAAGAACAGTCATGTCATAGAAACAGGGGCGGCGCTACAGGGGGGGCAGGGGGCGGCCGCCCCCTATCATTTTTCAAGCGAGCAAAAAAAAAAAAAAAAGGAAGAAGGGGGAAAAAAGGAGAAAGAGAAGGGGAAATGGAGAAGAGCAAGGCTAGGCCATGCAATTATGACATAACTGTTATAGTCCTATTTGTTATTTCAAGACCCTCGACGTGCGACGTTGCTATACGCGTCATTTTGCCCCCCCCCCTATTTAAATACCCTGGCGCCGCCCCTGCATAGAAATCAAACAAAGACGGTCCTTTAATTTGACATAGATTCGACGTGAAAGCACTTCATTAACTTTGAATGGAATTTTATATAGAGATGTAGGGGGAATCTTCGGAGGTTTCGATGAAAAATGATTTTTAAAATTTAGTACAAAGAAGAGTGAAATTTAAGTCAAGGTTTTTACAAAAGAAACATTTTGTAAGAAAGGCTATAAATTCATAACACAGTGTATATTTATGCACCGTGAACACATTTTTTTACAAATTCATCAGTCCATGATTATTTTTTTAATGCAGTATATTTTTATGTATCCGCCAGTGTTCATTTTCATTATAGGTTGAAGCGAATTTCATTGCAGAATTCATAAAATTATAGCAAGCATGAGCTGGTAAAGTAGTCGGAGCATGAAGCTATACAAACCAAGCTTCATGTTCGGAGCAACCAATAATACTAATGGATGCATCAGGACTACAGTGTGAGTAGATACATGTACATGATTTGTAATGGTATAGCATTCCTTGTATTCAACAAGAATGCATTGTTTTAACAGTTTGAAAATAGATCGGTATTAAATACACCTTCTTCTACAAAGAAGATTCAAACTCTTCGGGCAGATATTCTACTCTTTGAAATATATTTATTCAAGCAATGCATACAACATAATTTCAAAACGCACCAGTGTCGCAAATCCATTCTGATTTTTTTTTTTTTTTTTTTTTGGAGGGGGGGGGGGGAAAACATTCGGCTCCAAAATTCTCTGACAAGCAAAAAAAAAAAAAAAAGAAAAAGAAAAAAAAGGTTATTCAACAAGGAACAAGGTTGGGGGGGGGGGTGGAATTCGCTTTCAAAATTCTCTGACAAGCAACAAAAAAAAAAAAAAGTTATTCAAAAATGTGGGGGGAAATTCGCCTATCTTCAAAAAAGGGGGGAGGGGACATGTCCCCCTGTCCCCCCTGGATTTGCGCCCATGAAACGCACTCTCTTTGATACTTCAGAATATTGTCTGGCAATTTGAGAATACAATGATAAACCCACAATAGCATAGTATTAGGTTAAGGAGTATTCCATTTCATTAAACAATTCCATTACATAATTCATAACATGTGCGTGGAGGCTGAGCAACCAATTAGCGATGGACGCATCAAGGCCGTAAGCCTATATCCAGGTGCATGCATATACCACTATATACATGTAATATCATCGTTTATTAACATTCACCGGGGATTTTTTGTTTAAACAGGCTCATAAAGACTGAATATTATATTATTAAATAAGTCTTCTTCATTTTTTTTCATTACAGAATAATTACTTTTACATTAAACATTATAATTAATTTGAGTTTTATAATCAATTCGACCACGGCCTTCCGGGTTGGACATCTTCAAATACATCTTTTGAGGCTATACCAAAGATGAGAAGATTTTGTTCAAAATGTACAAAACAATTTGGTGCATCTCTGTCTTTAACACGTTTAATGCAGTCATTTTCATAACAGATTTGGAAATCGTAATATAATTATGAGTGTACAAACATAGAAATGCGTAATTATGATCGTGTAAAGCATTATTTCCTTTAGAAATTCCAATGAGCTTGATTCTTATTATTTTTTATTGTTATATTTTATTAACTTATTATTTTACTAAGAAAATTATTATTTGCTTTTGTTTGTTCTTTTCGGAAATGAGTGAGGTATTCACGAGTGTCGATGATGATTTAATTTCCATAAAAATGTCAACAAAATCTCAAAAGAAGCCTATGTACAGTTAGTGTCAAGTTGTAGGAAAATACGTCTCTGTCATCTCGTTTTTGCTTTTCTTATTTCAAAAAGAAGAAAACGCAAAAAACAACAACAAACAAACCAAAAAAAAAAACCATCAGAGACACTTTCATTTTTGTTTTTGTTTGTCATTTTTTTGAATATTTACAGTGGATTCAAATAGCTGTGATTTTTTTTTTCATTATCTAGCCAAAGATGATTACAGTTTTTAAACATTTCATTATTGCTGCAGATGCCTTGATTAATGATGTCATAATGTGCTTAGCCTTTGGAAATACATGTACCTTTCCTAAAAGTGAAATAAGAAAGTGCTTTAAATTGAGTATTGAATATTTTGAAAAATATAAAAACTGCATAAAAAGGGGCATCGAAAAGTTACCAAAAAGAAAACTTGAGAAAATATGTGAATGTTACTTCTTAAAATGAATATGCCTGTTTGTATTTTTCTTTTATTAGATGATTCCCCCCCCTTTTATGCCCAATTATTTTTCAGGTGAAATTTTAATTCGATCTCGTTAGAAAGATATATTACAGTTCTAGGGATGTATAACATAAAGAGATACAATCAATCTTACAATTGATATCAATCGTAAGTCTATGGCAAACCATGTACTGAAGAGTTACAATTGATCGTAAGATTGATTGTATCTCTTTATGTTACAGACCCCTGATTTGTTTGAATTGGCTATACATGTACATTACTGTAAATAAATATACTTCCAGTTACATGTATCATAGTTCCCAGTGCACAATTTGGTCTAAGAAAAATTTGGTTTGAAAATTTAATCATCTTTGGCTAGATAATGAAAAAAAAAATCATAGCTATTTGAATCCACTGTAAATATAGAAAGAAATGACAAACAATAAATGAAAAAAAAAATGAAAGTGTCTCTGATCGTGTATATATATATATATATATATATATATATATATATTGCGTTTTCTTCGTTTTGAAATAAGAAAAACAAAAATGAGATGACAGAGACGTGTTTTCCTACAACTTGACACTAAAAATTACAGGTTTCTCTTGATATTTTGTTGACATTTTTTTATGGAAATTAAATCATCATCGACACTCGTGAATACAAACATAAGCAAATAATAATTTTCTTAGTGAAATAATAAGTAAATAAAATATATAACAAGAATAATAAAAAAAGAAAAGAAACAAGCTCATTGGAATTTCTAAAGGAAATATTGTGATCAAAGTGATCGAGACAAGTCAAGGCTATCTTGAGTGTCAAAAATTTTTGACTTGCTTATTGGTCACAGCTCACAAACTGGAAAATGGACCCAACAATTAGAAAAACACAGCATACTACCGTATTTTTAAAATTTAATATTTGCCAATTAAGAATCATCAAAACATATATTTGTAAAAAGAGGCCCACCACCGATCAGTAATATACATGGGCCGCGGAACCGGGGGGTTGGGGTTGGGGCTGCAGCCCCCCCCCCCCCTCCCCCACTTTTTTGGTAGATACGTTAAAAAAGATATCGGAAAAAAAGGCTTGAAAATTGTAATTACTGAGTAAAATCAGATCAGCCCCCCCCCCCCCCATTTTCAAAAACGCTCCGCGGCCCCTGATATACATATCTAGTCCAATCATTCGATAATGAAGTATGTTTCCACATTTAAGATATATAAATATATCCAATAATTAGAAAATGGTTATAGTACACAACTTCTATATATAGTTTAGTCATCATAGGTGTTAAACACTATGCATAGGCTTAAAATACAATAAAGTGCAATATCTTATAATTTCCTGTACTGATATTGAGTCAATGTGTCTGAAATATATGCATTTTCTTGCGTTCATTGCTTATCATTAATTTTATCAATACTTACTCTGTGCCAAAACATGATGTAAACTTAAAATCACCAGTACGCAGATGTGAAGGCTAATTGCCGATAAATTTCCCATCGTATCAAAAATTCAAACCGGACAGCATGCTATTCCAATGTGTTTATAATCCAATAATACTCCAGTTTCACCACTGTACGTTTCGTTGTCTTTGCTTAAAATGTTCCAAGATAAACAACTCAAAATCCTTTCACTGAAACAATCCTGTTGTGTTTTGCAACTATACCGTCTTCAGACTTATATCACCTTTCACTGAATCAAATTTAACATTTTGTTTTGCAAGCTGGACGTATCGTGGTCGAAAGTTTACGCCAAATGATATACACAGGCCGGTACTCTTACAATAATATTCCAAACATCTATACAAGATAATATGTTTTCCGTGATAATGAAACGGCCAACGAGCTCGTAAGCATGCCACGGTTCGCAGATCTTTGTGTAACGTGCATTCAGATTGATGATTCAAATCGGAGCTTTTTTTTTCTTCTATTGAATAAAAAGCAAGCATTCTCTCGCAGTAGCGTCGTTGGTTGCATAGCGAACTACCGCTATTGTTATCTAGTCTTGCATAAGACCTTGTTAAGTCCTCTGTTTTCTGAGCGGTCAAGAAGTGAATAACGGTTTACGAATTTTTCTGTAGAATAAGCTTTTTATTCAAGTGCACAATAATAATTATGATTAAAATCGATTTTCTTAAAAAAATAAATAGATAAAAGTGGGTTGCACTGTAATTTTGATAACCTAATCTATGGGATTTTAATAGTTTTAGAATGACTGGAAACATGTGGTGCCGTTTTCTGGGCTTATCATTTTGAAATGCCAAAAGGTTAACATCTCAGCACCTGTATGCTGAAGCCAAAATTATTTACATCATCGGCATAATATAGTGCGATCATGCAAGCCAGCATATTAAGGTCTGGTAAGGGGAGACTAACATAAAATTAATGGTCACTGTCAGATTCTGCATTTATGCAGGGACATAATTATTCATTATGAGCCGTGTTTTTTTTTATTTTTCATTTTTCTGTGATCAAAGTGGTATCCATAGCAACGGAGTAAGCTTTCATGAATCATGTGAATGGGGCATAGCGGAACTAAATACGTGAAAATGGACTTGTTGTATACGGCTTGCATTATTGTGAGCGCTATTTGAATGATTCAAAAAGCGGGGAGAAATGGTTTGTGTTTGCACGTACAGTCATTGTTCTGTTAGGGTCTTGTTGATGGGCGGGGACTGAGATTAGTCATCAGCTGGTCGACAGGCGCTGTATAACAGAAACATAAAAGAAAAAGAGGGAGGGTGTAACTTCGTTGTTGTACAAATTTTATTGACCAGAAAATACACCACGTTAAACGAGCCGCAATGAGCTTTATTGGTAGTTTTTTTTTCTTCTTTTCTCCTTTTTTCTTCTTCTTCTTCTCCTCCTTCTTCTTTTTCTTCTTCTTCTTCTCCCCCTCCTTCTTCTTTTTCTTCTTCTTTTTCTTCTTCTTCTTCTTCTACTTCTTCTTCTCCCCCTTCTTCTTCTTCTTCTTCTTCTTTTTCATCTTCTTCATCTTCTTCTTATCTTCTTCTTCTTCTCTTCTTCTTCTTCTTCTTCTTCTTCTTCTTCTTCTTCTTCTTCTTCTTCTTCTTCTTCTTCTTCTTCATTTTTTTTCTTTTTTTTTCTTTTCAAGAGAAGCATCAATAAATTACCCATACCCGAGTCATATGTTCACCTTCAGTTTCTTTAGTTTTCAAAAAAATAAGTACTTTAATTCGAAGCCGGGAACAGAAGCAGGGCCTCTAATTTCATTTTTTTTTTTTTTTTTTTTTGGGGGGGGGGGAGGTTCCAAGTCAGCTTAAAGAATATGGCTTCTTCCTCCTCCTCCTCCTCCTCCTCCTCCTCTTTCTCCTTCTTCTTCTTCTTCTTCTTTTTCTTCTTCTTCTTCTTCTTCTCCTCCTCCTCCTCCTCCTCCTCCTTCTTCTTCTTCTTCTTCTTCTTCTTCTTCTTCTTCTTCTTCTTCTTCTTCTTCTTCTTCTTCTTCTTCTTCTTCTTCTTCTTCTTCTTCTTCTTCTTCTTCTTCTTCATTTTTTTTCTTTTTTTTTCTTTTCAAGAGAAGCATCAATAAATTACCCATACCCGAGTCATATGTTCACCTTCAGTTTCTTTAGTTTTCAAAAAAATAAGTACTTTAATTCGAAGCCGGGAACAGAAGCCAGACAACTGCGTTCATGCAGACGTCTGTACACTGGAATGGCAGAACGAAAATATGAGGGAAAATAGAGGTATTGGACGTGACAAAGTAAAATATAAGCCAACGCCTTGTTTTTGAACCTTTTTTTTGTTGTTGAAGAATTAAACTTGTATGGATTTGTATTATCGAAAATTTACTCTATTAATTTTGATCTTTTTTATATTTACATTAATTTAACTGTATCAATCTTTCTTTCACATAATTATTTCATTCGTTGGGGGGGGGGGGGGATATATCACCTAAGTTGGCAAATGTCTTATACTAATTTAAAGTCGTTTGAAATGTTTACTCCATTATAGCTGTAAATCTGTGGTTGGTTTGTGAGAGTATTGCCCTATATCTCCACCCTGGGGGTGGGGAGGGGGGGGGGGCTTTATATAGTGTTCATAACAAAGAGCAAATCAAAGTCATGAGTGTAAGCTTAATTTCCGAGGGGGTAGGCTGATGTCTCTTGTACGAATATTAATTTTCCATGCAGTTTCAATATTTTACGAACGAGTGGAACGAGCGAGCAAGGATTTTGACACTTTTCTTTTATACTGAGAGATCCAAAATGTGTCATCAAAATATGAAAAATAAAGTATAAAATATATCATAGGGGCCTATACTTAAAGACTCCTCGCCCCAAAATATGAAGTGACGTTTTCCCGAGTAATTATAATGATAAAATTATCGGGGTGCTGCCTCCTAAGAGCCCGGCTCCCCCGCCTTATAGATTATCAATTTTGATGTCGCAAATTGTTAAATGGCATTATATAACCGCATTCTCTTTTCAGAAATATTACAAACAATTATAACGACAATAACAACAATGAAAACAACAAGAACGACATCAAAATACCACCAAATAACAACAAACACAATTAAAACAACAACAACAGCAACAACAAGCTAACAACAACGTCAAATTATTTTCCTGTTATAATATGCTTTCTTTTATTTCGGGACGACACGATGCTTGCGTATGTTAGCTTATAGCACGTGATGGCGCTCTTCACACGGTGCATACAGAGCCCTATCTAAGGCTCTAGCCTTAGATAGTCAAAGAAAATGCGATCAACCAAACTGTACCAAAAATTAATGGAATTAGACCAAATGGCAATCTACTAACTAAACCAGTGGCGGATTTAGGGGGCAGGGGGGGGGGGAATCCCGGCCCATGCCCCCCCCCCTTTGAAAGAAAACAATGCATTGTGCCCCCTTCCCCCTTTTAGAACGGAAAATCTTTTTTTGTTGTTGTTTTTGGGGAATTTTTTTTTTTGCTTGTCAGAGAATTATGGATATTGTACAATGGAACTTTGCATTTCAGAGAAATTTTGATCACTGAAGTCCAATTGTAAATATTATAGACTTTTTTTCCTTCCTAAAAGTTTCATACCATTGTCGCAAGCCACTTTATCCTGCTTCACACAGCTTTGGGACTGATTTAAAAAAAAAAAAAAAAAAAATAAAACCTTCATAATTTCAAAGTAGGCGTGTGTGTGTGTTAGAGAGATAGAGGGAGAGAGATAGAGAGAGAGAGAGAGTGAGAGAGGGAGAGAGAGAGAGAGAGAGAGAGAGAGAGAGAGAGAGAGAGAGAGAAGGGGGGGGGGGGGGGGAGTGGAGACTGAGGGATGGTAAAGACCGTTACCGTTAAAGATAAAGCGAGGGTGATTATTACCATGATTACAGATTGAACGGTGTGAATAGGAGCTATAATCGGAAAAGCGTTGTTTTTGTACTCCCATGAATGATGCAGAACTTATTTACTTTCTTAATTATGATGAATAAAATAAGTGAAAGGTATCTGCATCATTCAAGTGGGGGCTGGTGGCATTTCAAAAATGCTTTACCACTTGTTCTTATTCAGTCCTATTGTATCTATTCACCGTTTTACGGTACTCAAAATCATGACTCGAGAATCTATCGATCATTTCACAATACATGTAGTTCATTTATTGAGGTCTGAAAATATCATCAGCTTTAGTTACAAAACATCCATATACTAATCAATAATGATACACGATGCATATATTTTTTCTATTCATATTCTTTTTCTTCCCTTCCTACATGTACAGATAGTAACCCGGAGCAAAACTTTCGGATACGTGATGGGCGCATATCAACTCACAGAAAAATTCGATGGTGACAAGAATCCTATTCACACTGTATTTAATACAGTTTACACACACCGAACTATTCATTTAATTCTTCGGATGTGACTCCTACGTCGGAAAGAGCGATTGATAACTCATCCAGTTGACCAGATCTAAATAACCATATACAATAGAAACATATCATTCAAATATCACTTTACTACATGTAAAACGCTGTAAAGAAACTTCATATTTGATGACATCATACATGTCTAAAAATGGACATGGGAGTTACTTTCAGATTTGCATTGTTACTATAAGACAAACTAACAATAATACATAAAATACATATTACATGTACAACTGTACATGAAATATAGCATCATAATTTTCATTTGTTCAAAGATAAGATTACCAGCTGCCATTATAAATCATCTATAATCTCATAAACATATATCATCACAAAGCAAATTGAAAAAGCAGATATATATTTGGATCTCATCCACTTATTTTTTGGTCCACACTACATACACATATAAATCTATGGCAAAGAAAATATTTGCACCAACACTTTGGCAATTTATGCTAATTATATATCTAATTGCATTAATAAAAACACAGAAATAAATCTGATAAACATTTAACTTTCATTCTGAAGTAAACTTTCGGCAAACACTTTGCCCCATCTTTTAGGGCATGTGCCGCGAGGAATAGCAGTACAAGTATGTTTGATACTGCAGGTAGTATGGTATGGGGAAGGGGGGGGGGGGGGTAAATAGAGCAGCATCTTAAAAGCAGCGGAGCATAATACCATTACTACTACTACTACTACTACTACTACTACTACACATGTAACACTACACCCTACATCTACTGCTACTGCAAATGCAAGTACAACTATTGTGATGTACATATAGATAAATTAATCTATAAACACCAATGCAAATTTACACTTTCCAAAAAATCAACCTACATGTAAGGAAATTTCAGTATCCCTTTGCATCAATTTTTGAATGTTGAAAGTGTGCCAACATTGTGACAACGATGTATTAAATAATCCAAACATTTTTCTATAAGAGATACACCAAGGTTTTGAAATTGCCCTCGAATTTTCCAAAACTCTTAGCAATGATGTTCTATCAACTACAACTACAGCAATCTACAAGTACTGAGGTACAATTTGCATTGTTTTTTTTTTCTTGGCAGAATATTCCCAAGCACTCACTAATTAAAAAAAAACACACACACCAATGAATTTTGGTAGCGCGTTTATCACAGGAATACATAATAGGTACTCATACTGCTTCAGTGGCATGTGAAGAAAGACAATAACTAATGGTCACGGTAACAATAATAATTAGGTCTTATAGAGCAAATTTCATGATTTCATGAAATACTGATGCAGGTAGAATATTCAATCTTTGTGATTATCTTGCTAATTGATGATTGCATATAGGGCTGCAGAAAACAAATCACTGGTAGATCATGTCCTCCAGAATACAGTACTTAAAGGGAAAGTCCACCCTGGGATTTAGTTGATTTGAATAAAAGCAGACAAATGAGAGAAACAGATTAGTGAAAGTTTGAGAAAAATCCGACAAGAAATAAGAAAGTTATGAATTTTTGAGGTTGTAATCAATCAAACACAAATTGGCAACTTGCTGACGTATTTTGCAAGCTCCTCTCTCATTTGGTCTGTACAGAAAATTTCATAAATGTTCATCTTCTTAGTTGTTGATGAAGGAATACATTTGTTTCATACAGGTTCTGTGTAAAAACATATGTGCAGTGATTATATCTAGGTTGCACGTATGATTAAATATTTTCTTTAGAAAAGTGGAAATTTACGATTCTTTTAGTACAGGGCAAATGGGAGAGGAGCTCGCAAGATACATCATAGAGTTGCCAATTTGTGGTTGATTTATTACAACTTTAAAAAAATCATAACTTTCTTATTTCTTATCGGATTTTGCTCAAACTTTCATTGATCTGCTTCTTTAATTTGTCTCCTTTTAAAACCGACTTGATATCAGGGTGGATGTTCCCTTCAATCAAATAAATATACAATTTTACATATAATTACATTATTTTGATAAATTAAAGTGAAGAAAACGGTTGATTGGATTGTAGAACAAGGTGTGCCACAGCATGGAATGTATATATAATACAAAAATAGTGATCAATAATCAATAAATGTTACATAATGCACACAATTTTTTTTTCAAAATTCAGAACTACATATAGCTGATCTGAATAACAACTCGTTACATTTTAGGGTGTCAAAAAAAATCTGTAAATCGCAGACAGGAGTTTCTGCAAAACAGCTCTATGAGTACTTATCACATGATGGCTGGGACTTCATCTCATGTCTTAAAGGGCATGTTGCACGACAAATAATGGTTAACAGGGGTCCGCTCGCTATTCATAGAAAACTGCTATTCATTTAACACGCGTTATGAATAGCGGTCCTTATGAATAGTTATGAATAGTGGTCCTTATGGATAGAGGTCCTTTAAATGTGTTGTTGAGCAATAAAATCAGAATTCTGCTTTTGCAACATGGCAAGCAATAGACTGTATTTGCTATAATTACATGTAAATGTGTTGTTGAGCAATAAAATTAGAATTCTGCTTTTGCAACAGGACAATTGCAAGCAATAGACTGTATTTGCTATAATATTATGTAACCAAAATAATTCTTTAATTTTGTAACCTCTACATCAACCTTAACCTTAAAGTATTGTAACCTTAATTTGGCAATAAATTCTCCAAATACTCTCACAGCCAAGCATCACCTGTACATATGTACTAAGACAAAACTAATGGTTCCATTTGTTTAAAAAAAAATGTAGCGATAATAAAAGAGAGTCTCTTTTTTACTCAAACAAGTACATCAATGACTCTAGTACTATAGTATTGCTGGTATACATTTACATGTATCTAATTACACTATTACATGTAGATTAGATAAATACATTTATATCTCTTCAATTGCAGCTGATCCCATATACGATTAATGATATATTCTTCAAACCAGATCTAAAGGGAAGCACACACTTTGTGATTAGAATCAATGGTCAAATGTTTGTCAAATTTTGTACATTACATAAGATTGTCAAAACAATTACAGACAAGTTGCATTAAAGAGAGTATTAATTGCATATAACTTTCATGGCAAGCATATCGAATCTTGTATTTTTTCCTCAAACAATTTTCAGCATTATGGAGACCCTGATATTAACTTTTTTGCATGTACTTTTTTCACCATCAAACCCTGAAAATTGACAGTATATCATTTTAAGAGACAAATTTCCAAGGATATGACATCACCTTCCTAAGGCAAAACAGGTGTCATAAGGCATGGCATAGAAAGTTGAAGAAAAAATAATCAACAATCTTTACCAGATATATTAATGTTAATTTTTTAATAAGAATAATATAGCTTCAATTTGTATAATGGTGTAAAATAATATTTATTTTATAACCACAACTGCAAGAGAAAATTCTGATCTTGCTTCTGATAACTTTTGGACTGATTTTTTTAAAAATGTGTTTGAAAGTCAAACAGCACATTTAAAAATTGTACCTGAAAAGAATGAAATACATTTATACATCATATCATTGTACCACAAAATAGAGATCCATTTTTGCTTTCTTTCTCTTTGTGTGTATACAAACTTAGTGAAGAAACATTCTGCTATGTACTGTTTGATACATGAGGAGGTAAAAATATTACAACACACAGGCTTGTATTCATAAAGGTGGAAGAATTTAGACCAGGGCCCCCGTTTCATAAAACTTTTTATCAATAGCAATTGCAACAGATCTATGAAAAATTTGCTCTCAGCCAATCAAATGCTATGATTTCGGTAACTTATAACAGTCATTGTAACAAGTTTTTTATGAAACAGGGCCCTGGTTTGACTTTCATTGTAGTGATCCAACTTATGGAGCACCATGTGTCAACTTCTTTACCGTGTATACGTATGTATCCGGTCATTATGTAACAAAATGAGCAAATGTAATGAATTAAGTACATGACAATGCTACGTTGATTCATAATGACATGATTGTCTTTCTTCATTAATTTGTTACAGAATTATGATAGTTTTTAAGGGATGAAGAATTTGACACTTGGTCCTTCGCAAATCAGTGGACAAAACTCTGTCGGGGTCTAAACCTACACCAAAGCTGGTATATTTCTATGAATACAGCCATACATGTAGTATGTATTACTATCTTATGAGCTGACTTATTCTTCTTTCTCTTTGGGGGTGTAGAACCGTTCCATGAAAGCTCTGCGAATGCTGCCTGGGATCTTCTGATGTTTATGGATTAGTCCCTCCACAGCTTCATGGGCCTAGTCAGAAATTTGTCATACATATTGAAATACATTTATAAGAAAAAAAGACAAATTTCAAATTTGATTTGATCAAGAAAATGAATTCAGAGGAACATCTTGCAATAAGTCAGTTTGTAATTATAATTTGTGCAAGTTCAGATAAAGGTCATTTGTACCAAGTACAATTGACCTCTATACACTTTGTATGCACCACAATGCGAGCATCAGTATGACAAACAAGTAGTGCTTCCACCAAAACAAATACACGTGCACGTACTGATTGGGGTCATTTCAGGGTCATTTGTACCACAAACTAATTACGAACTGGCTTATCACACCGGCTTTAGCCTTGGCGCAACAGTAACACTTTAAGGCCTTCAAGGATTTGTTAATTTTCAGGCAAGCATGCATCTGCATCTACTACACCCCTGGGTTTGAAGAGATGAATAGGGTTGCATGAAACATGGTCCAATGTCAACACTTTCGCAGTCAATTACCTACACTCACTAACCTCCTAACTTCAATGCTGGACCAAACACTATACCTGACTCTAACCTGTACCCTAAACCTTAGCTAAAACCCAACTGCAACCCCAACCCATATCTACAATTCTGACACAATGAAGCTTGGAGTTCTTAGTCACCGAAGTGAATGTCAGATCACCATGAACAGAGATAAAATTCCTTTACAAGGACATACATGAAAGCTCCCTCTAAGCCAAAATTTCAACTCTCAAAGTGTTCCATGAAAGTCAAAGGTCACTGAAACAAAAGTCTGAAGTAAGGCCCACTCACCTTCTGTACGATGTCATCTACTGTCATCTGAGGATCCCATTGGATTGGAGGGCCAATAAATGTCCTGGAAATAATTAAGAAAAAGAGAGTAATTTGTCATTGTTGTTATCTACAACAACAGGATACATTGTCTGACATATCCTAGGTTCATGTACATGTGCTCAGTAATTAGAAGTCCTCTATATGGAAATTTATGAACAAAAAGTGACATTAAAAGCATATATTTCCTTGGTATTTAGTGTGACCCAAGTTCTGCATGAACATGCAGTAGGGCTGCCAATTTTAAAACAAATATGAACTAAAATTTGTTTATCAGGGGAAAAATGCGTGGGACAAAATACATGTAGCTTGTCCATGACAGATTTAGTGGGTAATAGGCCTACATGCATTTCACAGAACAAAGAAAATAAGTTATCAAGAACCTACACATATCTTACATAATTCTGTACACCTATCAGACTATAGCCATGAGGATTAACACAGTGATTAAGACAGATTTGGGACACTATCCAGCTATCCACATCTATTGTTTGGATAAGGCTGTAATCAAATGGTTCCCAAAACACACAAAAATTAAACTGAGCAATGGCCCTCCAAGACTTCAAACTTGACAAAAAGACACCTTTGTTGCACTGTCTTCAGCCATCTTTTGTCAGGTGATTGCAGTGATAGGGATTACAAGGATTATATGACCATCCCCACTAGCACAAGTAATACGAGATACTAGTAAACCTGTCAATAAAAGATCATACAAAGCCAGGATCATAATTTCAAAATTACCTTGCAAGTCTCCCGGCTCATTAGCTCTATTGAAAGCAATTAGAAACTCTTTATAAATACCAATGAACTCATGAGGATCAGGAGTGATCCTCTTATCTACGAGGTACATACGACCACCTATCTGTTACAGTATGCTATTATATCCTATAATTGCCCATAACCGAACATAAAATTATTTCACAAATAGCCTACCATACACCGCCTCCGTCCCCCGGGTTGCCGTATGAAACCCGTCACCCGCCATGACACTTCCTCCGAAACCACACACCAAGAGAGCACCCGCAACCAGGACACGCAGACATGTCGCAACTGCGAGGCGAGGGGTAGGAGGGGGGGACACAGATAGGTGGTCGTATGTACCTCGTAGATAAGAGGATCACTCCTGATCCTCATGATCTACTATCAGTACATCCGACCACCTATCTGTTACAGTATGCTAGACCGACACGGACTCAGCGGGAGGCTTGGCTGCGTCTAGCGGTGAAGGAGCGGTGTATTAGCGGGACTGAGAGGCCGACAGTAGCGCTGCTCGAGAAAACGAGGGTACTGCGGCGGGGATGTCCCGGAGATAAAAGGAGATGAAGGAATTCGGGGAGCGCCAATAAGCTGCCTTCTGAATCTCCTCTACGGACACGCCGTTGAACAGAGCCCAAGATGCGCTGATCCCCCTGGCATCGTGTGCACGGGGCGACACGCCAGGCGAGAGAGCATCGGGGCCGGCCGCACGAATGGCGGCAACGATCCACTTCGAGATAGTATCTCTCGAAGCCGGTGAAAAAGGCTCTTTCGTAATCACGAAAAGCTGATCACCAGAACGGCGTTCCTTAGTGCGCGCCCAATAATACTTGAGAGCGCGCACCGGACACCAGACTTTATCCTCCGTCACCGACGAGAGGGTGGACAGCGGTTGGATAAAAATCTCAACCGGTTGGGAGCTGGCAGTCTGGTTCTTCGCCACATAGGACGGGTTGGGAATGAGGCGCACCCCCGCGCGTTCCCAACGGACATGCCCCGGCGCCGCCGACAGTGCGTGCAAGGCACTGCGACGCTGGCCGGAGGCAATCGCCAAGAGGAAGACCGCTTTAATGGTTACATCTCTAAGCGAGGCCTCAGCGAGGGGCTCAAAAGGCGCCCTGGCAAGGGCCTCCAGCACCCGAGGGAGACTCCACGACGGGAGCAATCTCCTAGTCGGGGGGCGCTCCAGGAAAAAAGCGCGGACCAGGCCGGTCAGGGAGGGGGCAGTAGAGACACTGGCCCCATCCGCGAACCCAGCGTGGATAACGGCAATTGCCGAACGGTAGCCACGGATGGTCGAGACAGTCAGGCCCTTATCGAAAAGGGAAATCAGAAAGTCTGCGACATCCCTTAGAGGTGCAGAACGGGGATCCACCCCGTGTGATTCGCACCAGCTAAAGTATCCAGCCAAACGGGAATTATAAGATTCCCGGGTGGACTCCCGTCGGCTGCGAGCGACGAAGGTCGCAGCCCGCTCTGAAAGGCCCGCCTGAGCTCCAGATTCCCTGACAATGGCCAGGCAGTCAGGTGGAGCGTGGCCGGTCGGGGGTGCAGAGTCCCCGACACTGGCTGGGAGATCAGGTCCGGACGAGCGGGAAGGAGCCTCGGATTCCCCACCAGTAGGCCCGTCAACTCGAGGAACCACGTCCTCTTGGGCCACCACGGGGCTATGAGGAGGAGAGTTGCTTGGTCCTGCCTCACCTTCCGCAGAACGCGGGGAATGAGGGCGAATGGCGGAAACGCATAACCCCGGAATCCCTTCCACGGGAAGGAGAAGGCGTCCATCCGCCAGGCTGCCGGGTCCTGCACCCTCGTGCAGTACATCGGCAGCCGTGCGTTCAACTCCGAGGCAAACAGATCCACATCTAGTGGGGGAAGCTGGCGCACCAGCAGATGCATGACCTGCGGGTGGAGCGTCCACTCCGAGGGGAGAACCCGGCCCCGGGACAAGAAGTCTGCGATCAGATTGTCCCGGCCCGGAATGTACGACGCAACGGGGAAGACCCCCATGCGTCGGCACCACCTCCACAGCTCCGCCGCTAGGGCGTTCAGGCGCGTGGAATGGGTGCCCCCCTGTTTGTTGATATATGCTGCAACGGTGATGTTGTCCGTGCGTATCAACACAGCCCGGCCGCGGATCAGCGGCAGAAAGTGGAGGAGTGACAAGGCAACAGCCTGAAACTCCAGCACATTGATATGTGGGAGGGTGGCCGAGAGGCACCAGTCCCCATATGCATGCAGGCCCTGACAGTGTCCGCCCCATCCCATGTGGGAGGCATCGGTGGTCACTGTGATGGAGGGCTGCGGGGGCTGCAGGGGGTTGCCCCTGATCAGAAACTCCGGGCGGCCCCACCGCCAGAGGAGAAGGCGGGCGGCCGGAGGTAGCGGCACAGGCCTCGTCAGGGGGTCCCGTGACGGGCGGTAGTGCTTGAGAAGATGGATCTGTAGCGGGCGCATGTGCAGCCGGCAGTCCGGCAGCACATCGACCAAGCTCGCCAGGAACCCTAGGAACTGAAGCCAGGTCCTGGCTGGCACCCGCCGCCTTAGCCGAAGACGGCGGGCGGCGCCCGTAATCGTCGATACCCGCTCCGGGCTGGGACGTGCCAGTTGCCGGGGGATATCGATCACCGCACCCAGGAAGGTCGGGCACTGCGTGGGCACGAGCTCCGACTTCTCCCAGTTTACGAGGAACCCCAGGTCTTGCACTGTTCTCAACAAAAAAGCCAACTGGCGGGAGAGCAGGACCTGGGAGCTGGCTACCAGCAGCCAGTCGTCCAGGTAGCAAAAGACCCGCAGGCCTTGCTGCCGGAGGAAGGCCGCCACGCACGATACAAGCCTGGTGAAAAGGCGTGGTGCGGGCTTCAGGCCGAAGGGTAGGGCGCGGAAGCGGTACACGTTTCCCCCGAACGCGAAGCCCAGCAGATCTCTGGAGGCTGGGGCGATGGGGACGTGATGATAGGCATCCTTCAGATCTATAGATACTGCCCAATCGCCTGGCTTGAGGCACGGGAGTATGGAAGCCAGGGTCTCCATACGGAAGTGCTCCGTATTGATGTGTCGGTTGATTCTCTTGAGATTTAGAATCAAGCGGAACTTCCCCGAGCGCTTGGGGACAAGGAATATGGGGGAAAGGCATAACCGCGGATGATCGCGGGTCCTTTCCACCGCCCCCTTCGCAAGCAAGGCGGCGATCTCGGCCGCCATGGCTCGACGCAGAAGCGGAGACATGCGAGGGGATGGAAGACGGACGACGCCTCCGGGCAGGGGGGTGGCTAACTCGACGGAGAAGCCACCGCCGACAACGGAGAGAACGAAGGCGTCGTCCGTTATGGCCGCCCAGGCCAGCTGGAAGGCCTGAAGGCGGCCGCCCACCCCGGAGGGGGGGCCCTGAAGCGCTCGGGGCAAGGAGTCAAAAGCCGCCGCGGCCCTTGTCGGCCGGGCGGGTAGACCCCCGCTGC
This sequence comes from Heliocidaris tuberculata, assembly GCA_025618425.1. Taxonomy (NCBI): domain Eukaryota; kingdom Metazoa; phylum Echinodermata; class Echinoidea; order Camarodonta; family Echinometridae; genus Heliocidaris; species Heliocidaris tuberculata. The sequence goes on from CM046841.1 coordinate 25,551,559, forward strand.
TTGCCTCTACCCCTGCGGTTACGGCGCCCCCGGTTTGTGGCCCGGCGGGTCGTCTGTGGGGGAGGCATAGTCACCGTCACACGCTGGGGGGCCGACGCCTGTGGCCGGCGGGGCGATCCCCGGGGACGGTTAGGTCGAGCCTGAACTGATATCAGCTGACCTGCTAACTCCCGCGCCTGCTGGCAACGGGTTAGCGCCTCCTTGATGCGGGGCGCGAACTGGCCAGAGAAAAGGAACGGCCCTTCGAATGGCATCCCACTCGTGAGCTGCGTCCTTTGCCTCACCGGGAACCCGAGGGCCTCGAGGGCCAGGTCCCGGCGTCGGCGAGTAGTGAAGAGTGCGGTACGCGTGGACTGCTTCCATAGATGCTCCGAGATGGACATGAGGAACGAGTCCAAGAGCTGGCGGTCCTCGGGGGAGACCCGGAGGTCATCCGCCTGTACAGCCAGGTTCGTTAAGGCCCCGGCATAAGCCGCTAGACGCATCGAGGACCTTGCTAGGACCGACAAGTGCGTCCACCGCATATCTTCTTCAAGAAAGGCGCGACGGCGGAGAGGATTGGCCCTGCCTACATAATCCCCGAGAGCTAGGAGCTCCGGGGAGAGGGTCTCGGGCTCGAGGTAGCGGGCCATGTCCGCGGGCTGAAAAGCAAAAGCCCGACGCAGGCCGGCGAGGCCCCTCCTAGGGGGCGGCTCCCGGGCGATACGCCCGTACTCCTCCTTGAAGTCTGCCGTGAGGGGGATACCGGGCTGAGCCCCGGCTCCCCCTCGGAACAGCCGGGACGCCGGGGGTTGTTGTTCCGCCGGGTCCGGGCGAACCGTATAGAATTCTTCGAGGTATCGAAGAAGTAAGGCCTCCGCCTCCTCACTGAGATGCCTCAACCCAGGCGGGGCTTCAGTCCCTGTAAGGGACGGCGCCGCTGAGGAGGCCGACATCGAATCCCACCCAGAAGTAGAGGGTTCGGACTCGGTCGCTGTAGGAGACTCATACAGCTCAGAGAGGAGAGGCATGGGCGGGGTAGGCGTCGGTAGCGGGAGGGGAACCTCCGCTGGCGGCACGCTATAACCCGCCGGAGCTCGGGTCACCAGGCCCGGGGAAGGGCGGGGGAGCCGAGGCTGGGATGCAGTACCCGCCTGGAGCAGGGGGAACTCATCCGTAAGGGCTGTGCCTGCAGACGAGGCTAGGCCACCGGCGGCCGTAGTCTGGTCAAACAAAGGCACCGGGCGACCATCCGCCCGCGCAGGGAAAGTCTCTTCCCCGGGCGGAGCACCCAGCGCCGCCGGGGCGCGGCTCGCGCCCGCCCGCTGGCGGGGGAGCGGCCCTTCCGGCGCAGTAGCGGGTAAGGAGGGGGCAGTAGCGGCTGCAGGCAAGTCAGCCGACTGGCCTGTAAACGCCCAGCCGCGGTTCTCAGCCAACCGGCTCATCATAGCGAAGAGCTCGGCCTCGCTAGGCTGAGATTTGCCCACCTTCTTCTTCTTCTTACCCGTCTTCTTAGTCCTCTTTGCCGAGGGAGAAGTCGATGGGGCAGAAGCGGACCGCTTCCTGGACTTCTTCTTCCTCTTAAGAGTCGCCCGGGGCGAGCCCTGGGGCTGTCCCGCCGGCGGAGTGCCGGTGGAGGAAGCCTCGTAGAGCTGCCAGTCCCAGGCGGGAGCCTCGACCGGCGCCGCCTGGCTAGGCGGGGCGGGGAGAGCTCCAAGGGTGGTAGCTACCGGCCTACGAGAGGTCCGGGTGCTCAAAACCCTGGAGACCTGGGAGGTAGTCGGCTGAGAAGTAGCAGCCGCTACTCCCCCGCTCTCATACCCCACGGGCAGCCCGGTCGGGCCGGGGGGGAGCGGACAGGGCCATGGCTAGGAGCCGCTCTAGCAGCAGGAGTGACCAGGCGGTCAGTGCTGCGAGCGGCCGGGGCGGGGGCGGCTCTCACGAGCGAGGACGCTCGGAGCGGCTCCCCGGCGCTCTCTAACCCCTGGGTCAGTTGGATAGGACCGGGGGGAGAGCGGGTGGTAGAGCTCCGGTCATGGCGCCATGGCCTGCACCCCTCCTCCTCCGACTCGCTGCCCCCGGAGGCGAGAAGCTCAAGGGGAGGGTCGGCTGGGCCGGACCCTCTACCCTCCGGCGCAAGCACCGGTAAAGGCTCTCCCTCTACAGGGGGATCCCGGGCGGGAAGCCCTAAATCCGGCGGCCTGGCGGCCGCGGAAGGGACCAGGGCTTTAGGAGCCCTCTGGATCGGGGGGTGGGAAGTTAGCCAAGCCTCTAGCTGAGCCCAAGTAGGCTCAGACCAAACGGAGCATACCGCACAGGGATCGGGACGGGTGCATCGCCTGTGCAGTGGACAACACGCGTGCACGTCCCAGTCCGGCAATCCCCGGCGGCAGACCTGACATCTAAGAGTCATACCTGTAAGGGGAAAGGACTCAGTTAGACACAGAACATATATATAAACAAAAAATATGTATTACCAAGTCAATTGTAAACAAAAAAGAAATTTGTGTACAAGACAAGGGGCGGGAATTAAAGAGCGCTGTGCCAACAAGATAGATCTACATTGACGGCAGAGCGCTACGAACGCCTAGGAAAGAACATGAAATTAAAACATGTACCAAAAAAGCCCAGAAACCCAAGTCTACATAAATGATGTGCATTTTGGACCGGGCGGCTTGCCATAGGCGAAAAATCAAATCTGGCGGCATTTGGCCTGCCATACAAAAAATTTTTCTCAAAGTTTCCAATTTCAACCAAACGGTGGAAAACACTAAAAAACTAACTCCCGGGACTACTAAATGTCCAACGAGAGGAGAAAAATCTAAACAAAAGCGACCAGAAGGCCGTACAATGGTAGGCAAAGCAGAACAGGGGAGAATCGAGCCAGCACAAGCCACGCTCCGAAGCCGCGGTGCATACAACACACAGTGTGTGTGAAGCAACGCAACTCAAACGAAGTCGGCACAAAGCCGAAACAAAAGCCTGATTTTCCCCTTTTCCGCCGATACAAAGTATCTAAAACGAATTGCTAGCCTAAAACAACAATCAAAAGAATAGAAAATGGAAAGAACTGGCCTGATTGTTGGTAATCTGCGTCGGATGGCGACGGATTTAGGGAGCAATCACAAAAAACGTCTTGTTCGTATAGGGTGCGAACAGGAAGGAGGAAGTGTCATGGCGGGTGACGGGTTTCATACGGCAACCCGGGGGACGGAGGCGGTGTATGGTAGGCTATTTGTGAAATAATTTTATGTTCGGTTATGGGCAATTATAGGATATAATAGCATACTGTAACAGATAGGTGGTCGGATGTACTGATAGTAGATCTCTTTAGCACAAGAAAGTGAAACTTCTATCCCTCCTTTCCTTTTCTGGTATGCTTCTCTTACTTTAGTTTAACCGGGAAACCCCCATATATGGGGACCAATGGAGCTCTAGTCTTCTCATACAGCCACCTGAGGATGCTACGCCCTAGCTTGGGTGTGCGGAAGGCTTCTCGGCAATTCTGAGTAAAGACTGGAATGATAGGCTACAAAGAAGGAAGAAAAAGAGTATTATGGTTTGGTTAGATATATATGCAATAACTTTAGTTTGAAGCTTTCAACTAAAAACATTTCAAATTACAGAATTGGGGCTAAGTAACACAATTACACGAACATGTATCTTGTTATTACGTAAACACATGTAACCTGCAATGGAAGTTACTAGTTATCAGGATAAACGACAATATGACAAAATAGGCAAAATTACCACAAACGTCTGTCAGTGCTAGTATGGTAGCTTTTGACCATGAAGCCTCTTTTCTAAAACACAGGTTGAATTCATACTGCATTTAATCTAAACAAAATGTACATGTATACTTAGTATTCATAACTAAAAAGTACATCTGCCAAACAATCCTTTCTACAGTGAAGGCCTCAACAAGAAATTCTGTTCATGGGGGAGGGGGGGGGGGGGGGGGGAAGAAGGTCTTTGTAGGCATGTGATCTTTCTTTACAGGAAGTCATTAAAGCAGGTTTGACTTTATAACCGTACCACTTTGGCTTCCATGGCGACCTTAGCAAAGCCCTTTCTCTGGAACCACATGAGGGGATATGTATTGTCGCTGAAGTAGGCTTCCCTGGTACCTCCTGGTGCTATAGCCAGTAAGTTACCCTCCTTGAGGATGCGAACACACTCCTCTCGGGTACCCGTGTTCACAGCAAAGATCCTCCATAGTAACTTGAGGCCTGTCAAATTGAGGGGATAGAGTCAATGCAGTGAGAACCGTGGGTTATATGTGTAGGAGCGCAGAGCGATTCACAATGAAGCTTTGGAAAGCTCCCAGAGAGAGCTTTGGTAAAACACCATACAGTACACCACTGTAATGAACAAAATCTTACAGATGCATGTACACAAACTCTCCCACAAATACCCCCTGTAATGAAATAGTATTTTACACTGAATGCAGTTTGTATTTTCATGATCTCTTTTCTACCACCTTTTCACCAAGAATTATAATATGTTACAAGGGACCCTACATCTATGCACATTTAGAAATGATTTGACAATATCTATCGAATCTCTAATCTTCAGAAAATGAATACATTTTTTCTTTTACAAAATCCTGGATCCGCCCCTGTATGAAACTATGACCTTCTTGAACATACCGTACAGTATATATCTCTACATAAGTGTTGAAACCTCTCGACTACTACACCCTCTATACCAACACCATTGTCGCTGAGCAACCATCTACATGTATAGTGCTTACCCAGGTTAAGAACCATTGTCTTCCCTGTAGATGAAACAAAGGGTGTGTTTATAGTTTTTCTTTTTTAGGCCAGAGTCAGTGTTTTGATACATGTATATGTTTCAGTTAAAACGTGGTTATGTGCAAAGCTCTTTTTCTGGCAGAAACAAAACTCACTTAGTGCCGAGTGCGAATCCAGCGGAAGAGGTGAACTTTGACTGGAGAAAGGAGCTACATGTATAAACAGGGTCCCGTGAGACAGCAATGCAAATCGCTAATTCTGGCTTCGCAACTGAGCTACATGTATATAAACACACCCTAAGTTTGACTGAACTCCTAATGAGACTGGATGTAAACAATACAAATCCCTTGAATAATCCAATGAGCATGATAAGAAGCATGTCTTCACGATATAGAACCTGTACAAATACATTTATGTCTATTTCTGGTGACACAGAAGTAGAAAATGCAAATAATTTGAAGTCACAATAATACAGTGCAATTGTTGTTGACAGAAATATATATGTATAGTCATTAACATTAATAATTGATTAAAAAAAAAATTAATCATCAAAGCATGCTGATCAGGTAGAGATAAATTGCAAATGCATACTTCTTGCCCAAAAGTCACTGTTTCTCATGGCTGGCAATGTTTTCCAGACTAAAACAGGCATTTTATAACTTTTAACATACATGGGGCTAACATGCTCCTCATGAATGTGAGATTTTATCACTAAGCATTTTAACCCATTGCCTACTGGAACCGAGTGATTCTTTCATCAAACTATGAGAATGAGAATTCAATTATCAATGCTTAAAACAAAGAAACAGCCTGGAAAATGAATACTTATGCCTGGGAAGTAAAGAGTTTTCCGTAACTATGAACATTCACTTATAAATCCCAAAACATTTTTTATTCTTTCGCCATTGAATCAATTCAATATTAATTAAATGACTTACAACATTTAATGATCTACAAGTGTATGTACATGTAACTGTACCTTGCACTAATTTACTCAATCCATTTAATTGACAGCTGAATTATACAATTTTGCACTAGATGTAAACTTTGATAATTCAATCATAATTTGTTAATGATTAAAAAGTCAAGTGGACAAATCATTCACAAATAAATTGTTGAATAACAACCAAAATTGATTAAAATCTTTAACCAATATTCAACTTCTATGAAACAAAAATGATATGTCCACTCTGAAACACTCTTGATGCAAATCTCTCTTAAAATCTTGAACATTGCCCTCTTTAAGAGGTTTTTGATTGATATCTCTAAACCTCAGGAAATTAGAGTGAATACACTTTTATAAATTAAAGTCATAAAATGCATACATTTACTTGTACAAGTTTTATAACACATTGTCTGGCATTCCATGTATGAATTCTATTCAATGGGTTCTTAAAGTTTGGGCGATACCATTTTTGTGATATTATCTAAAGACAATGACAGCTTGATTGACAGATACTTGAGATGAAACTGTAGAATATAGGACCCTCTTGGTAAAACTTGGTAGAATTGATTTTTCTACCCTTTCCCATTAAAAAAACAGAATAGATTTTTTTTATTGAGCATTCACAATAGATTGGGGGTCCCAATTCGTCAATAAAAAATGTTCCCAAATTTAGACGTTTTTCACCCCCCCCCCCAACTTTTCTCAAGTTCTAGCCCAATGACACTGTTTAATGGAATAAAAACATGACCTTCATGGACATGGAGCGTGTTTTTAAACCGGCAAACGCTACAGTAGCGGAGGTCTACTGGATTAGTTTAAAAACTTTCAATGAACTTCAAAAAGCACAACTTAACATGTTGCAATGTTGAACGTTGATATAGGCATACCATTTTACTATGTTTATAAAGTTATATTTACCATTTTACCATGTTTATAGAGTACTATATAACTGATATACTTTCAATGCAAAGGCACTGCATTCACTATTGTGTAAAAGGCAAGCTACAGTATCTGATGAATAAAACATAAAGTTACATTTCTAAAATTTCAATAAATTTTAAAATAAACTCAATCAAATCATATTATCTAAAATTTCATTAAATCGTATATTAAGAGGTAAGAACTAAAGCAAATCAAATCATACTATCTAAAATTTCAATAAATAATAAATTAAGAACTAAACTAAATCAAATCCTACTATACTTACAACAAAGTTCCTTCAACTTACCATGAAGCTTGTAAACAAATCTATCAGCTACTGTGTTCAAAGAGCGATTGCACTCCAGTCTAATTTTGCTCACGATAAAGTAGATATCAATAGGAATGGTTCCATGATAATACGCCAAGATTGCCCCGCCCTCCTTCGGTAGATTTTCCAATCCTTGAATTTCATAACCTTGAGAGGTTACAGAAAGGAAGAAAACATTCATTTTTTAAAAATTATGAGATCAGTTGCAACCAGAATGTGTTTATAATACAAATCAACCCCATTACCCCACCCCCTTCCTGGAAAAAAGGGAACAGGCATGAATGAATACAAAAGAATACTTCTATCAACATATCATATACTTCTATCAACATATCACATACTTCTATCAACATATCATAGTTTTCAAAATACATGTATCACAATGGGAACATGAAATAAATATCACTGTAGGAAATGAATATGAAAACATTAATGTTTATTAGTGAAAAGAAATTCATTTTGAAATGGTTGCAAATGAAAATGAATTACTTATTCAGCTTTGAATGCAAAAAATTAATTTAATAAAACAAAAAACAAAAACCCTTCAAGTATAAAGAAAATGGTCAGCGTTCATAAATTTGTTTTCATTTTCATTAGGAATAATGTACCAAAAATATATAAAATCCTTAATTTGTAATAAATAGAGTAGTATTAATGTAAACAAATTCCACAGTCCACACCATTTTCACTACCTCTAATCATCTTGCTTCCTATTTCATTTTGGACTCATTTTTCTATCACACAGCAATCTTGCATGTACCTATAATAATACACATTAAAAAGGAGAACAGAAGTTGGAAAACATTACCTTGTCAAGCAGAAAAAGATGACAGAAAACAAGAGCATGATCAAGTTAGCAACATTCTCTTCAGTAACTTTTATTTATAAGGGAAATTTAGGTAAATCAGAGATCTAAAACAAGGAAGTCCTGTTACAGAATCAACAATCTTTGGAATCTTTATGAATCTAAAACAAACATTTGACCTTGGACCTACATGTATAATCCACTCTTGCATTATTTGCATATGATATAACTGTTCAAAAGAGTTTCATTACCGAACCAAATTTTCCCCAGGAGGTCCCAGGCCCAGACTATGTTGTTCCTGGCCCTCTCATAAATAGTTGCCGTATAGACATGGGACGTGAGGTCCTCACTGATATGGTTCCAGGCCTTGTAGAGATGGGCATAGATAGAAGTGAGGTAGAGGAAGGCCAGGACCATGAGGGGGATGATGTTAAGTACAGCTACAAACACGAGAAGTCTCGAAAGTACCCAGTAGAGTAGCCATGTTGTTCCAATGAGAAAGTCCAGTATTGACATAGTATCATTATTGCTAAAGAAAGAATGGAGAAATATAGGGCGACAAAGTAATGAGAAAGTGAAAGTATAAACAGGATGTTTAATTCTTTCGGTTAATGGATTGAGATGGAAATCCCGCTGAGCATTAAACAATACACTTTGAGTATTAAAGAATGTACATTTTTCTTCTTAGAACACAAACTGGTACATGTAGGCCTACACATGAAGTTTATTCAGACCTATTTTTAAGAATGAAACTATTTAATTAGCTCTTGAAAGCACTATTAAACTCTTGACAGTTCATTTATGAAAGTTTTTTTTTTTTTTTTTCATTTATGAAAGTTATAAACTTGACGGCCAAAGAAAGACTTAAACGTACTTCATCCCTTTTGCAGCCCTTAATTTTGAAGTTGTGTAAGTAATGTATGCAATAAATTACAACAGAATTTTAATTGGAAAACTTGTGCAGATGTACATGTTGTAAATAGGAGTATAATTTGCTTTTAAGTAAGTAATTAAACAACAATTTGGCAACACCTTATGATTTTCAATTTTAAAAAAATCCAGCAATTTTTATAATTTTTTGATCGTTATTTACTTACTAGTACATATACTTGCGTTGATTTCTGAATAGCTCCCTCTGCGACAAAAGCGAGATTTTCATTTCTTACAAAGGAGTTATAGAACTTGTGACCTGAAATTTCATAGGCAGTACAAGATGTCTGCTAAACCTGTGGCTGTGCAAAGTTTCACAGAATTTTGTGTAAAGTCTGCAAAAGGGATGAAGTAACTTTAACATTCAGTAATAAAAACACTGAAATTTCTGATGTGAAAATACCATGGAGAGCACTTGATTGGAAAGTAAATGGGAGTTCACACATTGGTGGAAATTTCAACACAAGCTACTCCTATCCTTAGCACAATTAAATAAGAAAATTATACAATGAGAACTTTAATATAGTTTAAAAAGCTGCAATGAAAATTAAGAATTTTAACATGGTTTCCACAAAGAAAATGTTATTTAAATTGATAATACTTTGAACAAGAATTTTAACATTAAAATATCATTTTAACTTTTAATGTAGGTCTATACGCTATAATCAGTAACTTATAATCTCTTACTCTCCATTTGGTAGAATCATATTTTTAAAATCCAGACTACATGTAGACCTACTCCATTTGATTTTCCCTGGTTTCAGCTACTACTTGATTGTACCAGGCTGTACACTTCATTGCCTTACCTAGACAGAAAATTCTGTCTCTTGTTCGTTAGCTCTTCACTTAGAGACAGAAACGGTCGTATCACTCTGCTGTGCAAACCGAATACACATTGACTTACACACTAATAAGAGTTTGAATACGGCTGCAAGATTTTCAAACAGAGAATACCTTGGACCCTGAATTACCTGAAATAGGAGCTTTAAATGAATTATTCAGTCAAATTGGTAAGTTGAACCGATTCCTTAAATAGTAGAGCCTAGGCCTAACCAATTCAATAATAATATGTAGATCAGATATATGATGAAAAATCAAATTATTACGATTTTTCCAACTACACATCAGCGTGTAGTTGGTTTGCACAGCAGAGTGATATGACGGATGCCGGCTAACTCGGCACTAGGGCGAACTCGGCCTTGGCGGAAAATCGCGGCTGAGTGAGCCCAGAGAGTTAAATTGATCGCAAACACTTGTGTTGAATTTCACATTAATTACACATTTCAAAACACTTAAATTCAAATTACTTGATATCAATGTGTAAAATGATTAACAAAGAAGTAAAGTTGAAGATTTGAAGGAGTAAAATTATACAAAACATGAAATTTAATGCTAAAAAAGGGTACAGTGCGTAGCGTGGACTTCAACTCTTGAAACATAGTCATCGCGCAGTGCCGAGTTCGCCCTAGTGCCGAGTTAGCCCGACCCCGATATGACCATTTCTGTCTCTAACAGTCTAAGTGAAGAGCTAATGAACGAGAGACAGAATTTTCGGTCTATGCCTTACCCTACGCCTGCCATGAATAGTTGACATGACTCTTGTGAAGGGTTGCCGCCACACTGCTCTACTTTGAACTCCATCTTAAAATCAAAATTCAAATGTAAATTCTGCAAATTCTGGTCTCAACTCTTGTCTTAACTTAGCTTAGTTGATCCTAGATTGCCCGAGGATGTACTATTGGCCCTGCTTGGTGTTGTTTCAAAAATGGCAATGTTTCATTAAACAAACAAACAAGTTGCGTTATTCGTTAAGAAACAAACAAGCACGAGTCGACTGTCTGATTTTTATCAAAATCTTATAGTCTAGACTCTAGATCTCTAACTTTTAGTTCCACTACCGTGTTTGATCTTGATCTTGGGCAATTAAGAACTTGAGGTATTGCAGCTGGATCAAAATCTTTGACTTGTAATCTTGTCAGCCAACCCGCTGAATGATGTACATGTAGCTAGTTTGAATTAGTCGGCAGATCAATACGCCAGATTGGAGTGACGGGGAGAGCTCCGAGGGGTTCACCAGGGCCCAAGCCAGCTAGCAGCACATAACCACCGCGACATATTACAATGGCAATGCACTGCACCGCAATAGTGACGGTCGATACAGCTTTACAGGTACCGTACAATGACAATGTACCGTACTTCACAGAAGTCAAAATAGATACATACGGACCGGCTCTTCTGCACTGGAATGATACGACTTATCCGATTAATCTATCTTCGATTTCACCATGGCGAGATGTTACACTCTTGAAAATTGATCGACGGCCAATAACAACAAGGTGATCCACCATAGTCATTCTCATGAGTTTTATTCGGCTCGCTAAATGAAAATACCTAGCCTAGCCTGGATAAATTAATGCACAGCTGTTTGTTTACGATCGACGGTACGGACGAACTAGTTTTATTCCAGGAGTAAAGAAACAAAGTTTTATATAAACAGACAATTTTCTGTATTTTTATAGATTAGAATATTAAAGCAATGGTTTTTATTTGCATGATATCAATTCAACTCATAATAATGAACTCGAATGTCTCGAAACAGTATATAATTTTATTAATATTGCTTGAATTTATCTCATTGTTAATATAATTTAGCTTTTAGAAGACTACGTATTGACGCTCGCTCTGCACTGAAATATGGCTTCATTTTTTTTTCCTAGGACAAGAAAGCCACCTTTGTACAGAGAAGTCATTGCATATGTGTGTGCATCGCGAGATCATATCAGAGCGTACGACGTATAGTATGCGTAGCGAGCTTTGCGGGCTGCTGAACATGGGGATGATCTAAGTCAAATGGAAGCGAGGTAGCAAACACACCATCGATGTTCAAAGTGAACCTTTCCTGGTAGCATATCAGTTGCCATAAATGGGGTATTGTTATGGAAGGAGGCCATAAGCAAAAACCGGTAAGATATCAATATTGTTTTATTGCTTTCACTTAATAAAACAATTCCCATTTTAGCATTATTCGCCGGTGTGTTGTCGTCTTTTACGCCGTAGCTTCCCCGTTTGTCTCCTCCCTTTCGTGTGTGTGGTGGTATTCGTGGAGCCGCATCTCGCATTTACGTGGCCGTGGATGTGCGGACGACTAAAATTTCACTTCCCTTCCACAACTCGTATTCCTTAACTGATTTGATAGGGATTATGTTCATTACCTAGGATATTATTTCTAATTTCTATTTTTATTGATAAATATTGTGTAGTTGGCACAGATTACGAGATCTAAAGGACCACACCCAATGGTGTACAGACTATTGATGGCCACGGATGGCTCTAATTCCCCTAGGATAGTGTGCCCAGCCGATGCGGGGCGACACGCATGCGAGGTGGTCCCGTCCATTTCTCTTGAAGCTGGTTTTTCTTTTATGAAAAAAAAAGAAAGAAAAAAAGAAGAAGATTGGCAGAAAAATATGCCTTTGCATAGCTCATAAAAAGAAAATTTAACAAAGAATGATTACTTTTACCTTTTTACTTTTTGGTTGAGAAGAATTTTCTTTAAGAATTTTAAGATATGGTACTTTTTTGGTAGACTTATGTCATGACTATGCAAATCGCATTTCAATGACTGATGACCAGAATGTTGTGATGCGATTTGTTTAATCTGTGATATTGGCTGTTTTAATTTCAGTGTTTAAGAAAACATTATCCTTCATTAAGTCTAATATTTATCTAAATTATCTTGATGATTAATTTGCTTTGTTTTCTTTATTGATTTTGAGAACTATACTCACCATGCTCACATTTTAATGGCTTACACTTAGATCTACAGTGACTATGTACATGTATTTCAAGTCTTTTAAAATTATGTAATTCATGTCATCTTTACAGGATGGGTATATTAAATTGTTACTGATTAATTTGAATAGACTTCTTCTTCTTCTTCTTCTTCTTCTTCTTCTTCTTCTTCTTCTTCTTCTTCTTCTTCTTCTTCTTCTTCTTCTTCTTCTTCTTCTTCTTCTTCTTCTTCTTCTTCTTCTTCTTCTTCTTCTTCTTCTTCTTCTTCTTCTTCTTCTTCTTCTTCTTCTCTCCTCCTCTTCCTCCTTCTCCTTCAATTTGAATAGATTCTTCTTTTTCTTCTTAGTTTAGTTTTTATTGGCAACTAGTTTGAATTGACAATTTGTGGCTCAAAAAAAAATTATTTTTGATTATATAAAAATACATTTAAGTGACGAGGGGGGGGGTTCACAGTGTTTGAAAACCACAGGATTGCCATTTTAAAGGACAATTTGCATTTTAAAAACTTGTTTTTCCTTAATCAGATTTTCTTCAAACTTTCTATGTTTTATTTTCTTCTTCTATCATTAGTGCCACTTATGGGAATTTCTGCTTTAATGGTTGAGTTTAACCCCATAACATTAACAGTTTACAGTTTTCTTATGGTCGACATAATTGTACATTAATCATTTTCCCTCCTCAAATTGGCATCAATTATTCTTATTTTCCACTCCTACATACATGTAGTTTGAAAAAATAAAAATGTTTATTACATGTAAATGAAGAACCAATGTGAAAGAAATAATTGCAAAATTTAGCATGAAATTGAGCTATTAGTTACAATTAAATTGCTCTTATTCTTAACCCTTTCAGGACAGGGATTATTTAAGGGCTAAATTGATCACATTTTGTTCTTCAAATTGGCAACAATATGGTAATATTTTCCTTTTAGTGCTACATGGTTCTAATATTGTGTAATTAATGTCTTTGAAAACAATATACATGGTTAGAAATTTGTTGAATAGTTGAAAGAAATTGCCAATTTTGATGAAAAACAATGATTTTAAACCTCTCAATGTGTTGCCAATTTAAGGATCTCAGAGGTTATTCTTGTTTTTAAAATTCCTGGCATCAAATGCAATATGGTCATGCAATAAAAATGGACAAAGTGTGTGCAGAAAATTTTGCTCTTTCTATTCGTGCATCTGGTATTTATTTTTTAGAGCTCTGGATCAAAAGTTATTGAACCAAACCACAAAATGTGGTCAATTGTCTTGAAAGGGTTAAACAGCACAGCCTAATTCACTGGAAAAAGACTCAAAATTTTCAATGATATTTGCTCTTTCTGCACATGTACTGTACATGTACAATGTGTAATTCTAATTTCCTAGCATTTTGGATCAAATTATAATGCAAAAATGTCACTAAAAGGAGACACTGTACTGCTATGGGTTAAAGCTCATGGACAGTTATAACAAAAAGGAAATTAGAAAGAAATTAAGAAACATGTTCAGTATAGTCTCATATTGTTCTCCAAAAGAGCTTTGTGTGATATCATGTGGTATTCCATCAATGATTTCCTGTGAATTTTAGTGTAAATATCTGTATTTTAAAGATCACGGTAGTTGCCCTTTGTAGGACCTTTCCACCCGGATGGCTCCCCACGCAACAGTCTCAGGGCTTCGCGTGGAGATAGCATGTGTGTCACTGAGGGAGTTTATATCCCTGGCCCGATATATCTCTCTAGTCATAAGGACCGCTATTCATAAGGACCGCTATCCATAACGCGTGACTAAATGAATAGCGGTTTGGTATGAATAGCGGTCCTTCTACATAGCGAGCAAACCATGGTATACACAATTACCTCACTATTCGTAAGGACTTTCATTCATAAGGACCACTATTCATAACTATTCATAAGGACCGCTATTCATAACGCATGTTAAATGAATAGCGTTTTTTAATGAATAGCGAGCGGACCCGTTATTTTTATTCCTTAGCCCCCCGAAGGTGGTGTCGGAAGCATTATGTTTTCGGGTTGTCCGTCCGTCCGTCTGTCTGTCCGTCCTTCCCGCTTTCTTATTCGACCGATAACTCAAGAACCACAGGAGGTATTAACTTCAAACTTGGTGTTAGTATATATTGCCATAGGAAGACGATCTGATTAGATTTTTGGGGTACGTAGGTCAAAGGTCGAGGTCACAGAGGCCAATTTTTCTGAAATTTCAGGTGTTAGGCTCGTTCTAGCGATAACCCAAGAACCATTTAAAATGGCATTAAACTGGCAAAACTTGAACAGCGCCACCTTACAGTAACTGCTAAATTAAGATTATAATTTGAAAATTAATTGCATTTCATTTTGAATTTTGACTAAGAGCTGTTTGGAAAATAGGCACATTTCAAACTATTATTTTTGACGTTGCACATGTGGAAAATTGCCTACAGATACATTCTAAGCTTCTACAAACTAGAATGGAGCATGATGGGAAAATTAGAGGCACAGATACTTTTCAAATCCTGTTGAAAGATGGCGCCATTAGGAGCTTCATATTACTGTCACTTTAAGGTATGAACTTCAAACTTAGTGCTATTATGTATCATCATAGGAAGGCGATCTGATTAGATTTTGGGGTACGTACATGTAGGTCAAAGGTCAAGGTCACAGAGGCCAATTTCTGAAATTTCAGGTGTTAGCTTCGTTCTAGCGATAACTCAAGAACCATTTAAGTTATGAACTTCAAACTTAGTGCTAGTGTGTATCACCATAGGAAGATGATCTGATTAGATTTTGGGGTACGTAGGTTAAAGGTCAAGGTCACAGAGGCCAATTTCTGAAATTTCCGGGGGTTAGCTTCATTCTAGCGATAACTCAAGAACCATTTGAGGTATGAACTTCAAACTTAGTGCTAGTATGTATCACCATAGGAAGATAATCTCATTAGATTTTGGGGTACGTAGGTCAAAGGTCAAGGTCACAGAGGCCAATTTCTGAAATTTCAGGTGTTAGCTTCATTCTAGCGATAACTCAAGAACCATTTGAGGTATGAACTTCAAACTTAGTGCTAGTATGTATCACCATAGGAAGATAATCTCATTAGATTTTGGGGTACGTAGGTCAAAGGTCAAGGTCACAGAGGCCAATTTCTGAAATTTCAGGTGTTAGCCTTATTCTCGTGATAACTCAAGAACCATTTGAGGTATGAACTTCAGACTTGGTGCAAGTATGTATCACCATAGGAAGAGGATCTCATTAGATGTGTTGGGGTATGTAGGTCAAAGTTCAAAGGTCAGAGGTCAATTTCTGAAATTTCATGCGTTAGCCTTGTTAACGCGATATCTCAACTCTCAAGAACCATTTGAGGTATTAACTTCAAACTTGGTACTAGTATATATCAGCATAGAAAGACGATCTGGTTAGATTTTTTATACGAAGGTCAAAGGTCAAAGAGGTCTATTCAGAAATTGCAGGTTTTAGCCTTTACGTGATATCTCAAGAACCATTTGATCCATTAACTTCAAACTTGGAACTAGTATGCATCACCATAAGAGGCAAACTCATTAGATTTCTGCTCACATAGGTCAAAGGTGACAGGTCACATAGGTCATTATACAGGTGTATGTGAAATTAATGTTTTTTTTACCTTTGTTATCACCATATATCTTAACTATTTTGTATTCATGACTAGGAGGAGATAAAGTGATCAGACTTTTGGGTTATAAGGTGTAAGGTCAAATGTGAAAGAGGTCAATTAACATGTAAAATTCAAGGCTTTTTATTCTGGTTATCACAAGTTTTCAAGAACAATTTGAGCCATCAACTGAATTTAGGCGGAGGCATATATATAGGAGACGCCATCGCATTCATCTTGTTTACCTCTCTTTTGTAAAATATTTCACTTTAGGAGGTGAAATCTTCACAGCGTCTTAAAGGGCAATCCAACCTTGATAATAAGATGATTTGTGTGAAAGCAGAAAAATCAGAAAAACAGGATGGCGAAAGTTTGAAAGAAATCGGACAAGGACTAAGAAAGTTATGGATGTTTGAAAAATGAGATCACTACATCTATGTGAATCTCAAATTGGCAATTTGGTGAGTCAATTGTGACATTTTTGTGGACAACTCTCCCATTTGTGGTACACAAACATATCATTAATTTGCGGTTTTCTTCGAGGCGCTTTTACCCTCGGGGCAGTACTCAAAATATATTGGAGATAGCATATTGTTATAGATTCTCATGAATGAAAAGATCCTACTGAGTAATGCATTTTGAAAAAAAGTGACATTTTAGTCATTTTGTGTGTTAGAGCGAATGGGGGAGTTGTCCACAGCTACATCATAGTGACATTACCTATTCGGCCAATTTGAAATTCCCATATGCATAGTGATTACAACTTTCAATAATTCATAACTTTCTTATTGCTTGTCCGATTTCGTTCAAACTTTCACCAATCTGCTTCTCTGATTTTTCCTCTTTCTTTCAAAGCAACTTGCTATGAAGGTTGGATTTCCCTTTAATATTGCTATTATCTTGCTATTTACATGTACATGTACCAGCGAAAAATAAAAAACATCTGACAAGAAGTTTTTGAGGGAGTACCAAAACTAAACATTACCTTAGTTTTTAACCCTTTCAAGACAATTGACCACATTTTGTGGTTTGGCTCAATAACTTTTGATCCAGAGCTCTAAAAAATATACCAGATGCACGAGTAGAAAGAGCAAAATTTTCTGCACACACTATGTCCATTTTTATTGCATGACCGTATTGCATTTGATGCCAGGAATTTCAAAAACAAGAATAAGCTTTGAGATCCTTAAATTGGCAACACATTGAGAGGTTTAAAATCATTGTTTTTCATCAAAATTGGCAATTTCTTTCAACTATTCAACAAATTTCTAACCATGTATATTGTTTTCAAAGACATTACTCCTTATTTGAACCATGTAGCAGTAAAAGAAAAATATTATTGTTGCCAATTTGAAGAACAAAATGTGATCAATTTAGCCCTTAAAAAATTCCTGTCCTGAAAGGGTTAAAGCATGTATACATGTACTAGCTGTTGATTTTGGATGTGGATTAAGTGTCCAGTAGCTACTGCAGAGTGCGGACTAGCTTCGGACGGACCCTAAAAATAGTGATGTATTGTAGGCCTGTACATGTCGGTGTATATATATGCCATACATGTATTGCTAGTCTAAAAGCAGACATTATGAGTTTATACCATGACCAGCGAGCAAGTGTGTAGGACTGTAGGCAGTGTACTTTTATAAGGCTGTAATGTTCACATATTGTGTGGGTAAACACATTATTTTTAAATTTGGTACGTAAGTTGGGATGAAAAAAAATAGCTGCATGCGATAAAAGAGCTGCATGTTCTATCTTAGTTGTGTGTTGTAAGATACAGGAATGTTTAGCACATTGCGATTAAAAAAACCCTGCTGTAAACTGCAACTTTTACCCTGTCATATGTGAACAAGCCCTACATTGTAAGTGTCAGTCCAGCCAGCATGGATTCCCTTGTCTATTTGTTACAGGAAGGTGTTGAAACCCTTCATTAGGTGATAACACCTATCCTTTAAATTAATGCTGATAGATCCAGATGACTAGCGCCCTTTGCGCGGCCCCCTACTTAACCTTGGACACACCCCTGCCTGGCTGACCGTTTCGCCCAATGTCCTAAAACTCTGCTCATTACGTTTTTAGCCAGTCACTGTAGTCTACTACATGTATATACATGTACATGTAGCTTGCATTTACAATCTGTTTACAATCAATATTGTAGGGCAACATTAGTGTGCTCTTGAGACTGAGGATCTTATTAGGACAACAGTAGCAAACTCTAGGATCTGTTACTCTCAAGGGTATTATCCTGGTCAAGGTGGGCTTGACAGTATTCCACTTTTATTCTATAAGATGGGAGGAACGTAGATTGCTATCTGAAAAAAATTGTGTCATTTGGCCTGGAGCACCAATTTTTTTTATTCTTTAATTTGTATCAAGATTTATCCATAAATTAGCACTTCATCATGTGTTTCTGATGAGCGGAAAGTGGACGTGGGATTTCTGTGAGTGGTGTTTTGAGAGTTTTAAGACTATGGATGCTGGCATATTTGGAGAAGAGTCAGCTTTTGCAGGCCTTTCCCAGGAAGGGGGCATTTAGCACCTCATTTGGATTTTGTGGAAGACATTCTGTACATGTAGGTCTGTAGAATTAGAAGACAGAGTGTCCATGGATTCTAGAAGATTAGGAAGATGTGTTTGAATGATTTGAGGTACAATGCTAGCTTGATTTGATCATGGAGAAGGTTATCATGTGCTACCACGTGTCCATGGCATTGTATAAGGTAAGGAGACATTGCATCATATTTTACCCCCTAGGCCCTCTCCCTCTTTCTCCCACTCTTTCGCGTTCTCTCTCTCTGTCTCTGTCTCTGTCTCTGTCTCTGTCTCTGTCTCTTTCTCTTTGTTTCTTAACTGTTCATTTTGCTCTTTTTACCCTTTCTCCCAGAGTCCCAATGACTCTCCAGGCACTCTTTTCCCTTTTCAGGAAATATTCCATTTTAATTCTTTCTTAGATCATTATTGATTTAGTACACTGTCTGACAGGAATCTCACATGTTCAGAAGTTTCAAACTCTGAAGCTACACATGTACATCTAATACACACAGTGTGTACATGTATATTTTAAGTACCAAACACATTTTATTTTCTTGACTTGCCTTTTTGCAACTTGTGGTCACCCATTTTACTAGTGGCCCTCCATTTTACTAGTGAAGTACATGTACACATGTACATGTATGTTTCAACTTGAGTGAAATTTAACGAGTTGTCACTCATTCCTTCATCTGTTAATTGATTGAAATGTCAATTACTTCTTTAGTTAGGTCTTTTCATTCATTTATTCAAGTACGCAATATGCATGTACATGTAGGCCTATATAAAGTGGCATTAGTCCTTTGAAACATGAGCACCGAGGGCCTTCCGTGCAGCCTGAACTGCTAATATTGCAGTGATGTTTTGGCATGCTTTCATTCATCACAAGCCACGCAGCAAAGCCTGAGCTTTGTGCCTTTCAAGCATTGCAGGCCATTGAAAGGCAGTGGGGTGAACTGAAAAGGGGGTGTGACCGCTATAGCCGCTCGTCATTCATCAGCTGTGAGTTACACCCAGCCAAACCCTTCTCTCTGTACATGTATACTGGAGGACATTCAGTGTGAGAGGATAATATTCTGGCATACATGTACTGTACATGTATAGCTGTGTTGTACATACACACTGTTTGAAAATACAATATTCATTCCTATTCACTGTGCAGTGTACAAATAATGATTCTGATAGCAATGCTGTAGGCCTACATGTTCATTGCATTGTAATAGTAAATGTTGACCCCACACTAGGGAAGCAAAAAAAAAAAAATTTTGCATATAATGTAATTTAAAAAAAAAATGTATTCAGACTTTTTGATAGTGTACTGTGTCTGTTGCTATATATACTGTACATGTACATGTATATCATGAATGTACAAATCAAATTTATAAAAAGGTTTAACAAGTGATAGAAATAGTTTTTGTTTTTCTAAAGCATAGTTCTGTCTTTTGTTTGTAATTCTTCAAAATTGGAGAAGTATATTATATGTATCAAAAGTTACAAGTATTAAAAAAAACACATTTCATTTAATATGGAATGGCAAAAAAATATCACAGTTAAAAAGCATTTTTATGTTTGCTGTACATAATTAAAAGAATAGAATGAACCGTTCGACGAAATCAACATTTCCCTGATACATGTAGATTTACAGGAAGACTTGATGAATATGAACATGACCATAAAATTACCTTTACAAATTTAGAACGAGAGAGAGAGAGGGGGGGGGGGGGTATTCGAAGATTAACCATTTGAGAAAGAGAGGAAGCTCAAAAGTCTCAAATGTAGTGAGTGAATGAACAAAGTCACAAGCTTGAATGATGAAGTTGCTAATTTGTCTGAAATAGATCTGTATAGTATAAAGCTATGTATAACAATTATATCATTGACTTTCTTTATTTGTTGTCTGATTTTCCACAATCTTTTCTTGATCTGTTTCTCTGATTTTCATGCTTCTACTGCAATCAGCATATACATGTACATACACGTATAAATTGGCTCTTAAAGTGAAGGCTGAGTTCTGGTAACTTACGTGAAACATCGTTGTTAGCTACATTATCTCATTCTCAGTATGTTAGTTTTGGAGAATATCATAGTAGAAATGTCCCCTGAATTAAGGAATTGCTCTCCAAATGCCCTTCAACATGTACTGTATATTACAAGAAATAGCCGAAGTGTGTGGCCCGAACATTCATGCCACATGTGTGTTCAGTCCCATGTACCCATTTCTATGTACAGTGCATGTGCTTTCCATCGAAATTGGGTCAATTTCTCATCATGTTTGATGCTTCCAAAAGCTCACAGCATTCACCAATTCTTATGTGAAGTCTTGTAGACATGATCAACCTTTCCCAATTGCTTTGAGACATTTTCTTTCACAATGTAATTGAATTCATGACCAGAATTCAACTTTATCTTTGATGGAATCCTGCATTAGATTCTCTGTCTGATTTGCGCTTTTTTGTTCTTGTAGGTCTATAGTTTTACACATATATATGTAGAGTACATGTAGGCCAACACGTAAATGTGGTGAAACCAGAAATTTGCACGACATGGAACTTGCGCAGTTTGGTTAGCACTTGTACAACAGTAATTTCTGCAGAAAGAAAGTTTTGAGAATTATATATCAGTATTGTGTCAGTTTGTGATTCATTGATTTTGCATGTAACAAAATAATGTGAACCAATCACAAAATCTGTGAATGTTTTATACCCATGAAAGTTTCTCATTTTGTAATAATGGTGTTATGATTTACATGTGTGTTTAATACATAGCTCTAGGCTCTCGGAAAAAATAACATAATTGGGGACAACTAAGTTCAAGGCGTTTCTAAAGACTCTTTGATTTGCATTTGCCAGTGAGGCATTGTTCTGTACACTGTCAAAGTCACGTGGCGGGAAGGCAGAGAGTTGAATACTATTGTGTATTGTTGTTCGAATTTGCTAGATTCAAACAATATGGACCAGGTAGGACCAATAACTCCTTGGTAGGACAGTGTAGGTACAATATGTATAATGTCTGTTCAGGATCTTCCACTACATACATGTACATGACATGTAGATGTGGTACTGTAGTACTTGATGCCATCAAGGAGTTATCACAGAACATGAATGATCAGATTATTATACAGTCAACAGTCACCAACTTATTGCCCTTGAACATGTTGGTCATGACTTGTGTACAAGAAATTTTGCTGGGTTTGTCATTATAGATAAGGTTGAGTTCTGGTCAAGTGATGTCATTGTGACAGAAACTGTCTGGAAGCAGTTGGGAAGGGTTTATTGTGTAGTACATATAAAGAATGTGGTGTACACAGAGCTCAACCTTCTCTTTAAAGAGAATGTTGAGTTCTGGAAAAGTTTTAAAAATAATGCGAGATATTCCTTCTTTTTATTCCAATATAAGGAAGAATATTAGTGTCACAGGAAAGGTTCCAATCCTCCTCATAATATGTACATGTATGTCCTCATATTCGAATAGGACAAGAAGTAATTTGAAACTTTTGACCACATTTTGAAAAACAGTCCCATATACATGTACATTGTACATGTACTCCATTTTATTCCACTGTGATTTTGAGCAAGGCTTTGTTAATTTGCCATCATTTTTATGATTCCAAAACCTCAGAAGGCACAAATATTATTTACTACATTATCAAATATCTCATTCCTATTTATGTACTCTTTAAACAGTTTCTGTGTCATTGAAAATGACCAGTACTCAACATTTAGTAGGGCTCCACATTACCCTTTTTTCATAGGGGTTCTGGAATGAAATTGTTTGAGTCAGTATACATGAACCCTCTGTAAATTTTTTGAAATTATGGGAGGTCCAGACTTAGATTTTAGGCTCTCATGTGTCCTGGGCACCTGTTCTTGTTGAACCCTGCATTTAGTACATCTACTCCATGATTGTAGACACAAAAGTATGTGTAGTTTGCAGGCACAAATCCTGGTCAGTCGTAAAACAGTGTCTGTAAGTAGACTACCATAGGTCATGTACTATAGCTGCTCTTGACAGGACCAGTAGGTACATACAGTATAGCTGGGCTAGGCTTCTCTGAAGACAACATGATTTTCTGATAAAGTGTCAAATTAGGGTCTGTGCTTGCAGACTAACATATACCATAGACCCATAACATGCAATTGTGACTATTAATCTGCTTTCAAATCTTGCAAAATTTGGACAATTACTGCTTTAATGTGTTATCAGTGGACTACCTTGATGCTCTTGGTATGATCTTTAATTTGTGTACATGTGTACCACCTCATCGTTCCTGTTTATTGTTATGCTTGGTCTGGCATGGATAAGGGTATAATCCTTGAAAACAAATCCCCTCTTAATCCCTTTGACAGTTTATCTCCTGTTGGATTGGTGCCTCACCTTCAGGTGATTCACACCTTGTAAATCAGAGTCATACTCCCCCCCCCCAAGGGGTGTAGGGATGTCACCCTGTGAGTTAGGATACTTTTGTATCCTAAATTTGGATACATTTGTATATGTACATGTACAGGTAAAGCAAAACTAATGTAGCACTAGCTCTATACATGTAAGAAATGCTGAAATGAATTTTGTGAAAGAAGAAGATAACCATGTACATGTACTGTAGCTCACCTGTTCACTACATTAGATTTTTAAAAGAAAGTTTGTTAGTATCTGTAAAAACAATAGATCAATCGATAAAAAGGGGTGACATTGACTGTTGGCATTTATAAAAGAACATTCACATTGGTCTCGAGTGGGGCAACTCGTGCATTCAGAGCAGTTGAAAATTTTATATTTTAATACTATTAAGTATTAACTACAGGTATACATAAATTTAACTGATCTGGCTTTTTCTTAAAGGGTACCAATCACAAACAGTTATTTTGCTCTGTATGTTAGGGGTTCCATGTCGCCATAGGATATTCAAAGTATGAGCTTTAAAAATTAACTCTATAAAGAGATAAAGTTTAAATACATATACTCCTTAAATAAACATTACTGCGACTTGCCAGTAGACTAATTGACGGACCTGTACGCACTCGCACAAAATCAGGTCTGCGCAGAACCAAACTCAGAGTTTTGGTTCCACATGAGGGTGTCTTACGTTATTTATTTTCTTCATACATGTACTGCTTGACCGTTAACCCATAGAAGATCAAGTAAAGTTTCTGAAGTGAACTTTTTAAGTTACCATTCTTTTTTTTTCTCAGGTGATTGGTACACTTTAACTTAATTCATGAAATAGAGTAGACAGTTTATGGATGCACCTCTACTTTTTGGTGGGGGGGGGGGGGGTGGGTTGGGGTGGGGGTCACTGAAACTATTCCCTCTATGTTGCTACATGTACAATGTACTTCTAGTCTTCTGTTATGATTTGTTCCCCTCTCCTTCTGAAAGTGTCTGCATGATATTGCATGGTGTAGGAGGGGGACAGTAGGGGAGATGATGTAAGCTACCCAAGTGTGCATCCCCAGGGAGCAATAAAATATTGTTGAAAAGTGCGTGATTCTATGAGGCAAGTGTGAAATTCTCCATATCTCTCAATCAATAATCGCTCGTGACAAATTGGTCTAACGCCCTGCAACAGTTGGGTGTGTATCTTGAAATTTTGTTTTTTCATCCTCATTATTGCCTCCAAGTCCCAAACTCTCCTGACAAGCAATTTGATGATAATTTCCCCAAAGGAAATTGGTTGAAATCGTGGCTCAATACCAAGTGA
Organism: Heliocidaris tuberculata; assembly: GCA_025618425.1. Taxonomy (NCBI): domain Eukaryota; kingdom Metazoa; phylum Echinodermata; class Echinoidea; order Camarodonta; family Echinometridae; genus Heliocidaris; species Heliocidaris tuberculata. The sequence continues at coordinate 25,575,843 of CM046841.1, forward strand.
GTATTTTTTTTCTACTGCTGCTCTTTTTTCATTCTATGTGTTGCAAAGTAATGGCTTACTTGAAGTTTCTTGGCGAGACCATCTTTAAGGCCAAATTAAGGGTACCAAAAAAGCAGCAAAAAATCTTTTCAAATTTGATTTTCTGACTGTGAGTTGAATAGCAGTGAATTAATAGAATTCCCTGTCTGAACTTTGTTTTGAGCATTACCAAAAGAGGACTTGATATTGCTCCCAATATTTCTAAAATCTTTTTTTTTTTATGTTGACATTTTGTGTTATGTATACATTCAAGGTTTCTGCTGGACCTGTATAACTGCAACACTTGGCTTCATTTTGTTTAATTTCTGCTTTATTTAAAAATAAAAAAAGACAGTCACCATTATCGATTTCAGCCTTCATATTGTGGTGATATACATGTGCAGAATCTGCTGTTCAGTTTCTTGCAAATAGTGAATAACATAAAGATATATATTGTTGAAACTGAAGTTGTCAGTACTCTTTATCTATGGCAATAACATACATCTACATGTAAATGTATTTGCCCTTAGCCATTATTAGTTAAAGCACTGGATCCTGATTTGGCTGTGTGATCACTGTTCAGAATATTTGATGGAACAAAGAAGTTATAAAATAAAGCTGTTCTACAGGAACTCTTTAGCAATTATTGGCCTTGGTACTGTAATTGACTAAGTAAAACTAAAAGCACTATTCTGGTTCAGCCCTTAGTTCACAAGATTTGATGCAATAAAGAACTTGTTTTGAAAGTTATTATTTGACAGAAATTCTTAAAACTTATAGAAACATATCCTTGGTAATTGAAAAGTAAAAGTGCTAATCTTACATGCATCTGGTTCCGCCCTACATTGTTCAAAATATTTGATGTGACAAAGAAATTACATACTTTTATGCCACAAGAAATTGCTGCAAAATAAATTTGACCGAAACTCAAAACGCAAATAGAAACTAACAATTCTTGGTAATTGAATAGTAAAAGCTTTATTAATGTGGCTCAGCCCTGCATGGGTTCAGAATATTTGATGGAATGAAGAGGTTTACAAGTGATGACTAAGTTTTTTTATTTTACAGAAACCTTATCTATATACCAATTATACATGTAGGACTGCGTCCTTGGTAATTAGAGAGTAAAAAGCACTTGTGCTTCAGACCTGGGTTTGCAATACTTCATGTAACAAAGAAACTGAGATGTGATGGCTCATTTAATAAAGAAAAAGCCCTTGGGCCTAAAACAAGGAGGAGGACCGAAAGGATATCCTGTAGGCTGAGATGATGATCTAAATACACGTAGTTGGATTGGACACACCTCTTCCCACCTTTATTAGAACAATCTGTCATATACTAAACAGCCAGGCTTATGTTGTGAACATGGATTAACCCTTTGGATATTGCCGTTAAGTTCTATGTAACATACATAGACCCTTAGAGACACATGTTGTGAGACTAATGTCTTGTTGCAAGGGGTGAACGCATACTTTGGTGGTCTTTGACCCCATTCTTATTTCTGAGATAGCGCACTTTAGCACGCGCTAGATCGCGCCATCTCTATGGTGAGAACATGGCAATGTCGTTTTGGTGCGATCCACGAAAGTCCAAAACAGCGGACGGCTGGACCACCTCTAGGGGTTGCTCCACGAGAGATAGCGCGATCTAGAGCACGCCAGTTCGCATTCTCCTGTGCAGAGAGTGCCAAGATAGATCACGCTACCCTTTGCAGGGGTGAACCCGTGGTGTGCCAGTATAGACCTCCCTGGCGCACTCCATGGGTCACCCCTCGATAACGCGATCCACTTTCCAATCTCGTAATGAGAACAGGGTTTTGGTCATTAGTTTATGAAAATGTGTTTTTCTTGGCCCATCTCCATGTTCAATTTGATAATCTATTTTTTTCAGTATCTGACCGAACAAATCTGCTTTCTTCTTTCCATGCACCACTCTTCTACTGTACATGTGTAATTGAGAATCACAAGTTCTGGGTTACTTTTAAATGAAATAATGTAAAAAATAAATATATACATGTATGATCTGTGAATTTTGAGTTTGGAAACAATTTTAGCTGCAAGATATTCACAATTGAGTGAATCAGAGAACGAATGATGGATCATATAAATCCTAATGAATTGTAAATATTTGATTTCTGAAAAATACAGGCAGTTTAGACACATTTTTGTCACACTTTTTATCTCTTCCGTCATGCCATGAGTATCACTAAAAAAATACACAGGAGAGGTGAGCGATTTAGCTCTGGAAAGCTCAACAATAATTCTGATAAACTGAAAAAGAGCTCTGGTAAAATGATGATAAAATACATGAAAATCACTTTGAAAAAATTGCACTTTTAGAATGCCAAATAAAAGAAAAAAAGAAAAAAAAGAAGAGCTTCTGTCTCCGGAAAGGTATTTTTTTACTCTGGTATACTGTTTGTACATCCAATGATGAGACAATAAACATAATTACTACTATAGAAACAAAAAGCTTTCATTCAGTAAAGTTTCTTTTCCTTTTTTTTTAAGAAGTGCATGTTGGCATTCTGCCCATAAATGGATTAGAACAATGGAACAATTTAAATGAACTGTCAGGTGTGCACAATGACCAAGCCCAGTCTAATAAAGGAAGGCAGTGAAAAAGAACAACACAAATGACCTCAATTCTTTTCATCCCAAGTGGTTCGGGCATGCTGAAGAATAGTATTTTACGTGAGGCTTTGACAAACTCTGTTGACGTTTATGTCTGCGTGAAAGTGACTGACAATAGTTACGTTCACATGATGGGAGCTAAACTTTAAGTTTCGCTTGTACATGTAGTTTCAAAACTTTAACTTTACTTGTAGTTACATGTATTGTATCTTGTAATTTCAGACCGTATGAACGGACTCGTAGTTTTGAAACTTTAAGTTTTCTTGTAGTTCTAGAACCATAAGCGAGGTGGTTAAGGCCAAAACCACGAGCAGTGGATGGTCCTCCGTCACAGTTTTGGACCATGTGAACGGAATAAACTTTAAGTTTCGCAAGCTTGTAGTTTACGATGATCTCTCTGTTCATGTTAAACTTCCACGTCATACACTTCGCATGAATTATGAACATACCTGTAGGAACTGTATGTGTACTGTACACACAATCGGTATCTACTTCCATTGTTAACAATGAGGATCGCTCGGCTTGTAGTTTCAGAACAGCGAGCATCGTTGTTTCAGGCCCATGTGAACCCTTGTTATGGTTAGTGTGTCGTTTGTTAACTACTTAACTTAAAGTTTCGCTAAATTAAGTTTCAAAACGACAAGTCCTGTATGAATAACGTAGCCAATATACCTCTTGCTCAGTTCAGAACAGTTTGCTCACAATTGTATTTTGTAATAGTTTGCCAAAGGTACTGCAATATTTGTTTAAATTATCTTTTCATCACTAGCCTTTCAATATTGTTTTTTCCCTTTTTTGCACATAGTAAATAGAATACAGGCACTGTACTTGTTGTTTTGATGCCATCAAGTGTACCAGAGTAAGGCAGTAGGCCTAAATACTGTCATATGAAGGGGTAAAATTGTAAACACACTTCAACTTGCATTTGTTAAAGATGTCAAATATTCAACTTCACACTGTCCTTGCAGAACCACTTTTCACTGTGGTCAGTAGTGTGTTCAGCAGGCCAGTTAAAAGCAGAGGTACATGTACATGTACATGTAGTTTGTCCAACACCAACAGCTCATGAGACCAACAGCCCTTGAAGTCTCTTGAGCAGTCACAGAAGTTGTGAGAGTGCCCAAGAGACTGACATTGTTTTTCTATTTGGCTGTCGATTTTGTGGGCTGAAGCCATTTAATCTTGTCAGTCATGACTGCTTTTTGACAAAAATCGTCATTTCACCCTTGTTTTTAATCCACTCTATGCATGTTTTGTTTTCATTGCAGACTGGTTTTAAACTCTTTCCAAGTAAGCAGAGAAACTCCACCAACTCCAATCGAGAGAACGGTTCCAACAACAGTGCCTCGGCAGCTGCCCAACCTGAGGCCCGAAGGCAGCTGAAAACACTGGAGCTTACTCCACCAGACTTCAAAGTAGACAGGCAGATCCTCATTGACAGTTATCTAGACATTGAAGTCAAGGTATTTATTGGCCAGAGTAGATGATGATAATGATATAGATTGATTTATACAGCACATCATAAACTAGGCAGTCTCTCTATGTGCTTTACAGTACATATGCATCACCATTAATAGCCCAAACAATTGCAAGCTTGAGAAATGAGACTGATAACTGCTTCTTGATGAAGATTTTACGCTTGAAGTTTCCCCCTTCCCCATTAGCGTGGATGTAGCAACCGCCACTCAATCACAGAATCAACTTGAACTTCAGAGCGCATCAAAAGTCTGTATGTGTATTCTCCTGCAAATTAGCCCTCTGATTGGGCAAATAGCGGGCTTTTTCACAGACAAACCTTGGTTTGCTTCGGATAATACCTCAAGCTAATATAGATATAACATGTACCAAGCAGAAGGATGAAAAAGCCTGCTATTTATGTCTTCACTGAATTAGTGCAAGCTTTATCGAGTGGGCTAATTTCTGCGGATCAGAACTAGCAGGCTATTTTAAAAACTCCAGTACTAATGAACATGGCCTAGTGACTTCCAATGGACAGAAGGTTGACAGGACTTTAATGCCGTGGTGGTTTAACCCTCTGGTATTTAAGCGGGATACAAGTCCTACTATGGAGGGAGACTTATTTATCATTGAAGGGGGGAGGGGAGGCACTGGTAATATTTGGAGGTTTGAATTTAAAGGTTCCCTTCTATGAAATTCTAATTCTTGTTATTTTGTACATGATACTCATCTTAATTGAAAAATGACATCCGTTTGCAATGAATACGTATCTGAATATTTTTAAAATAATATTTTCCCCACGTATTCAGGCCTAAACGAGTCTGCTAAGCTCCGCCCCCTTTTAAACCCCGAATTCTCGTTCTTCGAGCATGATTGACGTGTGACGTCACAAACCGACATCGCCGGTGCTTGTTTACAATATCTTGCATATATCACGCGTGCAAACTAACTTGCAGTTATATACCACCTCGAAAACCACCTCTAAATCGAAGTATGCCGCAACGCTGTGTCTTTGCAGGTTGCAGCAACATCACAAAGGAGGGTGTAAGTCTACATTTATTCCCCAAAGACCCAAATATTAGAAGAAAATGGACCTCAAAAGTGAAACTAACTCGCGTCAATTGGAAGGGGCCGAGTGACCGCAGTGTCCGTGTGTTCCGAGCACATTTGTGCGGAGGACTTCCTCGATAGTACGGGGCTGCATGCGGCGTTTGGCATCAAGAAGAGGCCGTCCCTGAAGCAAGATGCCATCCCCAAAATCAAACTTGATCTACGGTATCTATTGATCATATATCTATTGATCAACTATCACTGTACCTACACTAACTTAGTCTACCGGTACTTATTATTCATAGCAGCACAATGAAAACATGCAAGGTAACAGGAGAGCTAAGGGTTTTCTGGATATCAATGTTAGAATTTACTAGAAACAAAACGCTACCACCCCATGCACCAGTAAAACCCTACCCAAGCCCAGGCCAGGCAGGCTCAGCAGGCGAACGACCGAACGGCACGGCGTGTACACCTGCGCACGTCGAGCTCACTGCCTCGATCAGCTATCAGCTCAGCCTCATCAGGACTGGGGCATTTTGCAAGCGCAAACAAGATTCATAATTGGTGGATATGCGTAAATTAAAATTTAATCGGCAATCTAATTATCAAAAGGAATTACTAGTTATAATTCCCAAGTCTCCCGTCGATATCTTCTCCGTTATTGAAATCAGGGACGTCTCTGTCATATAATCAGAATCCGACATGTCTGGTTCAAACAAATACGGCCGTGCCCCTAATTCCTCTTTTATTTCTTCTGTCTGAAGAAGATGTTATCGTTCGTTGATATAGGATTAAAAAAAAAACTAAAATGAAGGGCTGTAATGGCACGAAGTCGAAGCTAGGATCTACACGAAGTCGAAGCTAGGATCTACACGAAGTTCAATAGCCTACATACACACTTTCAGCTTGCGTGGAGTCAAGCATTCTGAGTGTGACGTCACATGACGTCATCGATCGCTGGACCGATTTTCCAAAATTTTTAGGGGCGTTCCCAATTAATTTTTTATTTTCAAGTTTACAGATTAATGAATGGAATTCAGGTAAAATGGTTGACAGATCTGGATTCACAGTAGAAAAGTCTACTAATTGAAGTTCCTTTGTAATTCCATAAAAGGGAACCTTTAATAAGAGAGATCAAGGCCACAAGGGAAGGAGTGAGAGGGGTCCTATCGTCTTTTTTCATATGCCTCTCTCAATCCTCCTTTTTTCTCTTTCTTTCTCCCCTTTCATTCTTTATTTGATTGGAGGAGATATGTAATGTACATTGTATGTGAACTCCAGACTTTATAGTAAAACACATTTTCATTGAGAGGATGAAAACTAAAACTCCCTCAGTCTGGGAGCCAGAATACTATATGATTAGTTTCAGCAGACAGTTTTGGCAAACCTCAAAAATCAATTTGTCACATTTATTTCTACTTAACTTGATGGATAGCAAGATACTCACAATTCCAAGCAGCTGTGTAGCTCAGAAGTGAAGTTCAGCAAATGAAATGCGAAATATGATTAAACACGCAAGCCTACATCTCTTTGCAGCTTCCATCAAGTCTCTCAACACTGTGGATTTCAAGTACAGTAAATGGATGTTTTTTCTTTTTTGATAGATATTTGTTAACCTTCTAAGATGTTTGAAAGAGTTTGAAATTATGCCATGCCAGTTAATAGGTGACATCCAACATTTTTTTTTAACCATACAGATTTAACCCTTTCAGGACAGGAATTATTTAAGGGCTAAATTGATAACATTTTGTTCTTCAAATTGGCAACAATAGTATTTTTCTTTTAGTGCTACATAGTTCTAAAAGGTGTAATTTCTTTGAAAAAAATATGCATGGCTAGGAATTTTCTAGAAAAGTTGAAAATATTGCCAATTTTGATGAAAAAAAACAATGGTTTTGAACATCTCAATGTGTTGCCAATTTCAGGATTTTAAAGCTTATTTTTGTTTTTAAAATTCCTGGCATCAAATGCAGTGTGGTCATGAAACAAAAATGAACATAGTGTGTGCAGAAATTTTTGCTCTTTCTACTCATGCATCTGGTATATTTTTTAGAGCTCTGAATCAAAAGTTATTGAGCCAAACCACAAAATGTGGAGTGATGTCTTGAAAGGGTTAAGGACATTTATCTGCTTGACTACTTTAGATTACATGAGACAATTTCAATAAAAACTCTGTTCACTAAGTTTAATAGCATATTACAAAATATTTATATTTTTTCTGCAATAAGTTTGAAGCATTGTATCTACATGTAGAAAAAGAAAGTCACCTGAAACTCTCATGGATTTGCAATTGGTTCACATTTAGGAAAGTTTCATGCTGCAACAGAATTCATTTAGACTTTAATTTTGTTTCAAAATTGCATGTTCCTTGTCATAGAAATGATCATCGTTTATAATCTGAGAGTATTTCGGTTGATATATAAATCCTGGTTTTTGATTATTCTCCATTTCATATAGCCATTTTAAGAAAATAATGACTAGTGTGGAACATGTCAATGACTCTGAATCAATTCCTCTTAATGTTAACATTGTGAGCGGAAATGTACCAGCAGACATGAAGTAGAAACAAAAGCAGAGTGGGAAAAAAATGAGACCAATATCATTTCCTGATGCCATAAATAGACCTTTTAATAGGAACCTCAAGGTGACTGGGACGGTCGAATAGAGGGTTAAACTAAAAATGGTTTTAAAGGAAACATTTAGAACAAGAAGAGATGTAGTGGCTTGGTTGACTGAGATAGTGGTCCAATAACTCGTGGGTTCAAAATGAAGTCAGTGTGGTATTGCTGATTTTTTTTTTTACTGCATTAATCCCCAATTACCAAGCCCTTTGGATTGGAGTTGCAGTAGTAGCTCTCTTTTTTGCCAACATGTACTTATGATCTGTTCAAGATCCAAGGATTGGGGGGGGGGGGGGACACGGGAAACGTCATAGGGGAAACGTGTCCCGTGGTAAAACCTGATCTGGCACACACATACACTTTACACAATAAAATGTACTTCAATTTGTGTTCATGCCCCTCACCCCCAAATCTTCTAGGAAGAAATTAAGCCTTCATTATCAGAGATTTTTCAGATTCATGTCCCCCCCCCCCCCCCCCCCCCCCCCAGGAGGATCTGGGATCTGTCACTACAGACAATCATACAGTTTGCTTGCTTCTTTTTCTGCATTGTTTTTAATACACAAATATTGACAAATGATAGGGACCCATGTTAACATTAGGCGGGATTAGGATCTTCTGTTTTTTAATAAATTATTTAACTAATATCAATTGAGAAATTAAAGCAAAAATAATGGAAATGTACAACACATCAAAAATAAAAACATTTGGAAATCAAGACATGCAGAGAAAACAATAGGATGTTCTGCAGCCTGGTATAATAGAGAGCTCTCATATTAAACTCTGGGTAACACCTTTTACAAACATGTGGCTGCGTCCTATTCAAACACTCACTCTGCCGACCTGTCACTTGAAATGCATGTGATCTCAATCTACAATGAATATTTCAATCACCAATGAAACAGAGTTTACTTTGGAAGATCAATTTTTTTTCTTTAAACTATACTGTTTTGATTTGAGCTCCAAGCCCCTGAAATTGTATCGTGGTGTTGTTTGCGTGTTGTTTGCAAGTTTGCTTTTGGTATCGCAGCTGACATTGCTCCAGAGTTTTTTTGTTTTTGTTTTTGTTTTTGTTTTTTTTTTTTTTGGGGGGGGGGTAAAATAAAGTGCAGTTTTATTTGTTTAATGTATATAAAAATATACCTTGAAATATCCTAGAGTGCTGCACAAAGAAAGTGCTGACAACTATTAATGTATTGACATGCAGTACAGTACATGCTGAAAAAACAACATACATGTACACCCCAATACAACACCATAAAGTTAATTTTTTTCTTCATGAGGTAGATTTATAATTCTGATTGAGACCATAAAATCTTTACATGTTCATTAATTATTACAAAAAGTACTGTAAGTTTCTTTAATTGATTTGAAATAAAAAGTTGCAAAATATTCCTTCAACACCCCAAATGATACTGTAGCTTGAAACTTTCCTGACATATACTGTAAGTACCAGAATAGATTCTTTCATTTTGTAAAATATGACAAATTCTACCTTAGATGTAACCTTTGAAACATGATTTTTGTTCTTGTATTGTTGGATATCTCATAGAATGTTTAATACTTTGGGGGATGAGGGGGAAGAGTTGGGGGCATTCCCATAGAGTCCTAATGCCCTACCCATATTGGTTTTGTCGGCATGTGTAACATTTTAATGGCAAAAAAAAAAAAAGCGTGGGCAAATGGGAGTTTTCATGAATGCATACATGTACATGTACATTACATGTATTCCTGTATAATAAAAATAAAAAGGATGGTTATGGTATAAAACTTTGAGATTTGAGATAAAGTTGAAAGATTTGAAAAAAAAACAACAAACATACATGTAGGCATCAATTAGAGTGACAGTATATTCTTATAATTCTCGGTAAAAAAAAAAATAGGAACCCCATTTATTGGCAGTGGGTCAAATGAAGCATTTATTAGTGCATTAACCCCCTTGGCTGTAGCATAGCACAACAAACCTACCCATTAATTAGTCGTTTTGGATAGGGTACCAGTATTAGGTAACTGGGGGAAGCTATTAATTAAGAGAGAGGAAAGGTAAGATCAAGCTGGTGTGAAAACAATGACAAATGGTTTTAAATGGTTTTAAATCGACATCTGTTGCTCTCCTCTTTGATTTATTTATGCCTCTCAAAACTTAATGTATATGGAGCCTCTTTTCAAGGATTTTTTTTTCTCCCCAATGCAAAAGGCTACTTGATCTCCCCCCCCCCCTCCCCCCACCCCCTTCAAAAGAGTTGTCAAGTGAGAGGAGATAACTTTGAGGGGACAGTCCATGTACAGTAGTACAGTATAGTGTTCTTTAGTAGTAGAACTAAATGTAGGAGAGGCAGAGGCATTCAAAGCATTTTTTTGAAAATGGTCAGTGCTATATGTGTTTCTTTGAAGAAAAAAAAGGGGGAAAAATGAATCTCAATTCCCTCTAGCTTTGGCAATCTCCAACCATCTCCGGAAGCTAGACTTACATACTAAAAGAAGTGAATATTTTGAATCAAGTTCGACATCATAAATTTGGTGGGCTGTCTGCAGCAAGGAAGTAGACATTTATGATCAATTTTTGGTTTAACAGTGATCTTTTTGTTTTCTTTCCAATTCAACCAACATCTGGTGTATATAAATTTTAAGCACTTATCATACAAGGGCTATAAATCAGTGACTTTACTTGAGAATACTTTAGAAATCTGATTCCAGTGGGGAAAATGTCAAGGACTTTTTATTACTCTAGGCAAATGAGAAATCTGTAAAAAAAATGATTAATATTTAAAACTATTAGGTCATTATATGATGATCATATTAAATCATCTCTTCTTTTCTAAAATGTGATTACATTTATGTAGAAAGAGTAGCTGTAATCAATTGAAAATAAAACAGTTGAAAATGAATATCACCAGAAGTGCCTCAAGGGAAATTTGAACACAAACATGGATCTTTTTTGATACTCTTGATGCAAGTTCATGCATTCTTGCTCTGTTCCTCTATGGTTTAAATATTTTTTTTTATCACCGATATAGTAAGACTACATGTACATATACCTTTCTACAGGTGTATAAAGACCACATATTTTTCCCTTCAACACTGTTTCTCATTTAAACTTGTACAAATCACATGCTAAGTAATCTGAATACAATGACCAAATTTGAGCGATTCCTTGATAGATGTCCTGTACAACAATCTTTTGTCCATATATTTCATCCTAAATTACAATTTCTTTGTACATGACATATTGACTAAAGGTTCTTTCTGGTGTAACTTCCATGATTCAGTGATCATATCATATATATCATATCATATCAAGATATGGAGGTGTCGTGGTATTGTGGTTCATTCACTTGACTGTCATTCCAAGGGTTGAGGGTTCGAATCTCAGCCTGGCACTAGCATCTTTTAGCCAGACATTTATCAATGTTTGCCACTCTGCACCCAGGTGTTAATGGGTACCTGGCAGGATTTATTCCTTGAAATACAATGTGCGCTGATTACGGCTGCTGGAGCTAAACTTTTCTGCTATAGCCAGGGTGATAATATCCAAATCCTTTGGAAGCGCGTAAGGACATTATATCATAATGTGATATACGCTATACAAGAATGTTTTATTATATAAATTATTATTATTATTATTATATATTCTTTGGATAATAAGAATGAATAAAAGCATAGAGCAGTCTTCTTGGCTTTGCTATTAAAGAATCCTCCATCATTACATGTATATGAAAGCAGGATTGTTGGATGCATGTTTCTAGGAATTGTCAATTAACATTCAACAAGGATGGGTTTCTCTAGGTGTGAGATGAGCTATTTAGTGGCCAGAGACTCAAGACACGGAGTAATTCTTGGGGAAATTGGGAGTATTTCCTTGGAGGATATGACCTGAAGGGGGTAATGATATATCAGCTGGGTGCTTAGAACAGTAGCAAAGGTACAGTCCTTTGTCCGGTCTGTCCTAGATGAGACATACTTATTACTTTTTTAACCCTTTCAAGACAATTGACCACATTTTGTGGTTTGGCTCAATAACTTTTGATTCAGAGCTCTAAAAAATATACCAGATGCAGGAGTAGAAAAAGCAAAAATTTCTACACACATTGTGTCCATTTTTGTTGCATGACCATATTGCGTTTGATGCCAGGAATTTCAAAAAGGAGAATAAGCTTCATAATCCTTAAATTGGCAACACATTGAGAGGTTCAAAATCACTATTTTTTATCAAAATTGGCAATTTTTTCAACTTTTCGACAAAGTTTCTAATGATGTATATTGTTTTCAAAGACATTACATTTTGTTAGAACCATGTAGCACTAAAAGAAAAATATTTCTGTTGCCAATTTGAAGAACAAAATGTGATCAATTTAGCCTTTAAATAATTCCTGTCATGAAAGGGTTAAAGGTCAAACTTAAAGAGGAGGTTGAGAACTGGTATAAGGGGGACATTTTGTTCATGAGCATTCTTTAACATTTTTGTATTGTGCAGTATGAAAGAACTTTTCCATTTTATGCATGATGTTGTATTAAGTGGCCTCCAGACAATGTGTGCAATGTACAGTAGGTTTAATGAATTGAAATCGGTAATTTCAGAATTTTATCTGCCCAAATCTGTCTAATATCCAGGCAAAATATAAGTATTTTGCACATCTCTGTTTTTTGATATAGAACAAGAATACGTTCATTATCAAGTTTCCTTCTACTTGTGGGTATATACTGTACATGTACATGTACAATGTATCTTGCTACAACAAACATATTTATTGACTGAGTTATATTTATTGACTGAGTTATGTGTATTAAAACAAATAATAAAAAGATGAATGGGAGAGGGGGCGTACTGAATCAGATTTCCATTACTGCTTTTTACTGCAGATGGGCTTTTCAACATTTCTGACTGACACTTCACTTACTGTGATCAGTATTTGCATGTTGGTTTGGGGCTAGAGATCTGTCATTCAGCAATGCATTTTAAGCAAACAGTACAACTGACTTGCTCAAATTGAGCAAATTTCATGGCCTAAAATTTATTCTAAAATGATTATAAATCAGTCTTCAGTCTTTGGTCATTAGTTCCTGGTTCAAAGCCTCCAGTTTCACTCCAGTGTCATACATGTACATGTATACAGTTATTGATTTAATATAAAACTCAAGATTTTTTCCCTACATGTACATGTGCAATGGACTGCATTCAGGCCTATATTTTCTGTATCATTTGGTATTTAAAGCAAGGAGTATTGTAAATCTAGGACATATATCCTTGGACTGTAAAATGATCAATTCTGGACAATTTATCAACTAAAATCTGGCATTGAATAGAGACACTTTAGTTTGGTAACTACATGTAATTTTGACCCAATTTATTCATTTTAAACAAGATCTGTCTAAAAATACATGTAGGTGAAATCAACTTTTCTAAGCATTGTTCGGACGTTGCCTAATTTTGTACTTTACTTTTCTTATGTCCAGTTTTTAGGTCAGCTGGAAGAAATCCCTTTTGAAATTGACCCTACCAAGAGGACTGAAATACTCAGGAATATTGATTCAGCCAGGGTAAGTATCTAATTAAAATTTATTAAAATATAATGATTTACAGCTTTTTTATCTATTTAAGACCATTTGCCAAGTGGACATACATGTAGAAAAGCCAGGAAAGGGATATTTTTTCTTTCATTCTAATTCATAATCATGTCGCTTGTAAATTTTCAGTGTATTTTTTTTCAAGCACATCATGTTTCAACCACATGGATATTAAATTTAGAATTTAACCAATTTAATTTTCACTTAAAATCTGAAACAATACTGTACCTTTAATCATATTACATCAGATATTCTTTCAGGAGAGGGGTACAAAAGCTCATAATTTCTGCAATTGTGAAATCACAGAGGAAAACTAAGAATGCCGACTGATGGGTGTGGGGCGGTAGCAAGGGAAATGAGCAATTTGACAATGTCTTCTGTTCACAGTCAAACAGCTCACTCACAATCACATTGTCATGAAGTGCAACTGGGAAATCAACCAAAGAATGGTGACCCGTACCATATTTTTCTCATGAATTAGTATTGTCTTTTAAAAAAAAAAAAAAAAACTGTGGTACTTTGCTATAATTTCAGGGCAATGACCTCATAGTGATCTGGTGTGTTCTGAGCAAGTAAGGCTTATATACTCTCTCTGAAAGAGTTGATGCCCTTTTGATTTGAGCAGATGATTTAAAGCATATGATCTAAAGCATATGAGACATCAAGATAACCATTATAAACAAAAACTGCATGAAGTAAATTAAATTTTTAATGTAGTTTTCATTCCCCCCCCCCCCAAGTGCATTTATGAAACACTCTCAGAATATGAAAATTTTACGAAAAGAAGGAAGTACCTCCTTTAGAACGTACATGTAAATAATACTCCATCTGCCTTAAAATTCATTACAGTATGTTCTTCAAAAGCAGTTCTTAGATCTACATAATGCTTAGTACATGTACATGTACATATAGTACTACCTACAAAAATGTAGAATAGCAAGGGATGAATTATACTAGGTTGCTTGAGCTTTGCGTTTGTGGGTCAGAAAAAGTCGTAAAAATATTGAAGATTTCCTGTGGTCCGTAGGTCTTTTCTGACACACATTGTATCATAAATCAGCCCCGGAAATTAATGATGATAGTAGAAGTTACTTAATGCCATACACATGTACATACATGTACCACATTACAGCATGCGTCAATGTCTTTCACGCAGAGAATATACGGTTAAATTTGCATACTTGTAAGTCGAATCTGTTGGGACCGCAAAAAAAAAATACCTGTAGTTCGACTTGTGCAGAATTCGACATAGAAAATGTAAATAATGCGTTTTTTATAGTTCGGTTTGATTTGATTCGACTTTGGGAAAGTTTGACTTATGCAACTTCGAGTTATGCAGAGTTCACTGTATTTTAGAGATGGCATGTGTGCTGCAGAAAGGGGCAGAATTTTATTTAGAAAGAGTAGAAACGGAGAGTAATTCTTAGATTGACTCCCAAGCAAAATAGTTTTCATAGCCAGATATGAAAATAAAATAGATTTAGATAAGGCTAGTGAATACACATCCAGATTTTATTTTTGCCCCCAGAGATACATCGGTATAAGTGTGAGAGAAAATAGTTTTACCTGGGGCCCCGTTTCATAAAACTTTTCTATCAATAACTGTAACAAGTTAAAATAGTTGTTATAAGCTACTGAAATCCTTGAATCTGATTGGCTGAGAGCGATTTGTCATAGAAATGAGGCAGTTGTTAAACAGGGCCCAGAACATGTACAGCATTCCAGACTTATATTTAATAAGAGGGAGAGGGGGTGTACAACATTTTACCATCGGGATTAAAATTGATGATTTTTTTTTTTTATGGGAGGGGGATGATTTGGAGTTAAGAATAAGCATGAACAAATTCATGAAAGAATTGTATGTTGAAAAATGTGAAAAAGATACATCAACAGCTGGGTGCAGCTACATATTTAGGCATATGTGTGTACTTCATATTTGCATGTAGATAAATGAAATGATTATCATGTATTTCACTTGCAGAAAAAGGGTATTTTACCATGGAACAGTCACTCAAGTCGCTACGACCCCGACGCCATCATTCGTTTATCAGCAAGACAAATCAACGTTTTACGACAAGACGAGGTAGAGTATTGTGTACATGTACATGAACAAGTTTAACACCAAATTTGTTTGTTGTGAATGTGATCATGTGGTAGAGGAGCTAGTATTTTTCTCCATCGATACCTTAGTCATGCAGTCTGTCTGTTGTTTTGGATGACTAATGAATCAGTTTTCTGAAAACAACTCTTGATAAGGTTGAGTTTCATTGGAAAGCAGTTTCCTCTTCTTTAACCCGTAGCAGTTCAGAGTTTTCTAAAGGGCTATTAATCAGCTTTTCCTCCTCAAATTGGTACCTATTATTCTTGTTTTCCACTCCTACATGTACATAATTATACACAGTTTGAAAAATAAAAATGTAAATTAGATGAACAAATTTGAATGAAAACCACTGAATGCAACAAAAATTGCCAATTTGTGCCCCCAAATAGTGAGTACAAATTTGTCATTGTGTTTCCAGTTTAAAGACTTCAATGATTATTTAAAATTAAATTGTTCTTACATGTATTCTGGAACAGCACAATGTACTTGTACTGCATTAGAAATGGCCTCAAAATTTTCTGTGATTTTTGCTCTTTTTGCTCATGTACATGTACATTATAACGTGTATTTCCTAGCATTCTGGATTAAAAGATACATGTACATGTACATGTAATCCAAAAAGTCTTTAAAAAGATACGATCATGGCGAGTCGAATGAGATAAAGCTTATATCACCCTTTTTATATTCCTGATACATGTGTTATAATAAGCATCGTAGAAGTGCTCTGCCTGACTTTCATAGAAGGAAGGAAATAAAACTAGAAATTTGGTCAAGATGTGCCTCGAAATTCCTGATAAATTTCTGAGTCAGAAAGGCGTAAAGCTCTCATTCACATTTATACAGATTTGACGCCCGTTTGGCTTTCTCTAGACAGAATATTATCTTGAGCATACATACAATTTTGTATGACAGTTTATTCAGTTTTGATGGAATCGTAGAAAGAACTAACCAGTTGTTTGCATTTCGATTTTGCCTTCCATTAATGAGAGAAGTATGTCCTTTCTGTGTTTTGATTTTGCTTTCCATTAGAAAAACATTTGCTTTTTAGTGAAAGTAGGTCATTATAGGTGTGGTTCAGAAACAGATAAACATCAGGAAGGATTATATTTCCAGATAAACCAGTCAGGGGACAATACAAAGGTGTATCTACGATTCACCTTTTAAAGCAGCCGCATGACTTTCCTGCATTATAATATTACCTGAAATTAAAGAAATTTTCATAGTATTGTATCATAATGGCTCGTTTATTACATCAGATACTTGAAAAATGGACCCTTTACCCCTTATTGAAATATTTAGAGTACATTGAATATTGTAAAATCAATATTTCCATACTTTGTTTATTTTTTGATAAACGGATGATGATAAATGCAAACTAAAATTGCGTTACGAAAACATAATTATATTCTTTGAATTAAATTCCCCTTTTCTGTGAGTTGTAAATAGCATTTTGCAAAAAAAATTCTTCATTCATATTCAGTGTTTTATGGTACAAATTTGCCTTTAAAAAAGCCAATAACACCACTTGATTTTCAACCAGTAACAACTTTTGTGTATTTGCATGTAGGACATGAGTCAATTTTCTTGAGTTGCATTTAATCATATTTTTATGCAAAAGGCCCAAGGAGTTAAAATTGAGTTTGCTACAGGCCAAAGCTCCATACTACCTTTTGTATTCAAATAGGGTGTAGATTGAAATTTTCAGGGTCTGTTTGTTTAATTTTTTATTTATTGATTTATTTGATTTTTATTATCATTATATTCATAAATTTCTTGTTGGGGGGGAGGGGGGGGGGGGGGGGGGGTCATACATGTACCGGTAGTTGAAAATTAGGGGATCCATGAGTATCGGACTACATGTAAAAACAAAATAAAGACCCCCCCCCCCCCCTTTAGTGTGGAGTCCTGCTTGGCCATTGTGTAACATGTGTCTTTCATTCCGTTTTCTCTTCAGACGTCTATTATACGTGCCTTCATTCACAACATTGTCTCAGTCAGCTATGTACGAGATGATGCTCAGCATCTAGTCATCATGAAAACAGGTACTGTAGTAGAAAGTATGTGTATTATTGGTTTAATACATGAAATCATTAGTTATGGCCAGAACCTTCCATAGACCGACAGCCCACAAGACCGACAATGTCACTCTAGTGGAACCTTTGAAGGAGTTGTTAGAAGGGCCTCAGAGACCAAATGTCGCTCTCATTAAACCCTCTGATAATGACTTTTCAGAAGGCTCATGATGCAGACTTGTGGTCTTGTTTTATGTCGGTCTCCTGGGCTGAAAATGTTGGGAGTATAGTTAGTATCTTCATGGTTATAGTGTTTAACTGAGGTGTAACTACATGTAAAGTGTTGTACATGACCATTCCAGGGTTTCAAAATCCCCCCACCCCCCATTTTGAAGACAAGAAGGAGATCTTTTATTCAATTAACCTCTTATTTAACATAAAATCAAGGAAAGTATTGCTTCTTAAATGCTCCTGTGTACCATTTCAAAGAGGATTCTTTGTAAAATTATCAATTTTTTTTTGCATCTCAAGAAGGGTGTAGGAAGAAGTTTTAGAATATGCAGCCCTATTTTCCAAATCACAGATTTTTTTAACAAAACAAACATCCCTGATGTTTGATTTCATGGAGGTTTTAGTCAGGAGACCCTTTAACCTTGAGCAAAACACGGAGATTTGAAAAAAGAAACAAAATTCTAACAAATTTGGAACAGTCATGCATTCTTTATTTGATGGTGAATGAATACCCTGGGTTCATCACGTATCCATTCTTCCTGTCTCTTGATGGCTTATTGCACAAGAGCTCAAACTTCTCATGTGATACGAAACAACAGAACACCTGTCTGCAAAATGGAGAGTGGGTGTACATACTGCACCGTGAGGGGTTATTGATCAAACTAATGTATGAATCGTTTAGATAATTTGCAAGAGGAGGATTTTTTTTAAATCCGAAATGTACAATTGATTGAATGTGTTGTCCTTGATACATGTGTATATTTTTGTGTCTTTGCAGCTACAGAAAGTCAACAAGAAAAATGTGAACTAGTAGTATGGGAATGTCCCTCAAAGGTTTGTTATTACTTTTTCCTTCTGTTTATTCATACTATATTGTCCATTCAATTACAA